>VWZU01013367.1:734435-886527 GCA_013397095.1 Sterrhoptilus dennistouni | reverse complement strand
AGCCAGCAGCAGCCGAAAGCCAGCAGCAAAGTGCCTGCCCCCTCTAACAGGGAAGGGACAGCTCTTAGACATAACAAAGGAGTCCATGATATGGGATTATGGGATAGAGAGCACTGTCAGCCCTAGGACATTCCACCCCTTATCCTATATCGTGGACACACAATAAAAAACTTCCATTTTACTTACTTAGACTTTTGACACTTACACTTTTTTTTTCTGTTTTACTTTACATTTAGATCTTTTTGAGGTACACATTGTGTTGTTTTATTTTTTTGCATTATCTACTACGTATAACCTGGTTTTTGAGCAGAGACAATTTTATGGATGGGTTTGCTTGTACTTGAGGTAGGGTTGATTTATACTGGTTTTTTTAACAAATTTTTAACATGGGCTACTGGAGTTTTATTTTTATTTACTATATTAAGGAGTTGGGACTGAGCAGGACTTGCTTGATTGGTAGAACTTTGGGTGTTAACTAATTAGGTGGTTTTTGTTAAATGTTGCTCTCAGTTTTTTAAGGATTTTTTATTTAATGTTTTTAGGGTGGTTCTTAGCAACTTCTTTTAGAAAAAAACAGCTCTTAAACATAACAAAAGAGTCCATGATATGGAATTATGGGATAGAGAACACTGTCAACCTAAAACACATTTTTACTTACCCTTGCAGAGCTTATATTATTTACCCTAATCTCAAAAGTGTTAAACAATTTCACCCACCAGTTTTGGTTCAAGTGGACTCTTCTGATTGTCTTCTGGCTTCCATGACAATACATTTCCAAGTTCTTACTAACTTACTTCTTTTCTGCAAGAAAAATTCCAGTACGATTTCAAATCCCATATCTTAAAGAGTGGTCTGAGAGCTTTGCTAAATACTGCAAGAAATACTTTATAAGTTCACTAACTAATTTCTTGATTTCCTTTGCCATAAACATTTAATGAAGAGAGCCGGAAAATTGCATTTGATCCGAGAATCTTTATGGGTTTAAGGATTGAAAATTCATGGTGTAGTATGTTTTGGTAGGTTCTGGTATGTTCTTAAGAGCCCATCAGACTCATGCAGTTAAACACCATAACATTAATACTAATTTTTATATTCTTCTTTTGATTAAGAGTAATGATTAATTGGGGAGTGTCAGCTTTCTGGTTTCTTAATATATTTTTTCCCATAAATTCTAGAAGTCTTGGTTTATACTGTAAGTTAGAATATTATGGTACAGAATAATTCATTGTGAAGTTACTCTATTTCTCTCATTTGTGTTTTCTAGATCAAGCTAATGCCTCCAGCTCCAAATGATGACCTGGCTTCTCTGAGTGAGCTAACAGACAGCAGCCTGCTTTATGAGATTCAGAAGCGTTTCAACAACAATCAGATATATGTGAGTTACTACTCACCTACCAATAGTAAGCTTTCAAAAAAGACCAAAGAGAGAATAGGAAAAATAGGATTATTATCATAACTACTGGACAGTAACCTGCCCCAAAGTAATGACTAGTTTTAAATGGATGAGGGAATGTGTGTGTCTGTAAGACCTGCAATTCCTCAAGTTTATGTAGGAAAAGGAGAAATAAAAAATGAAGTATCACTTCAGACAGGTTTGAATACAATTTATGTGTGTTTTTTTCACAGAGGAAGTAAGTTGGCAAACATTGATGAACACACTTGTCATTAATGAGCATTATAAGGTCACTCAGATCACAGTGTGGTTCGGGTGGGGGTTCACCACCATGATTCCTTCTCAAACCACCAAAAGAGCATTCCATTTTCAATGCTAGATTAATTCAATACAGCATGATTACTGGAAATGTAAAAGAAATTTAGATTTATACAGCTTAGAATTCAGCATGGGAGATTTAATTATTCATTTCTTCCAGCATCAGAGAAGTAATTGTATTGTAATGTTAATCATCTAGATACCAAAAGAAATTTTTGTATCCCTGTCCGTATCTTACCCATAACTTATTACTCACTTATTGAACAACTGAGTGGAATATATATGTGAAATATTATTTTTAAATTTATATTATTTTTAAATTTATAAGTTTATTACACTATTTAGACTAAAACAATATGGGGAATTATTATGTTGCTGTGAATCCTCTTGAAATTATGGGAACTTCAGTTTTAGATGTTATGGCATGCAATGTTAAAAAAAATTCTGGGATTTGGCATGATGGATCAAATGCTAAAAATACTCATTATATGAGTATTTACTTTTCTTTATCTCACTTTCAAAGATAGAAGATAACTTTAACTGAATTCATGAAGATCCATAGAGGAAGACTTTTATTTTAAGATACTGAAGATTTCACCTGAAAGGATCTCATGCTCTGGAATTCTCTTAGCTTAATAGAATTTGTAGCAGCAATAAGTAGTATTCTGCTCAACAGCAGCCACTGTGCTTTGGTAGAGTGTCAGCACAAGTGCTGAAGATGTTTTCATCTTGACTTGGTTCTTAGACTTAGAAGGAAACATCCTTTGGCTCCAATTCCAAGCCAGAGTCCTCAGTATCACTAAAGACTCCCTGTTTCATGTTTTTTTGAAGCTGTATAAAGTTTCATTCCACCGGAAAACCCAACAGTGAAGTCAGGGTGGGTGAGAGAAAGGAAATAAATGGATGCATTTTAGAAGAAAATCAGTGCATTTACTAGGAAAGACAATATTTTCTGCCTCCCCAAATCAAAATGCTTCATCTTGAAAAAGACAACACGACTGGAACTGTTCACATGATGCTTTGCTGTCTGACCTTGTCAGAGACAGAAATCTGGCAGTTTTTGCATTCTAAGAGTGTAATATAGCAGAAGCTATTTATGTGAAGTGAAAAGTATAGCAGCAAAAGTGACCTACAATCTCACACTCAAGTGCACAGAATTGTAGAACGGTTTGAGTTGGAAAGGGCCTTTAAGATCATCTGATTCCAACTCTCCTGCTATGGCCAGAGACATCTTCCAGTAGAAGATGTTGAACTCGGGGCTCCATCCAACCTGTCCTTCCAGGTATGGAGCTTCCACAGCTCTTCTGGACAGCCTCTTCTAGTGCCTCACCACCATCACAGTAAAGATATTTTCCCTAGTAGCTAATCTAAATCTTTTCTCTTTCAGCTTAAAACCATTCCTCCTCATTCTGTCACTACAATCCCTGACAAAGAGTCCCTCCCTATCTTTCTTGTAGGCCCCCTAAGATATTGGAAGGTTCTATAACTTCTCCCTGGAGCCTTCTGCAGGCCAAACAATCTCAACTTTCTCAGCCTATCATCTTCACAGCAGAGGTGCTCCGGGCCTCTGATCATCTTTGGGGCCCTCATCTTGTCTTAACAGGTCCATGTGTTTCCTGTGCGGAGGACCCCATAGCAGGATGCAGCACTTCAAGTGGGGTCTCACCAGAGCACAGCACAGCAGAGCAGAATTCTCTCCCTCACCCTGCTGCCCACAGTGCTTGTGGTGCAGCCTGGGCCACAATTTGCTTTCTGGGCTGCAAGAGCACAGTGCTGGCTCACGTCCAGCCTCTTGTCCATCAATAGTCCCATATAGGAAATAGTAAAATCTTGCAAACATGCAGTCATTAGATATGGTTTACTCTTTCTGATATGATCAGGATAGTTTTTCTAGATGCATGCTCATACGTTCCTATACTCATACACTTGCATAAAGACTTACATAGGTATCAATTGCTCCATCTTACCCCACTAGCAACATATTTTATTGTATTGGCTCTAACCAATACAATAACCATGATAACCACTATAGAATTTCTAAATTATGTCTGTCATCTTTTCCATAAAACATCACTTGAGGAGCTTGTTTATATGGTAGGCATGCCAGGAGTTAGACTCAGTGATCCTTGTGGCTCCCTTCCAACTCAGCAGCCTCTGTGATTCTGTGACATTTTAGTAGTATAGAAAGTGGTAAGTTACAAGTTAACTTTCAAATAATCTACCAATAATACATGTAGTGCAATTTTTCTCTGCATTATTTTCAGCTATGAAGAACTCAGTTTTATTACAAAAAATGCTAATTAATTCTGTTTAAAATGGAAATTTAGATCTCAAATCAAACTGTGGAGTTAAAAGCTCAGAATTCATGAATTATGTTTAGCATGTGGTTAGCTAGATTTAAGAGGTTTTGCTGAGAATTCTTTTTTGGAAAAAAGCCATTAGCCTCCTTAAAAATCAATTTATTACTAAATAAAGCAATTTCTTCTTTTTTTCAGACCTACATTGGTGATATACTGTTGCTTGTTAACCCATTTAAAGAACTTCCTATTTATTCTACCATGGTAAGCATTCTCTTTTTAAAAATTTGTGGATGTTTTTTCACAATTCATAAAGTTCATTTGACCGGCGAAACTGCTAAAATTAATTAATGGATATGCCCATTTTATGTGGGGAGCATCTTAGTTTCAGTATTTTAGCAAAACCTTATTTTTTTTTTCCAAGATATGACAATTTTTTCTGTGCCTTATTGGTAAAACAGCCACCTTGACAACGCTTTGAATGAGCAGGAGCTCTTTTGGTTGTTTAAAAATAGTTCCTGGTCACAGTGGTGGTTTCTGCCACAATCGAACTTGTAGAAATAGATGCATAATTCATGCAGTGGTTGTTTGAGTTCACACCCCCCTTTCTCAAAACATGTTTATGGAAATAACAACTTTGGATGATGCACAAAGGATTCCAATGTCTGTCTGTGCTCCACACCAGGCCCCTCATCTGGGACATCACAGTGATCTGAGCACTGCCCTGGGTCAGGCATAGGGAGGTGGCTTGTGCCAGACACAGGCAGTGTTTGGGCAAGGGGGATTGAGTTTTGTGAAAACATTCAAGTGTTTTGATCTCTCCTTCATCTTCACCCAGACATTTTAGAGATACAGTGTTAGTGTAACTGTTAATTTATCCTCCCCTCTTATTTTCTCATTGATGCACTGAGATCACAGAGCTCTGCCTCCCTGGTAGGGAATGTTCACGTATGTCTATTTAACTTACAAGAATTATAAAGGGTTAAAAATTTGGCGAGCAAATTGTAATTCATGACTGTTTGCTGCATCATGTGGCTTAGTGTGTAATAGTAGTAAATCTGAGAGAAAGAAACACTGTGATGTTCACAGTAGGAGCAGCAGATTCCAAGTCTGAATTTACTTCTAGAAATGGAAATCTTCCATCACCCCCAAGGTTTTAGATGATCGTATTTTTTCCTGTCACTGTGTATTTTATATTAGATACAGGATTTTGTGCACCAAGAGAGAATTGTAAAGAGAAAGAGTTTACATATTAAAATGCTTCCTGAATGTTTGCTCCATCTTTAATTCTCTGTGATAGATCTATTTAATTAAGTTCATCATGAGACCATTTTTGTCCTGTAATTGTTTGGGTCACCTTGGATGATAATTGCTTTCACTTCATCACTGTAATCTGCACACTATTGTGCACTATGCAGGTATTTCCCAGATGATCAAGCAACCATGGTTTTAAAACCACTTTGTTTTTGAAATGCTCCAGTATACTGCAGCAGCTAATCTGATGTTGTATTAAAGCCTCTAAGTGTTAGATGGGCTATGTATTAAAGTAATAAAAAATGATGATGTCAATTCCTCACTAAATGCTGCCATGCTATATGATGTGGCTCATTAGTTAGCATTTTTGTTTCAGGTATGTAGTTTGTTAGCTGTCAAAAAGAAAAGGAATGCAAACATGTATTGAGCATGATACTATTTTTAAAACAAGGATGAAGCAATGAAAATATTATCATATATGTCTTTTAATAGCAGTAACATTTTATGTTTCCTTCTTTTTTAAAAAAATACTGCATATAACTTCTTGACAAACAATTTTGTTATTGGGCATTGACCCCCCCCGCTCTTTGTTCCAATAGAATACTACTAAAAGAAATATTCACTCTGAGATGACATAAATAATCACACATTAATGAACACTGATGTACTTTGCTTCTTACGAAATTCAATGCAATTGCTAGATGATAATGTTATTGCATTTTTACATGGAAATACACTTTACAGCTACACTACACATTATAATAGCATTATACAAGGAGCATGCAAGTACAACCTTGAAGGTGTCTTAGTGACTGTAGAAGTGCTTGAGCTGTGGTCGTGCTGCTTTGTTACATTCCTGAAGAATTTACTTGTGCCCGATTAGGACAAATATATTCTTGAAGTTTGTGTTAGAAAAATACATGAACTTGCAACATTCTGCATTGGGTATACTTGTGTGAAGGTTTTCCTTTGTATTTTGTGACTTTCTGAAATGATTCCTGGAAAATTGGTATGGATTTATCTTTTTTTTTTTTTTTTGTCTGGTAGCCCTTAAGGCCTAATTGCGAATATATCATGGAGGATTCATTCAGCTACAGTGTAATAGATACCCCAGGACTGAATATATAACAGATAATTGGATTTACTCAGGCTTTAAGGATAGTATATGTTGCCAGCTATGTGTGTCAGGAGTTATTCTATATTGTAGAGGGAGTATTTATGGGAGACTCTTCTGTCATGTAATAAAATAATTAGCTTATAACTTATTCCTTTGATTTCAATTTTAACTTTTCGTGGGACGTTCATATTTCATTTTGTAAATTTTCATGTGAAGACATTGAAATAACTGTAAATGTAAGGTATTTAAAAGTAGCTTACTAGGTTTTGTTTTACATAATACACCAACCAGTACTGTCAAGTCCTCTAGTTTTGTTTCATTTCGTATCTTAATTAAACCTTTTGTATTTAAAGATCTATTTTCTGTAATTAGGATCTTCATAGCCATTGTAAAGGTATCACTTCTATACATAGAGAGATTCTGTTCATAATGCTCAGAAAGCTTTACAAAAGACTCAAGATTAAGGAGGTGAAACATAATTGTTTTGAAATGTATTTATCATTTTACTTTTCTACAATTTTTCAGGTCACCCAGCTTTATTTAAGTAACTCTGGAAAACTGTGTTCCTCACTTCCCCCCCATGTATTTTCCTGTGCTGAAAGAGCTTACCACATGCTATTCCAGGAGCAGCGTCCCCAGTGCTTTATCCTCAGGTGAAAATTTATCTTTCTCTAGTAATTAATTTGTACCTCCTCCCTTTCAGCTCTTTCCCTTGGGCCTCAGCAGTTGAGATTTCCATTTTATTTTTTTCTCTGATTTTTTTTTCTGTGTACTGATCTCTGTATCATACATTAGAGCAAAATAGAAATGAAAAAGGTTTAATTACATCTCAAGTTCATAGATTCTCTTGGGCAATTGCCACTTGATGTAACTGCATCTAATTAGGAACAAGAACTAATGGTAAAGAATTCAAAACTGCTGTGTGAGTCTGCTAATATTACATGAATCAAGATTAGAAACAGAATCTATTGACAATGAAAATGATAAGTCCTTGAACTAAATCATAAACCTCTGTGGTGAGGCATCTGTATTGGAGCTTGCCTCACATGCTTGCGTGACCATGAGTTTGTTCGTTAGGTCTCCAAGCTCAAAATGGACTTTAAAATGGACTTTAACCTCTAACCTTTTTTTTCACAGTGTTGTTTCAATGATAAATAACTTCAAGACTGTGAGTAAATGTATTAGTAATCTATGAAAAAAGTTTCATCCAAATATGCCGGTTTTATAATAGTGAAATTTGGCATTCACATGGAACCTTTTAATCCCCAAATCTTTTAATCCTTCTTTTCTCAAACTCTCTGAAAGCAGTGAGTCTGGTGAATTTGATCTACTCAGTCAAAGAAATTTGTTGCTCAGTCTTATCACTTTTCTATCTGTTCACATTTTATTTACTTTAATATCTTCTGAATCTTTAATCTTAATATCTTCCATGGGATTACAGAACCAATGAGATTGTAAAAGACCTTTGAGATAATCAAGTTCAACTTTTGGCTGAACACCACCTTGTCAACGAGACCATGGCACTGAGTGCTATGTCCAGACATTTCTTGAACACCTCCAGAGATGGTGACTCCACCACCCCCCTGAGCAGCCCGTTCCAATATCTAATCACCCTTCCTGAGAAGAAATTCCTCCTGATGTCCAACCTAAACCTCCCCTGGTGCAGCTTGAGGCCATTTCCTCTTGGTTTGTCTCTAGTTGCCTGGGAGAAGATGCCAGTGCCTACCTGGCTAGAGCCTCCTTTTGGGCAGTTGTAGAGAGTGATAAGGTCTCCCCTGAGCCTCCTTTTCTCCAGCTCCAACAGCTCCAGCTCCTTCAGCCATTCTTCATAGTACTTGTGCTCCAAACCCCTGACCAGGTCCATTTCCCTTCTCTGGACTCCTGCCAGCATTTGAATGTACTTTCTTGAAATGAGGAGACCACAAATGGATAGAGGACTTGAGTGCAGCCAAATTTGCTACCATTTTACAATTTTTTTTTCCCAAGTCACTTCACATCTGATAAAGATTTCACTCACTGAAATAGAGCATTTTACAACAGGAAAGCATTTGGCCAAATCACTGAAGAGCTTACTATCACGTATTCACAATTATTTTCAGTGTGTAGCAAGCCAGCTTTACTTATGTATGCTTAACACCAAGAGCTGTCTTTGTATAAACTTCTAATGGAAGTTACAGAATAAAATAAGTTTATTAGTTATGCTCTTAAATAGCCAGTAGGTGGACTTTTCATAATTAGCTTCCTTCTGACGGCATTTTGCTCCTGCTTTTCAGGATATGAAGATACATTAAGCACTGACAAGATAAGTAAAGAGCTGTCTAGGGACCCTGAATATAGTCCTGTTAAAAGCTAAGGAGCCTTAGTAAATGAAACCAAAGATTTATGGCATGATGATGGCTAATTTTGTGAGACAAAAAGTCATAATGAATACATAAAATGAAATGATCTCGCTTGTTAACTGCGAGAAGTGTCAATATCCAATGATACTGTTGTGATATAAATCACGTTTTTAAGCCAAATAATCTGGAATGGAGAGAAGTCCTTGTGTTTTACAGTGGAATGCATTGAAAATTTTGGATTTCCTCAGTTTAGCATCACCAAAAGCATTCATTGCAATTTAATATTTATTTTTGAAAATGTAATTCTATGTATTTTAAATACAATGGGCTGCTGCAGTAGAGTTACAGATTTGTATTAAAACATTGTTTAGAAATGCATTGTCCAATTTAGCTTAATTTTAGAAATATAATTTCCAACCAACATGAAAGATTGATCAGTTACAGACAACATTACTGATAACACAAAAGTCATTCTTTTGTATTTAACAGTTTTGCTTGCACATATTTGTTTCAAATCTAGAAACCTCGGTCACTGGGAGCAAGACTCAGTGTCTCACTTATGTACTCTGAGAATGGAGAAGAAATAAACTATTTTGACCCCCAAAAGAGTGCAAACTTAGTCACGCTTCCTTGGGTATATCTTACTATTTTATTGGGAATTTGGAGTAGCAATGCTCACTCTAGTACAGTAAGAGATTGGTTTCAAAAGTTCATGCAGAGCAGCACTCCTCTCTTCCTTTGAATCTGGTAGAAATCTTAAATGAACACATTCTTTCAGCAGTTTTCCATCATTTCTAATTATAATTCAGGTATGCAGGAGTAAGGTTTTTTTGTAAGTATTCCTGGACTTCTGAGTGTGGTACCTTTGGTCAGAATTGAAAATGAAGTGCAAAAAATAAAACCGTGTGATTTATATCATCTGAAATGACAGGTATATTGCTCCTTATATGTTTTGTATTTTGTCATATTTTCCCTAAACAGATGATTTATAGAACTCCTTTGTAACGGAATTGTTGCTTACCAAACAGTAATGATCCAATAATGATCCAGTGTTCTGAAATCATAAAGGTACAGAAAAACCTGGCTAATATGCAAAAACTGGGGGTAAGCAAGTGCTTCTCAGTATTTGCAGAAAGTAATTCTTAAATTAAAATTCTTAATTTAAAAAAATTCTAAAAAATTCTTAAAAGCCTGGGGTTGGCTGTTTTCTGACTCTTACCTGGGCTTCCTTGGTTAAATACTTCCATGTGACAGTTCTGGCTATCTCTGAGTCCCCCTCCATGCAAAAGCTTTTGAACCCGGTGAGCACCACCAGTAGTGGTGGTCTCAGAGCTGGGGTGTTCATACAGGCTTCGAGGGTTTGGGGGGTTACAACAAAGGCAGCTGGAACTCCAGCCACAGCTCCTCACAGCCTGGCAGTCCATGGGGATGTCAAGAAAGCACAGGCTCTGCATGGAGCTCTCCAGAGTTAGGGGCACCAGCAGCCCAGCTAGACTGGCACAAGAAAGCGAAGGAGCTAGATGATAATCTAAATGCCATGGATTTTACAGATGTAACTTCTTTAGTTCCCCTGGGTGTATTATGTCTCGTGTTCTTTGCTTCACATGACTTTGTATTTTCATACTTTCAATTGGTCTTTTTCCTAACAAATACAGATTTTATTTTTTTTATTTCCAAATAGAACTTTTTTTTTAAATTATTCATAGTATTTGAAGATAAAAATATTTGAGCTGTAATTAAGGTTTTATTAACAAAATATGTAACAAAATATTTATAAAGCCCTCCATCAGGTAGTTGTAAAGAAATGCTGGAAAGCCAAAGGTGGAATAAAATGAGAAAACTTCATAGAGTTGCCTAAAGCCCTATGTGACCATAGGATTCCAGATTTTCCATTCATTTTATTCTCCTTTGGGATACACTTTTTCTAATTTAACCTTTTTTTATCAGTGAAATAAGCCTTGTCTGTTTGATAATGCCTTCTAAGTAAGTATTAGTCCAGAAGAATGCTTTTTTGTTTCAATGTTAGCTTAACCTACACCTTGATAATGCAGTCCAAACAAAAGTTCTAAGAAGCCAACATTCATATTGGGAATCATATTTTGAAAAATATAGTGATGAAACAATTATTTAAAAGAGAAAACTGGAATTGTTCTGTAAGCAACATTAAATTGCCAGAGCAAAAATATTGCAGACAATGATGACATTGCAAAACATTTTACTCAACCTAAAATGAAATGGAGTAAACTAGATCTTGTACAAGGTACCAAATTACTTTTTCATTATTAAATTGCCTCAAATATTCCAAATAATGGTGTCAGCAATTAAAACTTTTTCTAACATAGCATTTCTTTCTCAGAGGTTCAATCTGTATTTCACTAGAAGTAAATATATCACATTGAAATGTACAGAAAAACTGAGTCATGTTGTGTCTCTCTTTCAGCAACTACATTCTGGTGATTTTTTGAAGCCCTGAACAGTAATCTAGCAACCCCTTTGATAAAAAAGTTCTTGTGGCAGGACTGTGAAATTATCCGTTGAGCCAAGCATGTCAAATCTTTGCAGCATTGTTCAGGAAATATGAATCTTAAGAAGAAATATTCAAGAATGGACAGAAACTGTCCACTCTGTACTTGTTTGCATGGTCCTGTGTTACCTGGGCCACATTTGTCTTGTGGTGAAAAACAAATATAGCTTTATATTTAAAATAAGCAAATTAATGCTTAAAGGGGGAAACTCACAGTGAGCACCCCAGTTCTGTTGTTTAAGAATGCTTTGTTTTAATTTTAAGATGCATGCCTGCTTTTTAATTCTTGAAAACAACCAAAGGCATGTCAACAATTACTTTAGCAAGCCTTCTCCCCACCCTCAGTTTCTTCAGTTGTAAGAAAGATTTTTGAATCCTGGAAAAACTTTCTGTTGAAGAGTCTGTTTTTTGTCATATGAGGTTGGGCCCAAACAAACAATAAAATGTTACAATTTGTTAAATATCAAGTCTTATATAGCTCTCAGAATGATACAAATATTTATCTGCTGGATATAAAGGGCTGTGAACTCTTAAAAACAGTGAATTATATCATATCTGATTCTCAAACATAAATGAACACTTTTGTTCAATAGCATAAGAACTGAATGTGAGTGACTGTACTAAATATCAGAGATGTTTTAATTTTAGAGAAGTTCATTAACAGCTGAAATAACTGAAGAGACACTGTTGCTAATCTTTTTGATAACCTGTGGTATAGTGATAGCAGGTTGCAGCTGTGATTTTGGATTAAGCACGTTGTGGAGGGACAAAACTATTTCATCATCTTGACGCACAGTTGCCAGTGAACTGGCCAATGTGAATAGGCAGTAAGAGGGGAGCTATGATTTATATCTGTCTGTGAGCTCACTAATTTTCGGGATAACACAGGTGTAAGATCTGTGATTTGCAAGACAGTGAAATGTCTGTAAGGGAGGAATATCACAGGGTTAATGTCCTGTTTCAATTTTTCTCTATTTCTGTTAGTGACAACAGACAAAGAAGCATGGAATTTGGAGATTGCCATTATAAGGGCAGAAGGCTAATGCTGGATCTTAAGAACAGAGGCAGCATGGTACAAATAGTGTTTGGAGAGTGAAGCTGTCATCAAGAGGGCAGAGATGCATATTTTGTAGGGCAGCATCAAGTACCATCTCACTTTTTAAACTCTTTCAGAATGCCAAAAGCTGAAAATCTGATCATAGGATTGTGCCCTTAAGGAGAATCTTGTAATTTCTGGAGAGTTGCTAGTTTCATATTAGTTGTGAAAGTGACCATCTTGACATTAGACAATTTATTTTCCTCTTAGATCTGGTTAAAATATGGCTTTTGTGACATATTAGTTGAGATCTTCATGTACTAGAGAATTACAGAATGTGAAGAGGTTGGTATTGAACTTAAAGGTCATCTAGCCCCAAACGCTGCCACTATGGGCAGGAACACTGTCATGGCTTGAAAGCAAAGCCAGTAAGAGACTCCAAGTCAGAAATACAATTTAACAGGAGGGAGAAAAAGATAAAAATAAATGCAATAATACAAAAGGACCACTGACAGAGTCAGAATGCAACCTGAGCAGGATGGTGGAAGCAGTCCAGATGAGGTGGTCTTGTTGAAGCAGTGATCCCATAGAAAGGTCTGGTAGCTCTTTTCCGCTCAGAATTCAGTGGGTAAGGGCTCCCTGTGCTGTCCCAAATCCCAGATTATATCCAGGTGGGAATGCTTGGCTCCTCCCCCTGGGCAGAGAATCTCACAATGGGATGATATCATTCTATGAGTCATGAAGTGGGTCCTTGATGGCCCATTAAACAGAGATAACCCCTGGAGGGAGTTACCTGTGAGTCATGGGCAAGGCGTTGATGGGCCATTAGCAGAAGACAACCCAAAGGCAGGGGGCCTGGGAAGAACACTGCCCCACCTGGTTTCAATCGCTCATGAGGATGGTGGTAGAATAAATATTTTGGGCACATCCTACACTGTAATCCAGGACAGACACCTCCCTCTAAACCAGGTTTCTCAAGGACCTGGCCTTGAACACCTCCAGGATTGGGGAACCCACAACCTCTCTGGGCAACCTGTTCCATTGTCTTACCACCCTCATAGTAAAAGATTTCTTTTTAACATCTCACCTAAATTTCCCCTCTTTCAGTTTGTACCATTTTTCCTTGTCCTGTCACTACACTTCCTGACTAAGAGCCCCACTTTGGCTTCCTTGTAGGCCCCTTCAGATGCTGGAAGTTTGCCATGAGGTCTCCACAGAGCCTTCTCTTTTCCAGGCTGAACAGCCACAACTTTCTCAGACTGTCTCCATGGGGAAGGTGCTCCCGTCCTCTTACCAATTTTTTGATGCTCCCCTGGACTTGCTCCAACAATTCAATGTTCTTCTTATGTTGAGGACACCGGAGCTGGATGTAGTGCTCACAAGAGTGGAATAGAGGGGGACAATTGCCTCCCTTAACCAGCTGGCTACACTGTTTTGGACATAGCTCAGGATTCTGGTCTGTGGTCTTCTGGTTTTCTGGTCTGTGAGCACATACTGCTGGCTCATGGTGCATTTTTCTTTGGTAAATTTTCTTGGGAAAGTGACCATCACTTTCTTTCTATGCAGGGCTGCGCTCAGTCACTTCTCTGCCTGGCCTGTTGGTGTCCACAACCCACGTGCAAGACCATGTGCTTTGCTTTGTTCATGATGTTTGCACCAGCCTACCTCTTGAGCATGTTAAAGTCTCTTAGTGTCATCCTTTCCCTCCAGCATGAGGTGTCACCCCACAGCTTGGTGTCATCAGCAATCTTGATCAGGGTGCTCTCAATTCTACTGTCTGTCACTGAGAGACATGTTCAACAGTATCAGCCCCTGTTCTGATCCCTGAGGACACCACTCATGTCTGGTCTCCAGGTGGACATTGAGATGTTGAGCACCACTCTTTGTGTGTGATCATCCATCCATAACTTCTTTATCCACCAAATGGGCCAGCTATCAGATCTGTGTCTCTGATCAGATCTCTTGTCTCAATTTAAAGACAAGGATGTTGTGCAGGGCAGTCTCAAATACTTTACATAAGTTCAGGTAGACAATGTGAGTTGCTCTGCCTCTGTCCACCAACACTGTAGCCCTGGAATAAAATACAGATTGATCTGTAGTTCCCTGTGTCTTCTGCTTTCCTCTTTTTAAATATGGATATTAATATTTGCCTTTTTCAAGACAGCAGGGACTTTACCTGACTGACAGTTTTTCAAAAATTATGGATCATGACTAACAACTTTGTTTTCCAGCTCCTTCGGGATCCATGACTGAATTTCATCAGATCCATCACCATGTAGCCAGGTTGCAAACCATTGCAGTCTTGGACCATAAACCTCCTACTGGTGCCAATAGGAGGCTGAGGTCCAGTGTTAGCCTCCACTTTGTTATAGAGACATGGACAACATAGACAAAAGCAGTTTGATATATCACATATATAGTAATGACAAGATCTGTCTTGTCACATTAAGACTAGAGTTTACCAGGCAAACCATAAGATATTCACCAAAAGTGCATGTATGTCCCATGAGAGTTGACTGAGATTAAATGGGGCTATCCAAATATGCTATCCAATTGCTATCCAAGTATGGAGCTCATTTTTGTCCTTCTTGTTTTGTTTTTTCCTTTTCCATTGAATTCTCCTTTGAAGTGATATTTGAATAGTAAAGCAATGGCCAGATTGAAGACAGATACTGTATTTTGCTACCTTCTCATTTTCAGAAACTAAAATAGACAGGTAACAGATTGATCAGCCATCATGTCCATTGTAAGCAGCCCTGTAAATTTGATCAAGTGAATAAATAAAAGAGGAGCATCAAATTATATTTTACTTGGTTCAGTAGTCTGTAAAGACAATGTCTTATAATTCAAGAAAGAAATTATTCCATAAATTTCCTAGTCAGGTTTCACCAACTTCATCATTCCCATCTCTTCTTTTCCTTCCTTCTCCATTCTCAAAGTGCATCATTGATTTTGCTTCTTTCTTCCATCCCACCACTTTTCTATTGCTTCTTTCCACCTTTGTCATTCTATTTATTGCCTTTTGCCTTACTTACTTTGTTCACTTTCCCTGTCAGAAATTCTCATTCGTTTGAATATTTGTTCCACATAACAAACAAGAAATCACAGTGACCTAGACAGAATCACTACTGTCAAAGTGCATTGCAAAAACTGGACAGGTTGTAAAATCAATCAGCTTTTTGTTTTCCTTCCTGTTTCTTTTATATTTTCTTTACATTCTTCCTATTGTATTCTTCACTTTCCATTTCTTCTGATTCCCCATCATTATCACAGCAGTAATTTGACCATCTGCCAAGAGAACCAGGCACTATTAGTAACCTCCTTTCCTGGACAAAAGATAAAGGAAAACATAAAATCTATGCTGTAAATACCTTCAAAAAGGCTTGAAAGCATTAGATTTGATTGGTTTGACCTGTGGTACAACACAATGTATCTTGACAGCTCTGACAGCCTTCATGTACATAGACAGTCAGTCAGTCAGTCTCCTGTGGTCTGTTCTTTATTTGTCTTCCATAAACCTCCTGTTACTTGAAATGAAAGTTTGATGGAGGTACCTTAAATCCATTTAAACAAAGCTAGCAGAGAATATAAATAACATTTCAATTGTGAAACTAACAATGATTCCACCCTCTCTTCCTTGCCTGTCATCTTGCAGTGGAGAAAGTGGTTCTGGGAAGACTGAAGCCTGCAAACAGATAGTGAAACACCTCACTTGCAGAGCCAGCTGCAGCAGAAATACCTTTGATACAAAAATAAAACATGTAAGTAGCATTGCAATCACTGAGTGGAATGAAGCAAAACTTTGGCCTCTTGGACAGGCAGAGAGGTTTGAACTGTAAGGAGAAGGGTGTCAGCTCTGTAGAAATTCATAAATGGCTTGTTTTCACCTTTGAAGTCAAAGGAGGCTTTTTCCCATGAATGGGAATGGGATTAAGCTCATATTGATGTGATAAGAAGAATCTCCAAAGTGGAGATAGTTGTGTTTCTATGTTTTGGTGACTTTGAAAAGCAGTGTTGCAGTGAATAGGAAACATTTCTGTGATAAGGAACTGTTTCTTAATCATGAAATTATTTGCCTTCAGTAAATAAATAAATAAATAAATTTGCCTGTGTGCTATGGTGATTCTTTGCTGGACAGCATAAGAAGTGTTGAGACATCTGAAGTTATAGTATGCAAGACAGAAACTGCAAACTTGCAGGAAAAATTGCAAAGATTAAATGAAATTATATGGCTCAATATTTGTGTACTAAATATATTTAAGAAATAGGTAAGGATTCTGAATATTTGTTCAGTCATATTCAATTTCCAAAACATATGTTTCCATATACCCATATTTAATTCCCTATAAAAGTTCATATAGAAATTTTAATTTATACTGAACTCCAGTATAAAGTTCTTTAAAAAAATTACCTTTCCTGAAGAAACTTCTCATCTGAGGTCTGAACTCAGAGACAGTTATCAAGGGGTCTTAATGGAGGTCGAGAAGCATTATCAAATGTATCAACATAGAAAGATCCTTCAAAACTGGCTTAGATGGGATATCTGACTTTAGATGGTAAATGCATCAGATCTCATCCATAGTGAGTAGAGATTCTAATTTATTTGCCTTTTCACGTGCCTTAATGAACACAATTGTCTGGATTCATTCCTGCTGCAGTTATGCATAGCACCATTAAATTAATAAAGCTGCATTGGTCAAAGCAAGTGCTGAATTAGTCTGAAGAGCAAATACATCCTAAGCCACACTACTAGGCTGACTAGTTTTCTGCTGCCACCTACTGCACAGACAGCTGGTTTAATTAATAATTGTGAATGGTTTAATTTTTAGAGCTTCTGTGCCACTCCACAGGCCTCTTCCCTCCCCAGCTGGTTCATCCAGCTTCATGACAGGAGTGATGTCAGAACAACAGTGTGCATGCACCACATTGCAATCAACTTCAAGGATGCAAACAGAAAAGTTCTGAAGGGAATCTGTCAGAGTGTAAGGGCTGTAAGCAACTAATTATACACAAAAAAGCTAAATACAATGGCTGTGACCATGAAAGCATAATATGAAAATGCATTAGTGAGACATGCCATAAAAATGCCTGAATCTGTTCTATTCCTCAGTTTTGCATTAGTATAATCCTGAAATAATTCTATTTGAAATCAGTAATTTATGCCATTTCTGACATTATATAAAACTTGTAAATTCCTTTGTTGGGTTATTATTGTCTGACTATAGCTTCATAAGCTGTCTTCCAAGATTTTAATATTTTTGCTAAGTGTACCAGCTCCAGGAATGTGACTCCAGTCATCATATCCAAACTACTGTTAGGGACACAGCTCACATGTGAACCTTTCACTTACAACTTCCACTATTCTGATATTGCTTTTTTGGAACATATTTATTTTAAGCTGTCTTACTTTAATTTCTATTTTGGAAAAGAAGCCTGCCAAATATTTTTTTTTTAAATTCCAAGATGAAAAATGGTCTTCCCCCCCCCGCCCCCCCCCCATTTATTAATCACAAGCCAACCTCACTGATATTTTTTGAAATATCTTCCCATATTGTTTCTTTACTATTGTTTTGCAGGTAAACTGCATCTTGGAAGCCTTTGGACATGCTAAGACACCCTTGAATGATTTTTCCAGCTGTTTTATAAAGTATTTTGAACTACAGTTTTGTGAGAGAAAAAAAACATTAATTGCAGGTAAGTATAATTTAATCTGTAAATTTTAATATCCCTCACAGAGTGTTAGGTCAGAGATCCCAGCGTGCCATGCACAGAATTGGACAGCAAGGGCTTCAACGTACATGGAAGAGGTGAAGGGGGTTAGGGAGTGTCAGAGGAACAACTTTCACAGCGTGTAAATTGATCACTTGTCAGGAGTGAGCAGTGCCCTGTTCTGAGCAACCACCAGGTGGCAGGGAAAGACAAGAAACAAGTTGACGCCAATGATTCCTCCTATTTCCCAGGAGATAACATTTATTTTTATTTTATTTCACAGACCAACAAACTGAGCTGTGTAGTGCAACACTGTGAAGTAAGAGTAAAAAATGGATTAAATTGTTAAGTTGTGCACTTCTGCCTAATATTGTATTAGGTATTTTAAGTATCCCTTGAATTAGTAAGTGATATAATCTGTTTATAAAAAAAAACCCAAAAAACCCCTAACAAGTATATTCTGTAATACTGAAAATAGAAGTAATTTATTACATCTTAAAACATTTTTTAAAGCAAATAGGAACCATATTGTTGTTTATTCTTCTTAAAGGCAAGGTAGTGTGACATTCGTTCTTGCCTTCAGAGTAAGTATGAGTCTTCTGATCCCTAGTAAGCATTCATTAGTAGGGAAAAAGAAAAAAAAGAAATACAAGAAAAGTGAGCAAAACTTTTAGTTTGATTTTGAAAACTCTGCTCTTCAAAAGCAGTCAGAGAGAGCTTTTATTTCTGGTCCACATAGGTCATCATAAAGCTACTCACTGTCAAAGCAAGGTATGTCCGCAGAAATAATTATACACAGACAGATTCCTACTTGCATTGTTCCTAGATGGAGAAGCTGTATAGCAAGACACACTTTTGTTCCAAGTAAATCAGATTCTGTTAGATAAACATTTCCAAATCTACTCTTTTATTTTAATGTATAATTTTAAGTGTGTTTATGCTTTCTGAAGAGTTTCATAAAAAATTTCTTTGGAAATATTTCCAATTCCATTTTCTTAAGACAGTTCACTATACTCTAGAAAATATGATAGTTTATTCACAGGAAATGTCACTGCATGGAAAATTACTAACACTTTTCTCTGGTTTGTTTTATAATGAATGTAGGATAATTGTAAAGGAGATTCAAAACTAAAAATGTGTGATTTTGTTTTTCATTTATAAGCTCTTGTGGGAGGAATGCAAAATTAAATATATGTTAGCATGGAGTGAAGAGCATCTCAGTTCAGTTTGTAAAAATAGACCTCAATCCCTAAAGCTAAAATTTTTATAGACCTGTTGTATTATACATTTTTAGTTTGAGTATATTGTGTTTTCAGGGATGTGGGTTTATGAACAACTTTACTCAGAACTGCCAGTTTAATTCATAGCCATTGCCTGTGAAAGGATCAGTTAACCAGGTTCTTGTGTCAGTTTTCTGGTACACTAATTCTGTGCTTATATGATTCTCAAGCTATAGCATCAAATGAGAAAATGTAGGGGTCATCAGGTCAATTAACAAGTATAAACAAATTACTTATCTACCCTGCTATTCCCCAATTACTTGGGAATTGAATCAATTATTCTTACCAAATCTAAGGTAGCCAAAAGTTATGTAATTTGCTGTCAAGAGAGACAAGCCTTATTACAGCAGTAGAATTGTGTTTTATATTTCTGAAATTTGCAGTTGTTCCTGCTGTTTGATTTGCATAGTAGATGTTGCCTTTTCTCAGCCACTACTAAACAACTGACGAATGTTTTCTTGTCTTTACGAACAGCTGTGTTTAGGACAACATGGTTTTTGAGAACAAGCAATGTAGTTTCTAAGAATGCATAGCTGAAAGACAGATTACACTGGCCACACGCATCCCATCTGAGTGAAATTGTGCCAGGTTTAGACCACCATAAATGAGGGAAGAATCAGGCATCTTGTCCTTAGGAGGTTTAAATTCCACCCAGGCATACTCTGTATTTATTTGCAAGATCATTTGCAGCAGTATTTACTGTCTTGCACTGTTTAAACATAAATGAATAATTTAAATATGCAGAGCACCTGGTTTTGTTGAGCCATGAATTTATAACTCATTGATACTAATGGGGCTAAATATTGAGCCTCGTTTGTAAACAAAAATCCAGGTGACACTAGACTGCCTCCATCAAAGGGTTTAGGTGGTTTAAACTCCTCCACAGACAAATATTATGGGTGGGGATCCAGAACAATTTGCTAAGGGAAGGACATGCCAAGTGCTTGTGTACAATTTATTACAGAGGGCAAGCCCAAGGTGGCATTCCTTGCATTTTGAGTGGACACCAGTGAATTTTATGACAGCTTCTTGTTCATGCTGAAGTTCATTTAGACCCTGGAAATTCTCTGAATTGTGTCACAAAGTTTATCCTTCTAACAGAAAATGCAATATACCTAAACAACTGAAATGTTCCCTATGATTTTCATCATTTAGCTTTGATTAGTGCTTAAAGACTGATCCTCTGGAAAAAATTTAATATCATTCATAGAGAATTATTAACTTCTACAGCATAATAGTAGAAGACTGATTCTACCCTCCACCCCCCCNNNTCCACCCCCCCCCGCCCCCGAATGGTCCTTCAGGTGAGTTGCTATAATTTCTAAAATGAAAATTAATGCCTCTATAAATTTATTCAAATTACTCAAAAATAAATTTAGGAAGAGAAAATAAAGTCCGAAAAACTTATTCTCCACATTTTCTGCTTTGCTTTTCAGGCATTTATTTTCTTCACTCTTTGAAAAGCAAGGACTGATTTTTTTTTTAATTAAGTTACATTGAAATGGACTGACAAATGTTTTCTTGTCTTTACAAATAGCTGTGTTTAGGACAGCATGGTTTTTGAGAACAAGCAATGTAGTTTCTAAGAATGCATAGCTGAAAGACAGATTACACTGGCCACACTTTTAATACAGAATTTGCTTGCTGCCTGTGTAGCTGCTGAGTAGATCAAGTGAACTGTTAAAGGAAGTAGAAATTTGTTTTTGCCTGTAAGCACAATTACCATTGCACAAAAATGACAAAGCACTATGAAGATGATGCTATGTTTGATGCTTGCTGATTGGAAGCTTGGCTTTTCCTAACAGCTCTTCCCACTGCTGGAGATGCTAGTTGAGATGGAATGTATTTAGCCTTATTAAAGTGCAGGTGACTTGAAGTACTTGAAAAGGGCTGAATTAATTTGTGTCATCTGAATAAGTGATGTTTCCCATCATCAAAGTTAAATGATGGATGACCTTTGGTAACATTTTTCCTGCTTGTATTAATCAATGAATGTTAAAAACACCTGAAGTGGTGGTTATACAAGTCTTAGTGAAGAATATTGCACACAAAAAAATGCGATTAAAGATTCACAGTGAACTCTTTTCAAATTAATTGATGGTTGGATTAGTTTTACTGTGAAATAAGTTACGAGCACAATAAAAGATGGAAATCATCCTTCAGGTTCATCTGTTCTGTTTTACCCTGTAGGAATGACAGCCAGGTAATGATTGATTCTGATGAAAGTGTGTGTCTGGGCCAGTCCTGCCATGATTGCATTGCTTCAATTTATAATGTGTTGCAAAGTTACTGGAGCCAGCAACATACATGATTTCCCAAGTGTGCCTTTCTACTTCCCATACAGGTTTGGGGTTTTTAGTTTTTTCTGTAGTGTAGCAGCAGAGGATTAGATAGATGATGCACAATTTCTCATAATATTGATTCTGTAATAGCAGTTCACTACTACATTTTGTAGGATGATTAAATGGGTCAGATCATATTTCCTTGCTTCATCAAGTCAGACCTACAACTCCTCTCTGTCAGTCCTACTGTCTCTTAGCCAGAATCCCAGGCATAGTTTTTGTTGCCAGCACGAGTCAGGACTTGTCTCTGCTGTTACATAAAGAAAGAGTAGAGGATGTCCCTGGCTAATGTACCACTGACCTTCTGTACTCCTTACCTGGGATGTGTCCAGGATGATTTGGCCTGTGCAAGTAATTCTTTGAGAGACTCTGCATAGTTATATTTAGTTCATGGACAGACCTGAGCTGCTGAGTCCTTTCTTAAAACAATATGTACAAGATTCACCCATTTAATTTTTTTCTCCTGTCTACACTGTCTTTCAGCAGTATTCTCAAAGTCAGTATTCTCTCACACACACAATTTCAAGTAACCTCAGGTTTGCTGTGTTTATTTCAACAGTATAAACAGAAACTTAAAGAACTTCAAAAGAGAAGTGGAATTTAAAATAAAATGACCAGACAAATACAGATGATACAGCAATAACCAACCTAGCAGTGAATGAGCTGTTGTGGACATTAGCAACTGCATGGTGACAGGAGCTGACATTCTGCCTGCTGGCCTAGTCATTATGCTAATGCAACTACTGTGCACACTGATACACACTCTCATTCACCAAACTTCACTTTGCATTGGACAATGATGAATACAAAACTGGTTCTGAAAATATTGCTTTAATCCCAGCCAGCTCAAAAAAAAGTAAAAAATGAGAAAAATTCTAAAAGTGGTATGCATTTAGAGAACATGCTGTGCTGAAGGATGCATGCACCAATATTTACAATTACTGTATGTTTAAGAACTACTTCCAGTTCATGAAGAAAGGAGTCCTGAATGAATTGGTTGAAAGCCAGGCTATGGGAAGCTATAGTTTAATATTCTCATCTGGTTGCTGTGTTCAAAAATCTGGGTCCTCCATTGCTGAGAAGTGCACCTTATACTCTAAACTCAACAGGCCTTTCCAGGGCAGGGATCCTTGCAAAGACTCAATGAAAGCTCTGCCATACTGCAGATATTGAAAAGCCTAAAGCTGCAGCAAAATGGACTGTGTCCTTGTGGTAGAGGTCCTCAGTTGTGAGTTGTGTGAGAAGAGATGTGCTTCTGGTCTTTGCACCGCAGCTAGTATTTAAGTAATTATGAGATAAGTGTGCCAGCAGCTGGGTAAGTGGGAGCTGGGATCAGTTTCCCACTGACCAGAAGGGCCCTGACCTCTAGGTGCCATTCCCTTATTCTCTTAGTCTCTCACACCTGGAACCACATGGTGTTGTACTTCTAGGGAATAGCTCAAGAGTAGCCTGCCGAAAAGGTCCCTCTTGTCTCTTCAGGGATATCTCTAAAATTCCTGTTATCTTGTGAACAGGATCTGAGGGCTCAATATTTCCTTTGCTTCTGTGCTTTGCCTCTTTCAGAATCTTAATGGGCCTGAGGTTATGCATGATCCTGTAAACTGGTTTTCTGTAGGCAAATCTCACTCAGATTCATCCTTCTACACTTTTCCCCCAGACTGCTGATTCACACAGCTTCTCATTTATTCAGGTCACCATATCTCTTCTGAGATGCCCATGTTTCCCCAGGCTCAGGTCAGTGAGCTTGTTGAAAACCTGTTCTGCAGAGGATTTGTCTCTTTGTAGATCTCTAGAAACTAGGTGGTTAATCTAAACTATTAATCTCTATGTTCTTGATTACCAGTAGAGAAAGAAGAAATGCTTCCAATTATGTTTTTTCAAGAGGTCTTGAATATCTCTTCCATTTTTCTCTTTCCGTTTAGAAGGAGGATAGAACAGATGCCAGTGCTCAGATGGCTACACTTTGGTGAGATGACTAATAGCTTGTCTTTTAGGAAGTCTTGCCAAATACAAGAACTAGTACAAATAAACATCAGTATCTTTAAAACTAAGTAGTTTTAATGATAATATAAAACAGTAAGTGTGGTAATATGTTTGTTCCAACAATTTTAATGGAATTAAGGTTTTATAAATGATTTGCATAGGAAACCATGGGAGTATAAATGGTAATACCATATTTTATATGCTCCCCTCAGATCATTTTATAAGAAACTTTGTTCTTAACTGTTGCAATGGTGAATGGTTTAAGATATTTAAGTTCAGAACAATCAGTATAATAATGAATTTATGTGTTTGTTTCTTAATCAGCTAGGATTTATACATACATGTTGGAGAAGTCTCGTGTCATTATCCAGCCTCTCAACCAGAGTAATTTTCATGTTTTTTACTTGATGATGGATGGATTATCTGCTGAAGAAAAATACACCCTGTACCTCAGTAATTTATCTGCACACAGGTAGGAAAACAACTTTATATGTAGAATTAATAGTTTTCTTATATTAAAGCCTCTCTGCTGTTGAGGTCCTTCTTCCAACAGATAAAATTTTTCTAACTTCTCAATGAGTTCTGACATTATTTATTATGGAGTACATGCTTATGAAGATTTAGTTCTGAAGTACATATGTAGTAGTTTAACAAGATCAAAGTTTTATATCCATTAACACTGTTCCCTTAAAGGAGAAAAAGAAATTTATTAGCTATTTTTTTGTCTTCTGTGGACTAGAGTAAATCTATTCTTTTTGGTTTTTTCCTTGGTGAAATTTTGTTTCTTAAGGTAAAACTTGTTTTATTTATTTATAATTATCTTATGGAATATGTTGATTTTGATGAAATGGCACTAAATGTAACTTGTATCTCCATTTTCATTTTTATACTTATATCAAAGTACTCACTTCATATAAAATTAATACAAAAAACAGAAACAAAAGTTTTGACTGCTTTGAACCCAAGGATAGGATTTGACACCCAGCACCTAAAATTGTCTTTCTGTATGACTCCACAGAGCTGATTGCCTTGATTCCATTGAGTCCCTGCTCAGCTGTATATATAGACTTACATAGAGCTGTGTGCTTTTGATGAAATTAACAACATTTGTGTCTTCATAAACACACGTTTTGGGTTTTTTTCAGGAAATTTTGTGAACATCTCAGAATTTATGAATTCAGATTATTTTAGAATGAAAAAATATTCCTAATTTAGTTAACTTGCCTTTTACTCTTCAATCTTTCCTAAACGTCCCTGAAATGAGAGAAAACTATTTGGTATTAATGATCTTCTATTAAATTGACTGCCTTTAAAATGAATATAGTGAGTAACTGTAGAAAGACCAATAGTAATTAAAATTATGTAAGAAGAATGTTTTAAGGTTTTCATGTCTAAGTCTTTTTTTCCCATGGATTTTTTTTTTCTCAACTTTTCATTTTTCACTCTGGCTAGTTACTTGAATAAAATAGCAATTCTAGATTTAGGACCTGTAAATAGAAAGACACCACATTAATTTTTGCAGAGAAAAGCTTTGTTGATTATGATTTTTTTTTCTTAGATGGAAGTCTTCTAACTACCATTGTTAGGTAATGTTTTAAACTGTTACTATTTCTGTATTATACAGAATAGCATACAGCACTAGCTCTGAAGAAATCTCAGGCTAAATTCCTTTGTTAAAAATGATGCACTCAAAGCAGGGAGAAAAAGAGTTAAATTATATATTTTAAATCATTTGAGGACTTTTGAAACCAAAAGTATTCTAAGTTCCTGATGATTACTTTATTCCTCTTCTAGCATCAGTTGTTTGGAAGCACTCAGTTTGTTCAGAAAGTGAAACAGTTTGAAGTCCCCTTGCAAGAAGCTCAAACAGGAAAGAACAAAGCGTAAACCTGAATAATTAAATTCTCATGAACAAAGCTTTATCTGATAAGATTTGATAATAATCCAAAAAGAACAGAATAGTATTTCTAAATAGATGTCTGAACATTGCAGTACCAAAGCTTTAGTAATTTCTATGTGAGTATTTGCATAAAGCTGCTTTTATCAATAAAGCTTTGCTTTGCCCATGTAGAGTAGATTATATCTTGCGTTATTGGGAGTATTTGGGCCAAATTTTTCTTACCTTAAACTCCTGTGAGCTAGATCTTTCTCAGCTGATAAAGTTAAATTACGGATGAATTTCTGCTTCATCAAACTCACTCATGAGTCAGGAAGGCAGGATCTGGTCTCTTTTATAAGCTCATTATTTCTGGCTTAGTCAAATTTTGATGAGATCACATCATTCTGGTAACATCTACAAGTGATTTTTTTCATGTTTGCTTTAAACAAGTGTAATCTTGATTCAAATAGTAAAATTAACTAGATAACAAGCCTTTTGAAACCTTTGGCAGGTGGTGTCTGCCCTGTTGTTTTTTGATAATTTTCTGTTCCTCTTCACATTGTTTAATATTGTACTTTTATATAGAAAGTTCAATGATCTTAGTAAATAATGTCTATTAAGATCACAAAGTACCCCTATTTTAACATTGTTTTCTTAAGCCATTGCAATGTAAGAAATAAGATATAGTATGGGTTTTTTAATTCTTATTTTAGATAAAAGTACCTCAAAGATTTAAAGTAATTTTGTTAATATGATGCTGTAAAAGATGAGATGTAGATCGTGTTTTATGTTATATATAATCCTGGACTGAGAGATAATGTAAATTGCTTAAAGGGGAAATCCCTCCCTTTTGGAATCACTAAGAATTTCTGTCAGGCTGGGGTGTTGCCCCATCGTGTAGGAGAAATTGTTTGGTGCTGTCCTGAGAAGGAGCTTGAGATCAGAAACTAAAATATTTGTTTTTGCAAGCATTATAATTGCTAAGGCATCATGTGAAGACAAATAGCTGGGCTCTTTCTATTGAGCCTATATACAATTAGGATCTTAAAGTAGCAAGAATTCAATCTACATAGGGAAGGCTTTGGATGAATACATCTCCCATCATATCTGCATGTGGATCATGATGGATAAAGACAGAAGTAATTGCTGAAAGGTAAGATCATTTTTCAAGACTGAGCAAGGGAAGCATATCAGAAATGAAGAGATAGTCTCAAAAGGGCAAGTGGAAGATTTTTGATTGACAACTACTCCCCTGTGTTCATTATATTCAGAAACTGATTTTTATCAGCAGATGGTTGATTGAAAAGTTCCAAAATTTCTATTAATTTACTGTGTTTCAAAGAACTTTAGAACTTCTTTATCTTAATGATGATAATTATGTGTAATACAGGGACATCAGCAATTTGAAGTTATATTCTTAATTTTCTCTTGATTTGCTCTGGATAATTTTTTTTTTCTGGGTGCAGATTACAGTCCATGACTGTAAGCAGTACTTTTGTGATCTCTGAAGTTTTTCCCCACAAAAAAAGCATGTAATAGGTCTTCTAGCACATTAATTTAGCCTCACAGTTACAGTAGATGATAACTTAGTGATGAATCTTGCAACCAAGGTGAAACAGAGAGCAGTAAGAGAAGTGACAGTGGTGATAGATAGATTTGTAAATGATCTTTCTTCACTCTGCTGAAGAAAGGATAGGAAACAAATGGAAAGATCATAGCAATAGGAAAGAAAATATATAAGTCTTCCAGAAAATAAGTAGAAAGTCTTGCTTTTGTTGGTTTGGGCCAATTGCTTCATATTAGCATTTCTATTTCAAAGCTGTGGTATATAGAACAATGTAAGAATATCTTTGTGTAATAGTGTATAATATGTATATGTAAAATACTCCAGCATACTGTTATTAAAAATCACGTCCTTACATTTATACATTTGTATTTAAAAACATAACTTAAGGCCTCTTAACTCTAGAAAATTATTTCAGAAAAGGTGATAGGTTAGAGAGCTGTTCAAATTGATGTCACCACTTTCAGTTTAAACAAGGTTCCTACTTCTCCTAATTCATTGTACTGTAAAAACAAGTGAATAATTTCAAGCTCAGGAAAATGTTATATACACATTCATGCAAGCTGAACTGTGGTCAGGGCATGCACTTTTTGTATTTTCATTATTAAACTGCTGTTCCCAGATATGTAAAACTTTCCTTTTTCCCACAGAACAATGGTGTGCACTGCACTG
The DNA here is from genome assembly GCA_013397095.1 of Sterrhoptilus dennistouni. Classification (NCBI taxonomy): domain Eukaryota; kingdom Metazoa; phylum Chordata; class Aves; order Passeriformes; family Zosteropidae; genus Sterrhoptilus; species Sterrhoptilus dennistouni. The sequence continues at coordinate 858,820 of VWZU01013367.1, read as the reverse complement.
TTTGTTTTCTCTGGCTGTAATGTTTCTTACAGCCCATAAAAAGCAGTGAAACCCTTCTGCACCAATAGATGTAGATCAATTCATGGAACTGATGTATCTTTTTTACAGTTTTTCAGTGCAGGTGCCCTCTTCACTGTCAATAGGAAAACTTGAATTCAAAATATAAAGGAGTAATTTTAGTAAAATGATTGCATTTTTGATCAAAGTCTAAACTGATCTGAACCTTGATCACTGAGAAAATAATTTGCCATTCTAAATTATAAGGTTGGTCTTCAAAATAAAAGTGTGATAAAGTGAATTAAATAGAAATGATCCCAATAAAGAGAGCCTTATGTATGATTTTTGGGTTTCCAGTCATCATCTTTTCTAATAAGCACTAATACAACTTGTTAAAAATAATGATTGTTCTACTAACATCCATATTGATCCCCATTCTTCCTTTTCCTTACATATAAGAGCTCAAGATGTGAATTTTCAAGACTGTGAGTAGCTAGTTAGCACAGATTTCCCCTTTTCAATACACTCAGGTGGCAGTCTCTCTATTTTCTAACTGTTGTAAATATGGACCATGAACACATTTCCACACTTTTCCTCTTCCTTTTCTTTCTTTGTATCTTTGGATGCTTTTTTTCCCGTCCATTTGATTAAGTTCTCATTTAAAATGCAACAGAAATGAATTTTAATTTGAAACTACCAGTTTTCCATACCTTTACCAGTTTTCTACAAACCGTGCTGTGCTAGTCTAACAGTAAATTCATAGAGAAAATTGTATGGGTTTGGGCTTTTTTGTTTTGTTGCTGTTTGGAGTTGTTTGGTTTTATTTGGGGGTGGTTTTGTGTTTGTTTTGGTGGGGATTGTTTGTTTAGTCTTATTAGTGTTTTTTGTTTGTTTTCATTTGTGTTTGTGTTTTAAGTTGGTTTTTTTTTTTAGTTTTCCCCACATAATTAGAAAAAGAGGCATTCTAGGAATGTTCCAGTCCCCTGATGTTTGCATGCTGATTCCTTGTATTCAAGCCTAATAGATGACTTTTTCTTGTGGATACTGACTTTGATTAAAACTTTCAGTACTGCCAAAAGCTCAGTTCACAGAGGTGATCACACAGGACCATTTTGATCTCTTTGCTTCACAATTTGCTTGATGCTGATATCTGTGTATGATGACCGGAGGAAAATCCAAGTGTTAGACTTAAGTTACAAAATTAAAATTAAATAGATTTAAATGTGAATGAAACAGCTTCATCTGAAAGAGTTACATCAGATTTTCCCATCCTGCTGGAATGATAATTTCTGTATGAAGTGCCAAGTTACATCATTTTATCAAACTGTTGTTAGACATTGTGCGATGAAACTCAGCATAAGTTAGTTGTGCCAAAAGTCTGAGTCTCATCCAAATAAAGCCTAGCATTGAGACTCCCTGAACTTCACTGTTGAGGATCAACTTAGTTTTAAAATCCTGCTGATAGAAACTACAGCTATAGGCTACCAGGAAATTGGAATTATTTGTATTTAATTTTAGGAGGAGAGTAAAGATCATACTCAGAAGTTCCTCTGCTGTATTCCACTTTTGCTTTATGGGCAGTGTCAGCAAGGAGGAGAAGCTGTGGCAGGAGATGTTAGGATCAGAAACCATCCCTACAGGTGAATGGCCATGAAGGTCAAGTCCTTCTTCCAAAGAGCTCTTAAATTTAAAACAAACTTTCATGTTCTGGTTGAACAAGTAAAGTTGTATTTTGTTGTTGTTGTTTTATACAGGTTTTCCTCTCCTAACTTGATTACATGCAGCACATTCTTTTTCTCTGAAAATGTTGCATTTTAAGTACATTAACATTATAAAGCAATGCAGTGGTACTAGTAGCTCAAGCTGCCTAGAGAGCAAAGAGTATAAAGGCTTTTGGAGCAAACTTGACAATCTTTCTAAATAATGTGGTTCAAATACATTGGAGATTTCAAAAACAAGAGTTAGTTCAAAGTTATTTTTCCTGGAATTTGTTTCAGTACAGTAAGTTAATATGGATAGCTGAAGCCCTAAGTAAAAGAGAAAATCTTTTTAAAATTTTTTTTTAAACTGCATGGTAGCAAATAATAAAAAAATACACACTTCCATCAGTTTAATTGTATCTTCCTGATACAATTTATTTGTATTTCAGCTGTCTAGTGAAGGGCTTTAACAGTGAACATTTTTTCCTTGACTATCTTCATGCAATGCTACCATGAAAATCTGATTTATGACAAGTAGTACTATTTTAAGGGCAAGATCTATACACTCTGAATGTAATGAGGCAGTTCTGTTTACTTAGATTCCAGCGAGGTCTGACAGCTCAACTAAGCCAAGCTAGTTATCAGGAAGGTAATGGGGAGATATATAAAGCAGATGTATTTGTCTGAGATTCTGGAGCAGATTTAAACTTGTTTCAGTGAGTTTAATATCTATGTAATCTGGAGTATTTTCAATGCCAAATTTTCAATGTCTAAATTTTATCTGTTGTCTTTTGTGCTTTGCTTGTTTGCTTTTGCTGCTTAGGTTGTATTCTTTTCCTGTTTACATTATATTTACTGATGTCTTAACTTTTAAAATTCTTTATTTTTTGAGATTGAGCCACCTTTACTGCATGTAGGTAATATGCATATTCCAACAAAATACGTTTTCACATTTTTCTCTTTCATGTTTGTCCCTACCCTCATATAACTTCAGCTTCTAGTTCCCATTTATTTCAACTGATAATAGTTGATAGTCTTCAATCCGATACTCTCACCTTCTTCAGTTTTCCTTTGTTTTCCTCATTCATGCAAGTTTTCTGAGCAAACAGTGCTCATGAGTTTATTCAACGTGATTTATTTTTTATGTAAGCAAGAATTGAACCAAAATGAATGATTTTTTTTTTTATGTTTGTTTTTTTATTGTTGTTATATTGTTTTGGTTTTTGTTTTGTTTTATTTTGTTTGTTTTTTGGTTTTGTTTTCATTTTTTGGGGGGGGGGTTTGGATTGGTTGGTTGGTTTTGGGTTTTTGTTTGTTTGTTTGTTTTGTTGGTTTTTGTTTTTTTTCCCGTATCCTCTTTTTCTTCTCTTATTCTTTCTTTGAAGCTCAGGCTCCATTAATCTCTTGGACCATGATCTTCAAGTGTCAGTGTTGATCTTTGCACTTCAAGGAAGGAAATGTTCAGGGACAACACCAGGAATGACTGATGTTTGTGATTTGTTATGCTGGATAGTAATAATCATGACTAACTCAGTTTTTTTGAGGATGGACACCAGAAACTACATTATATGTTGTATTAAGACACAACTTCATGTTTCAAAGTGATATTGATTGACAACAACTAATTTTATCTAATTGTAACCTAACATTTCACAATACGTATTTTCAGATATGGCTGAGATTAAAAAATAGAACAGAGTGTAAGTTTGGGGATTTTTTTTTCATTCAATATTGATCTCTAAGAAATATTGATTTTTTTACTCTCTGGTCTAATTCATCTCATTTTACTTATTTGTGTGCTTCACTTCTGTTTGGCTAGCTTTTAGGCTTAGTCTCATATTTTAGGCTTAGACTGCCATATTTTAATGAAAACTAGATGGAGCCCAAAAAACCCTATTAGTGCACAGTAGCTAAAAATTTTTTCAGTGTTTTTTAGCAGCAGAAATAAAATGGCTGGACCATGTAGACTAAATCTTCCTCCTTAAGATCATCACTGTGTGTGTTACTATTCAGGAAATACCTGACGATAATGTCAGTGTTAATATACAGTGTGTTTCTGAAAATTGACATTTCTTGTATCTTAAACCCCCTTTCCGTGAGACATTTGTGGCTCATTGTGGCTCCTACAAGATACATTACTAGGAGGTTGGCAACGCACTTACAGAATATAATCAGGATCGCATCTTAGGTTTTCAAAATAAAACTGAAATGTTAAATTGTGTCATCTGCTTTATTTTGCAAATTACGTGGTTATTTTTTCTATTTGCAGATACCTACACCTCAAACATAAGGTACACCTCTATGTTATTAGTTTTATTTCACAATATTTGTTTTGAGTATCTGGCTGTGCAGTTGTTTTGAGTGGTTCATCCTGAATTCAGGGTTAGTTACATACACACCTACACACTTGCATTCTAATTACATGTCAAGATATCCAAAGCATTTTTCTTCTTGAAAGCAGAAGCAACTTAGCTTAGGATTTTAATGATTCATTTATTTATTCCAGTTTTGACATTAGCAGCTTTTAGTATTACTGCTTTATTCCCAAAGGATACTTAAAAAAATTATACCTCCAGTGATGTTTAACAATCATTAGCTTACTTGAAATTCAAGAAGAATTTTTATTTAGCGAGGTAGAGGTAGTAAAATTGTTCTGAGACATCTCAGGGTTTTTGTCTGAGGTCTCAAGTGTAATTGTTGTTTATCTGGCTTTCAGAATAAATGCTGTAGAAATTCTGCTTTGTTCAAGAGTGCAAATCTTGAAACTCATATTCCTCTAGGTATTTTCTTTCATTTGATGTTTGATGTTTCATTTGATCCCCTCTTCATTGTATTATTCTTCATGCATATTGATTGACTAGTGGCAGAGGATGTTCAGTCCTCCATTGGCAGACTCTGAGAGGTAGAAAAATCATTCATTTTGATTACCTCTCTTTTCAAGAACTTTTTTTCTCTCCATCATAATTCTAACAACCTGAACCTGTAAAACTATGTTTAAATGAACACATGATGTTTTCTCAGGATTGGCTTTTACACTCATGGTGGTATAGTAGAGCCAAGGCACTTTTCTGTGTATTTCTGTGTTTTTCTAAATGAACTCAGATATCTGATAATATCTGTAAAGTTACATTCTGTTAGTGTCAGTTTGGAATAGAGAAAAATTTATCAGACCATATAAAAGTGCTCTGGGTTTTGCCTTTTTCTTGCTTTAGTCAGTTTACTTTTGCATGTTTAGTTTTATTTCACAAATTTGCATTTACATCATTTGACTGGCATTGATACCATTTGATATTTATTTGATTTAGAGAGGCTTTGTCTTTCTTGTCCTCTTTGGTGTAGGCATGATATAGAAACAAGTGCAGAAAATAAAAGAATACTCCATCTTTCATGTCCTTGGCAGGGCATGAAAGATGAAGAATAGGAGGCAAGAAAAAATCGAAATCTGTTTAATTCAAAAGAAAAAATAAACTTGGTAATTAAGAGCACTGGCATCTTTAGAGTCTACTGAACACGTCTGTCTAAATTTTAGCAGAAAATTATACATACAATAAGACATTTTTTACAACAAAGTGCTTTAAATAGGGAAAGCAAGTGCAAAAATAAAAATAACATATACCAGTTCCAATTCTCCAATTTGTTGTGAATTTTGTTGATGAATATCTTACACTTTAAAGCTTCCGGGCCAAGTTCAACCTTTTGTTCGAAAAAAGAAATCTCCACAGAATTATGAAAATTTTATATATATATACATATATTCAGGTTAAATTTGATCCTCTGTTGAAGAAATTAAATCCTGGCTGTTTAAGCAGCCCATCCGTGTTTCATGTCAGACAGAAAATGGATATAGCTCCGAGGGGTGAAACTGCCAAAGAAACCCTGGGTTGAAAGTAGATGTGATTACTCACATATATGGTAGAAAAGTTAATTTGGCTTTTACTTTAAATACAGAATATGTCTCTGCACTTTACTTTACTAGGTTGCTAATCATCTCTCATGTGGAGGGAGATTCAGTGGATTCAACTCCTGAAACCACTTAGCTATTACATTACATAAATCTAGTGTGATAACACAGTTCTGCAATTTATGTTTCAAAATTCACTCTTAGAATTGTTTTAATACAATTACTGTAGATGAGTTTCCAGTCAGGATTGGGTGTTTCAGAAATTGTTATTGACATATAGAACCCCAGTCATTGAACCCAGCTCATCTCAGTGTTAGATCTAGTGGAGCTGATACCTCTCACCGTTGTTTGAACTTACTCTCTCTAGGAGAGACAACTCTCTCTAGGAAAGTCAGGCAAAGTCAACCCGAAGTGTAGCAGTTTTCTTCCTCTAGTTCTTTCATTAATCATAACTCAATTTTGCCACTACTCTGAGGTTAAGCCTGGTTGTGTGAGATTAGTGGCATTTACAGTTTCCATTTACTGGATTTCCATAGTATTTTCTGATGTTAGTTACTGAAACTGAGTTTTATCTAAAACCTGCAAATAACAAATTAAAATTTTCTGAATATGCTAGTTGAGTGCTAGCGACCAAAGGATGTCGGGATCTTAGTTTTATACAGCTTCTAAGAATGGCAACTCTATCAGTCTGGCTTCTGAATTTATTTTGTACAATACAATGCAGAACAGAATGGTGTGTGAATGTCTTTCAGTGAATCACCCATCACCCAGATGATCTTTGGAGCTTTTTGATTCTGTGAGTAGGTCTTGTCTGTATCTAGTTAGCTTATGATACATCTCTTAGAATCATGGCACAAAGTGTATATAAATATATATAAACATATTTATATAAAATGCACACATATATTTGCCTATTGAACCAGGGAAAGCTGTATTTTTATGAGACCTTATCCAATGGAACTCTGGATCAGACAAGAGACATGGTGGGGAGAGGTGAATAGGTCCAGACTGGTGTTTCAAGTTTCTGGATATTGGACTCAATGATCTTAAAGACCTTTTCCAGATTCTCTGATCTCTGGCCTGTCTGTGATAATAAGCTTTATGCTTTTCTGATTGTAAGTTTGTGAGTCTGATTGTAAGTCTTGAATAGTAGTAATATGGGTGAGAAAAAATTATTAGAACAGATGCAATTTGCAAAAAGAGAGATGCAAATCAAGAAAGCAATTTGAAATAAAAAACATACAAAACTTAGAAATTTTCTGCTGACTGAAATGGTAGAAAAAGGCACTGAAACAATGTAGTAATATCATTTGACCAACAAACTGTATTTGTAATCATAATTGTAGAGTGTAATGAATGGCTTCTGATAAGTGCTGGCACCTTCTAATTTCTACTTTAATCTTCGTGGAATTTTAACCAAATCAAATCAAAATTAAATGGATAGAAATTAGTTTACCAAGCTTAGTATTAAACCTACATAGTAATTGCCATGTTTATTTTGATGCTGCTACACTGACAACAGTTTTGTGATCTGTTGTCAACCAAGAAGAGGATTATGAAGACTAAGAAAAGAGCTAACCCCGGGTAAAAATAAGTCTGTGGCCTTTACTGTAAACATTAATAATTGAAGTAGGAAAATAAGTTATTTCATGGAATAGTTTTGTTGAAAAACAAATGGAGACTTATCCTATGCCATTAGGATTTTCTAGCAGTGAATAAAAGGCAGAGAAACTCTGTATAACCCTTCTTTGTTATAGATATTGCCTCTCTGATCTAGTGGGTGGCATCCCTGCCCATAGCAGGTGTGTTGAAACTAGATGGTTTTTAAGGTCCCTGCCAGCCCAAGCCTTTTGATAATGATGATGATGCTGTGTTTTTCTATTTAAATCCTTGTTCACTTGACTTTATTTTTTTATCACTTTTCTGTCTGAAACAGAGATGGGTTAACCCTGGTATTGCTAGAGACTGTACATTTTTGTTCTAGTATTTCTGAGTATTTCTTTGTGTTTGCTTCTATATAACTCATGTCTTTGGTTTTAGAGAAATCAGATATACTACTAGAAATGCATCTGTACTTCCTTGTGGCTGCAGCCCTTCCCCGATTTTCATCATGCCCTCTGACATTTCCAGTATATTTTCAGCTCCATTATGTATATTTGCCACATTTCATACCTAATCTTCTATTTAAACAGGACTTCTCTATCAGGTAGCAATTAAAAGGAATGGAGCAGCATCTATTAAAATATGTCCTATGATGAACTGAACTTCAGTGAGTATGTTATGGAATTAGGTTGGCCCCTAACACAACTGGAACGAATGAGAACATTTTAAATTATTTTGTTACATAGTTTATTCTGGAGCTTGTTTTTTAAACATGCAATTGCAATCCTCTCCAATCTGTTCCCATTCCTGCTTCTCATTTATCGTAGGAGGGAAAGGACTAGTATAAACCATAATTTATTCTATGATTATCTTTCCTCTCTCCTTTATTTTTATTACCTTTTAAAATTGTCTTTGTTTTTATTGTTGTTAGAAAGCAATGTATTTGAATAAAACATAGCTTTGTAGATCCCTGTGTATATACAGTGTGGATTTTAGCACTAAGACCCAGTAGGGAGTCTCTTTGTCTTATTTTGACACACAAACCATGAAAGTACTCTAAATCACAAATCTGTTCTAGGAAGGCTAGTTCATTTTATACAGTATGAGGCCAGTGTGCTTTCAGAACCTAAGTAACCTGCTTAGATACAACCCTTCAATTGAGATCTTGGTTTGCAATCTCTGAGCTTTACTGCAGGTTTGCTCAGCTCCTGTGTCCTTGGTGCCTTATGGGAGGCAAAGGAAGATACTGCAGGGGATTTAACATCAGAATTATTTCATTTGTGACCTTCCAACAAGCATGATTTTATTGTGAGGGCTGAAAAGATATGACAGAAACAGGCACATACATACATACATCCTATTCACATTTGGGACTGTCCTGGAATGCAGTTGGGACAAAAATAGGTCCTGAGGCAGGGGGGCAAAGCTGGTCTTGCTGAGTGTAGGAGAGCAAATGGGGACTCTCCACTACCGAACCCTGTGTCCAGCATCATGTACCTTGGTGCCTGTGTGAAAAGCAGAACACTCTTCCTACATTAAAGGAGTGGCAGCTGTTGATTGTGGATTGTTGATTGATAAATAAAAAACATGTATAAATACACATGAATATGCTCCGTTTATAGTTGCAAGGAGAATATTCTTGCTTCGTAGAAAAAAGTAAGTTACAATAAAGTTTGGTACCGCACCAAATCGTATTTGTGTAGTGTATGATACTTTTTTAGCCCATGAAAAGTGAATAACTGTTATTGATTAATTAACTAATTATATTAATACTTAAAAAAAGAAATCTAATTCTTACGTAAATAATATATATATACGTATTTCCAAGTATTTCAAAAGTTGCCTATAGTATCTTGTGTAGTACCTGCATATATAGGAAGAAGAGTGTCTCTTGTATATCAGCTTATCTGAAACTGATTTGATCTGAAAATAATTAATGAACTACAATCAGTGGTTAAATGAAATAATTTTGAACCATCATTCAGTATTTTAACTGGACGCTGCTGAAAGTTATAAGCAGGTTTCCAAAGCACTTTTTATAGTTTAGATTAGATATTGTGGCTTTTAACACAGTAAGTTTCGTTTAATGAATCAGCATTTTAGAAGTAGCTGGTGGGGAAATGCCTTTGAGGCTCATAAACCTCATGACATCTGCCTGGCAACCAATGCCAAAGTCTGAACACAGAAATACAAAATTGCTTTTAGTTGTAGGAGCAAAGTTCAAACAATTTTTTGCATTTCAGGAAATGGATTGGACCAGTTTGCACTTGCATGCAGATTGGCTTACTCTTTTTACATCTTCAGCAATGCTTATTATTTGCTACTTTTTCATTACCATCAGCATTATGCTCCGTATTTGATGTGTATTATGCTTCAAAATTATACTTTTAGAGTGGCAGTTCACAGAATTATGATCTTCTGATTCTGTCCTGTAAAATATCTGAATTTTAAGTCAGACAAACAGTTCAAGGTATGCTGTCTGTATTAATTCTTGTATTACTATCAGATGTGTGAAAATTTCTATTTTGAGTAACTCCTGCTTCACATTCATTTTTTTTATTTAATGGAATAATTCTAAATTTATGTTTTTGTGTAATTTTAGGAACAGAATGCTTGAGTGTCTGATTTCAACCTATTCCACAGGATTATCAATATAATTAGAAAAAAAAAACAACATACCTGATTTTAGCCTACCAATGTTTGGCATTTTGAGGCTTAAGACCAATATGTATTTCATTGCTTACCTTTTTTTGTTTTACAGACAGTAGTATATCCACTGTAAACTTAGGTACTTCATAGACTTTCTTACGGAATTGTTTGAAATTTCATTTTATAAAATACCAAGGCAAAACTACTTACTGGATAACGCATTGGCTTATATAAGCTTTCTGTGCTAAAATCAGTTTACAAAACACATAAAAACCTGTAATTTTGTTAAAAATAAGAGCTATGTTCAGGCTCTCATCAAATCTGTCTACAGTGTTCAGTTAATTAATATTATGCTGATACTTTACCTCTTGACTTTAACAAAGCTATTCAGATTTTTTTAAGTGCTGCTTTTGGTACTTTATTGCATGAGTTATGAGCAGAAATATGTGCACTTAAATGATAAGCAGTTACTCCAGCTCAGTGCTACAGGGTAACAAGGTTCAAAAGGTATAAAATTTGTTCGGATTCAAATATGTTTAAAAACTGGGGACAAAGGAAAAAAAGGCACTAATACATGCCCTTTTTCCCTGAGAGAAGAAAGCCAGAAACTATTAATTATCGTGTTCTGGAAATGTTTACTTCATTGAAGTAAAACTGTTTTGCTTTGTCTTTATCTCATTCCTGTTTACATATCAAACAGTGCTAAGTGCAAAGCAGCTTTTCCTCGCTAAGCAGAATACATTGTCCTCCCATATTCACATGAGATATTTAAAGAAATAAAAAGATTTGTTGAAATTTATTACTCTGTGAGTTTGTAAGTATCGTAGAGATTACTGGAATTAATTTTTAAAAGGTAATGGCTTGCTTTTATATACTCTATATCCTTCATTTCAGCAGTTCTGAAAGCATTTTTTAAAACCTATGTAAACCATGAAGTCATTAATTTTCAGTCAGACCAAACAATCCTAAAGTTTAATTATACCTAAATTCCATCTTGGGATTTAGTAAGAAGTCACAGGAATAGCTAAACTTTTGCAAAAACTTAATAATATTTCAGAGAAATACTTTACAAGTATTTAATACGAGAGCAGTAAACTAACCTAGTTGTAAGAAATCTGGTTTTTAAATGCTTATGTTTTTTCTGTAACTAACCCATATCTGAGATGTTATGATTTCTACCTGAAGTTAAAGTAAAAATTAAGTGATCTGGTAATGTTGAATTTTTAGTGATGACCATTGTGCTTAATCAGGGCTACTACCCTGAACTGGATGGGAAGGAGAAATGGGGACTGCAAAGGAAAAAGCCATATGCGTTTCACATGATTGTGCAAGTATATGGTTCATTGGGCAGTGCTAATAAGGGGAAGGAAGGGATTTAGCTTGTTAATCCATGCTTCTTAATACAATGTCACATTAAATGACACCCACAACATGCATATTGATTGTGTTAGAGCTGGAATCTCATTATGAAATACTGCTTCATCCTCCTGTGACATTGGCTCTCTTGAGAATTTTCAAGCAGCAAAGCATCAACTAATGAAGATTTTTTAATAATGTTCTGGTTTAGACTTTATATGATGACAAGTAGAGCTGAAAGATAAGTCTGTGTGGCTCGTTGTGAAGTGCACCAGAGACCGCCCAAATGGTGTTGAGCAAAAAGTGCCACAGCTGTGTTGGGGCAGGGGTTCATCTAAGCTAAATAGCTAAATACTGTGTTTTCTGTACTATGCCTGGGTCATACAGTTACAGTTCAGGAATGTTTATGTATCTTTGGAATCTCAATTGCATAGAGTAGAAATAAGTGTAAGATAACATTATATTAAGGTCTAAAAATTACGTAAACAATACTTGGGACAGCTGAAAGTCTAGGTTGCCCGTACTACTCATTTCCTCCAGTCTCACTTACACACCTCAGTCTGCCTTTTCTTCGTTCTCAGTGAACCAGAGCTCCACATAGGGTGTTCACCTATGACTTCCAGTTATTGATATTTATTTTGATACTAAGATTCAACTGAAATCAGATTTCAAAGCACGGATTTGAAGTTAGTTATGCAGAAGTGTTTTGCTGAATTGAGACAATACACAGTGGTGAAATAACTCATTATTCTACTTCACAGTACTTGTAAACCTGGCAAGAAAAGAAACCAACTTCTTGTTTTTCCAGTGGCCTAAAATCACTAAATATTATGTCATGATGGGCATGGTCTGTGTCTGTTTTTGGAACAACTGAGGCAGCATTTTATAGTTGGCACAGAGAGCATACTTGTGTGTGCTTTTTAATGACACGTTTTAATTAAGGTCAAGCTGTAAGAAAAGCCTTTACAGCATTAGAAGAATATAAATGCTTCCAGTAGGCGTTCCTGAATCCATTCAGTCTGACTGATGTGCTGTTCTCTAGGCTATGGGCACAGTATTTCCTACCACTTGCCTATAAAGCTTATGGAGTGGCTCATGCGTATCAAGTGACAAGTCAGTTCTATATCCTGCTTATCATCACAATTAGAAAGAATTTGGACACCTCTGTGTGAGGGGAGATATATGCAGGAAATCTTATCCAGGGTGAAGGTGATGTTTTGAGTGAGCCTGGTTCAATCATATCTTCTAAATTTCTTTAACTGGACAGCACAAAAACCTTCCAGCTTGGATAAATAAATATTAAGTATCAGGATTTTATTTTAAAGATTTTTCTTTTAAAAATATTTGAATTAGTAAAGGAATATTAAGGCTTTTATTTTTCTGTCATTTTTGTAAAAGAAATAAAGGCTTTATAGACAAAATCCAGAATTTCTGATTCACAACATGATCTGCAGTAGCTTGCACTGCCTAATTAAATATTGATAGAGAATCCTATATTTAGTGATTAGTTTTATCTTAAGTATTTATTCTTTGCTCCTTCCATGTAAATTCTTTACTCAATGAATTTTGAACACCTTTTAGCAAAAGAAATTACTATATTTTGTGTTTAATTGGGCTAGAGTAGGAGTTGATACTATTCTATCTCTCTATGGGTTAGTTAAGAGGTATCCTACTAATAGCAATGACATGTGGGCAAGTGGATCAGCAGAAAAAAGCACACCATAGTAGTTTTAATTCCTCACAGGAACCTGTTGGCTGGGTGTCTCAAAAAAGAACAGATTATGGCATTCAGCTCTTCTCATGCATTTATCTCCCTTTTATTTTTTTCTCTTACCAAGAAAAGGAAAATAAACAGAGAAAAATAATATTTTCCTTTGCTCTTGGTTTAAAAAAGTCCTCCAGAGATCTGGTATACAAAGGTCCAAGCCTTTGAATCAAGACAGAATCTACTGTGCAAACAGAGGGGTTCTTTGAAAATCTATTGCCACAGCTGCACAAAAGAAAGAAAACAAAACTGATTTGCGAGCTAATGCCAGGGCAGTTTCATCTGTGTTCGCATCCATGTTCCCAGCTCTTATCAGGACCATGGTTCGGTCATTCCCAGATCTTGAAACTTGTGATTTTCTGCCTCAGGATGGTATTTGGAATAAGCAAAGTTTCTGTTGTGACTTCCAGAGCTTCCCTATCTTTCTTTTTTCACTTCACAAATAAAAAAACATAAGAAATAAAGTCTAAGTAAAGTAAGTTTGAGATCATTTACTGTACACCTTTACCCAGAAGCACAGTAGAATAAAGATCTTATCCTCCCTGAGTGATTATGTTCAATAAAGGATTTTTTTTTCACCATCCTGGTAGCCTTATTAATAGATAATTTCATGTGGAAGGTACTGTCTAGATAAAAAATCAAGCTAAGTTGTATTGGCTTGGAGATGTTGTGGTGGTCATAGCATGTGTCTTGACAATTATTTTGATCCAGCTTGCATTGGATATTTTCATCAATTTCAGGAGTTTGGTCCTGTGCCCCAGGTCTTTTTAAAATACTCCAGGTATTTTGAAGATATAAAAAAATCTTAAGAGGTTTTATTTGGTTTCTAGATCATAAAAGGTAATCAAAATGTCTGGAAGTTTCCTGATGATAAATCAGTGATATCAGTTTTTCTTAAAAATTGAGATTAATTTCTATAAAATTTGAGTTTTCTAAAATTGTAAAAAAGATGATTTAGAAGTTGGTGTCAAAATATTTGTTTTCAAGATCAGAAGAAATTTACCTCCTCATAAAATAATAATGCAGTGCTTTTTTGACTACTAGCTAGACTAGTGGAAAGGGTTGCTGACCTGAGCAGAAGAGCAGAAATATGATCTTCCTATTTTGACTCATCCTTTGGTAGGGGTCAGATGTTTAAGACTGTTCTGATTTTAGAACACTGTCATCCCTTCAGATATTGAACAATGTAAATTTCTGATCAAATTTTACTCATCCTCAGATATCTTTGGCTCTAACACCTGTAGTCAATTTTTGCATTCCAGGGACTACTTAAAGGTCAAGGTAATGTCTGCTATCTTTGCTTGACGTCCCACTTTTCTGGGGCCAAAATTACTGATTTTACTTGAGATTAAAAAAATGAAATCCAAAAAACAAATCCCAACTTATCTGAGAAGTAAATTTAATATGTTTTTAGGATCATTTTGTCAGGGACTTCAGGGGTTCTCTACAGTACTGCCTGCTCTATTCAGGACCAGGTGGCAGATCAGATTGTATTGTTCAGAGCTTTGTAGAGTCTTGAAAACCTCCAGGTATAGTCCTCCAGGCTGTGGGAATTTTTGTCTTTGTAATATCTTTCTCAGTCTTCTGTAGGTGGCATTTAATGATCTGTTTTGCTCCTAAGTCTATTTCCTGAAACATTTTTCCTGCTGCTTTCCTCTGGGATTTCTCTTAACTGGTCCTGATTTTCCTGAAATGGGATGCCCCAAATCACACAGAGTAGTCCATTTCAAGCTTTAGCCATGCTAAATATTTCATGATTCCTATGTCAGCATATGCAAATAAGGGTGTTATATATAATGATTAGTTTTTGCATTATCGAGGCATACTTGACTCTCTTTATTTTTTACCAGATGCTGTTCTGATGATCCATTGCCTAACCAGCCTTACCTGCCTTGAATTTGTACATTCAGTTATCCCTTTGTCTTATTCTATAATTGTTTGCTGTTGAATTGTATATTTTTAGTAGTCATTTCTGTTTGGCGTAATTCCTGGACAAAATGTGCTTTTATCTGATCTCTGTCACTTTTTCTTACCAATAAAGCAGGATACCTTTATTCAGCCCCTTGCTTTTCTGTGCGGTTCTGGTTGCTTGTTTTTGGTTGGGTTGGGTTTTGGAGGGGTTTTTTTGGTATTAAGGATATGTTCTCTGTTTCTAATCTGAGCACAGATTGTTCTGAATATAAACATTTAGGAAATTAAGCTTTTTGCCTGTAACCTGAGGGGGTTTTTACTGAAGATCTTGACTGTGGTTGCTGAACTCCTTATTAATACAAGCAGCATTTAGTTCACTATCATCTATAATAAAGTTTCAAGACTTTTTTTGTAATGATTTTGTACTGGTTCCCTTATATCAAATCTGCTATAGCCCAGAAAGCTGTACAACACAATGGAGATGTGTCAGCACTGATTCTCAATGGGGAAGGGAGCCAAGTGGGAAGCAGCTAGATGCTAGCTTAAAAACAACCCCAACTCCCTTTTTAAATTTTTTTTTAAGTTTTACAATGACTTAATATGATCCTACCGAGAGTTCTTCTAATTATTCATGAAAAGAAGTATTTACTTCAGGAAATGCCCTCAGAAAAGACATGTCCATCTGGCAAATCCACAGTTCATATTCATCTTTAATTGAAACCCAATTCTAAATGTCCGGACAAAAGGGAATTTCTGATGAACTGGTCACAACCTACTGATCTCTTTCAGACAGTTTGCCTGCCAGATACGACTTGAACCACTGCAATGAAGTAGATATTTCTGTATCGTACAGAACAATATGTATATGGGTGCCTGGCATAAAATGGCTGCTCTTACAGAATATTTGAACATTTCAGGTGTCAGATTCTACAAATGCAAAGTGGTTAGGATAGTGATTTGGTAATGTTTTACTTACCCTGTTAGTGAAATATCAAGGTTTATTATCAGATTTCAAACGTTTTATTTTTGTCTTTTCACAGATTTTATATAAATGTAGCAGTTCTAAGAATAAACAGAAATTACATGAATTGTTTATGATGAATGAGGCAGATCACTTTGATACTAAATGCTCTTGGGTTACAGCTCAAAAGAAAATAACATAAATCAGGTATTATTTTGCTGAGTTTCTGTTAAGTGGCAAACTAGTTAGTCTTTGTCTTAGCTAGTTGTAGCTTTAGTCTCATTATTTGCTCAATCATCTAAGCAGAAGATTAATTACTTGAACAAAGTTTTAACTGGTGGGGTTATGTAGGAAATTTTGAAATATGGTAATGTCACAAAAGTTCAGTATTGTTCAGGTAAGCTGACATACAGATTTCTTCTTCATATTTGAGATCTGTGTACCAAATATATAAGTTGAATAATTGAAATGATGTGAAACAATTATAATGATAATGATAAGGTAAACAGGTAAGGTAATTATGGAATTACATGGGTGGTTAATGTTTAAGAATTTAATGTCATACTGAGCACTTTTTTATACTCTTGGTTGTACTAGTCACATCCCTACCTGAAAATTTGATCTGTGGTGTCATTCTAATGATGGTTCAAAAGTTGTATATTATGACAAGCAATATACTAAAAAATTACCACCATTGATTTTTCCTTCTAAATACTATTTTTTTTTCTTTTAGAGAATAGAATATATGAGATTGCTCCAGTGCTGCAAATTAGAACTGGTAGAAAAAAAAATCAGAAAGAAAAACTATTTTTCTTTTCTCCCTTACTTTTCTCGAGAAATTGTCTATCTAATGCAGCATTGTGCTTGACTGAAAGTGACTATACTACAATTCAATTAGTTTATCTTCTTTAAGAAAAGAAATTTGGTGAATCAGTGAGTTTCTTCTTTTTTGAAATGAAAATCACTCACCATGTCTTTAAAACTTTTTTGTGTGCTGATAAACTGTTAGAAGTACTAGACCGATGCAAATGTCAGCATGGGGTAGTTTTTAAACAAATATTTACACAGTCAGCAGAAAGGGGTTAATTACTAGAGCTGCACAAACCCCTTGGTTTGTCACTTTTGCGAGAGATGTAAATATCATTTGTCTGAATAACTACCTTCAGCTAAGAGGCTCAACTTCATCCAAAATCTGAGAATCTTTTCCTAAATCTATGGTAAAATAATATGAATGTGCATTTGCAGAATGAATTTGCACACAGTGATATGCCAGTGAGGGTAGTAAAACTGAACTAAGTAAGCATGAAACTGGTGTACAGCCTGTGTGCATCAGCTATTATAGAACATGAGCTCTGGATTGTATAGCAGTAGGACCTCTTTTACTAAAATTTTCAGTAACAAAGGACTCAGGAGTAACCAGATCTAGTTTACATTTGAACACAGACTATTTTGTTGGAAATTTATAGGAACATTGCACACACTCAAGTAACATGGTAGGTTTTCATGGGTAAAATACACAATAACAAAAATCTAAGTAAAAATAATAACTAAAATCCCTATGGTAGGTTCAAAATATAAATTTTAAGCAGTTTAATTCCTCTTCATCGCCAGCAACGCCATTCTGCCCAGGCCACTTGAAAGTCAAATGACAAAAATGCATTATAAATATGAGGAAAGATAGACATCCTGGGAAAAGGTTACACTTTATTGAAAAGAGATGTATCTTCAACCAAGGAATGTTTATTATTACTAGGACTTTTGCACTGTGACACATCTTTTTCTCGTTTCCTTAATTTTGTAGGAGAGGGGACAATTTAAGATTTGTTCTAGACTCTAGTTCTTAAACATAAATAGGTGACAGTAGTAACATTGACATAAACAGTGTCTCAAACCTGTTTAGTCCTCAATATCTTTAAGGTGGAATGAATGAGCTGCCAGGGTACTGTTTTAAAAGAAAAATAAAATTCTATCCAAATGTCAATATGTTTCTGAGGAGAAGGAACTTAATAATTAGGAAAATATGTTTCCTTGTATGGCTAGAATATATGTTACACTGTGTATTTCTTACATTTTGTGAGGGTTGCATGATACCCATCAGCAGTTCCAAGTACTCTATACAATTAATCCATCCTTGATATGAGTATATTCAATATTATAAACATATAACAGTCAAATGTGCAAAATTTCAAAGCAATGTTTTATATTTTATTAGTCCTTAAACAGCTTGGAAAATGAGTGGGCCTCATGAAATGTTATAAAACAATTTAATTGCTTTTAGACTGGGGAAACTAAATTGAAGTGCACCTTAGAAAACATCCAACTTGCATCCCTTTCCAAGAGCACCAGCACATCTGCTCATTAAGTCTTCAGGACGTGTATAGCTGGGAAAGTCAGATTCTCTTCCAGCAGGCAAGTCCCAGCAGATGCTGCAGTTTATGGATGGTCTGTTGGAGCCACAGGCACCTGGTTTGGCAGGTGCCCATTTTGCCCCCTGCCGTGTCAGCAGGCGCTGTGCTGAAGGCAAGAGCTGGCACGTGCCATTTCATGCTGCAGCTCGGCTCTCTCCTCTCAGAGTCAGTGTTCTGCACCACTCTGCTGTGCTGCAGCCTGCTCTCAGAGGTGTTGGGAGTGCTCACACAGCCTTTTGCAACAACGATACTCACCAGCTCTTCAGCTGTGCTAAAAAAGTGCTGGTTAAATGGGGTTGCTCAAAAAGGAGAAGTGTGGAGTATTCTCTTCACAGAACAGGAAAGACTACTCCCTGCTCAGTACAGAGAGAGACAAAGAGTTATTTAGGGAGAAAACCATTGAGGAGGAGGTTTTTTTTGCAGAAATGGCCATATGCTTCCAACTCCTACAGCATTCGACAATAGAATATTTTGACAGCAGAGTGGCTGCTGCTGTAAATCTCATAATTATGGATCAAAAGTGTCACCAACTCATGATGCAAAACATGTTACTGGCATAAGCTCATGCAGCAGTTCAGAAAAGTGGAAAATTTTCTAATGGATTAACCTTTATATCAGTAGGTTCTATGCCAGATTCACTATTAGATGTATTCTAAGCTCCTTTTGAACCTACAGGAAATGTAAAAAACCCCAGGAAAAAAAGAAAAAAAAAAAACAACAACATAAATCTGGCTATACTTTGTATCATCTGCTCTAGCTGATTTGACAGCTATGCTATCATTTGTACCTACCTCAGTCTGAGGTAGGTACAAAATTAATGTTTTAGTAACCTCAAGGAATCAGTGCTGAGCTCTGGCAGTGGTGGTCACAGACCCACATTCTCAATGGTTTAACAACCAGCCTTATCCACTGATGTGAGAGGCATGTTGGTACTTGAGATATCTGCTGAGTTAGTCCTCCTGTGGGTGCAAAAGGTACTTATGCACCCAGGCACACATTTTTAACCCCATCATTCTTCTTCCCACCTGCTGGGGTAAATTATGCCGTTATCACTGCAAGGGGAATTCACACTGGTATGGATTCACTGAAAATGCACTTTGTGTTCCATTGTGGGTAGTATTTAAACCTCATTATCTGTTAGAAAAGTGCAAATACTAAATAATTCATTGAACACATTCATGTAAAAGGGCTCCCTTTATAAGAACTACCACTCCTACTAGAGTGCTGCCTTATAAGAACTACCACCCCTAGTGTTCTGTGGTAATAGGAGTTTATTTTGAAACTATGTCTCCTCCATGGTGGTAT
The DNA here is from genome assembly GCA_013397095.1 of Sterrhoptilus dennistouni. Lineage (NCBI taxonomy): Eukaryota > Metazoa > Chordata > Aves > Passeriformes > Zosteropidae > Sterrhoptilus > Sterrhoptilus dennistouni. The sequence continues at coordinate 839,265 of VWZU01013367.1, read as the reverse complement.
GAGAATATGATTGTAAACAAGAATTGCTAAAAATTAAGCCAGTATTGTTTCCTATATTTAAGTGACAGATCATGGACTGAACATCAGTAGAGAGCAGAATAATGATGGGAATTTTTGTTGTAATTGTGGTGAAGGGTGAGGGCTGGAATATGTGTAAATTGCCCACCTTTGTTGGTGCAGTGATGATGTTATTTGAACAGAGGTGTGGAGAGTTATTTCTTTATTTGACACTTGTGAAGATTGCAGATTGTGTGATGAATGCATATTTTAATGATTATAATAGTTAGGACTTTAAAAGGAAAACAATAAAAGAAAATAACTTACATTCTCAGCATTATGTAATTGGAAGTCAGATTCTGTAAGATATTCAGATGCCTCATTCTCAGTGATTTCAGCTCTATGAAGATACCTGAATACTTTCAAAAATACAGACTTCAAGACAGTCAAAATAAATGGTTGTAAAGGCTGGATTGCTGCACTTTTCAATAATCTGTTTTGCTACAGTTTGTGATTGATTTGTTTTGTACTGTTACTCTTTAAGTTCCTTCTGGTTTTTTCTTTCCTGAGTTAGCTGCTGCACTAGGTGTCTCTCTTTCTCTCTGGTAATCATTGTTTTGGGGAAGGTACATAAAATTTCCTTTTGCTTTGCAGTGTGCAAAGCAGTACAGCTTAAGGGCTGTACACTTACTACTCTGTGTACTTCATAACTGCTTCATTTTGAGAGATGTTGAGTACACCTATCACCCATTCACCTGCTGGGGGAAGGAATAATCATTGTGGCAGTTAAGGGCTGATCTATTCCCTTGTCAGCAAGAGGGAAATTTACAGCAATCAGAGTTATCAGAGGTTCTCCTCAAATCTGCCTTCTGAAGGGGAATCTCTGGCAGTGCAAGAATGGCAAAACTGGTAGTGGTACAAATCCAGTTTGAACTCTCAGCTTCCACTTAGGGCTAAAGTTGGGGTTTGGAGGTTTCTTAAGCAAAAGTTTAAGAAATAAATACAGAACATTCTGTCACTGGTACTGCCCCCTCCAAAGCTGAGAAAAATCTGAAATAAACCTCTGGTTAGAAATCTAAAATTGGACTTTAACTTCAAAAGTTTGATCATGCACCAGCCTTGTAAATACAGATGTGCTGTTTCTCCTCTGTGCAGGTATCTAAGCCAGACTGTATCAGAAGAGATGATGTTAGCAGCCAACCCTCAAAACAGGGAGAAATTAACCATACTAAAACAAGCTCTAGGTGCTCTGGGATTCAATAGCCTGGTAAGTTACATGAGTTTATGCTATTTATGGCTAAAATAATCATATTAGTTGAAAGCAGGCCCTAAGTAACTTTCATAGATAATGTTTTGCGGGGAAAAGATGCTCCTTTTGTGGGGAAAAGAGGCTCCTTTCTGTCTTTTTTTTTTTTTTTTTTCTTCCTGTTAGTAAAGACCTTGAAACAAATACAGCACTAGTTCACTCCAGGGAAATTACTGTAATCACTTTTAATTAGACACAGAACCAACAATGTAAATCTTTTTCGTTCTTAAAGATTCACGAAACAGCTTCAAGGTATAATAGTCTGAACAATTAAATTACATAGATAAAAAGAAGCAATCAAATCCCATATGACACCTCATAAAAGCCATGGAAATTTTTTCCTCTTCCTGATTATCTCCCCATCCTTTTTAATTTTCTGAAAGACACATATGCTAACAGCACCTGAAAAGAAGTAAATACCTATTTAGGCAAGGAAAATTAGAGCCAGGTAACTTGAAAGAGCTGACTTAATTCCCCAAAAGCAACAAGAAGATAGGCCTGCTGTTTGTCTTTAATTCTATGAAATTAATGAAGAAGATAATTTGGAAAATTAATCAGGAATGGGTTCTGGAGGACAGAGGTGTCACAGAAATCAGAAGAAACAGAAGGATGAATATAAGAACTCATGTAAACTGTGTATCCCTTCAGGATACTACAGTGCTTAACAAACTTGCTTAACAAACTCCCCACGTGTCTTACCTGTGTGTATAGCTAGCACACTGTAGTTGGAACATTTCCACAAGAGAAATACATAAGCAACAGTAGTTTTCAAAGGAGTTAAGAACTTAATCTCTGTACAGTATCATTAGAAAAAAGGGAACAAAATGTAACTCTAAGTTAAAACATCATCAAAAATGACAGATGGGGAGTACTTGTAGTAAAAAAGGATCAAGGGCTATCAGCAAAAAAATTGTGAATCTGCTGAAGCTGTCATTTAGGTGGGAGATAGACTTCTGTGGAGGTAGTGGTACGTCATGGACCGTTTGGCATTCCCTAGTTAAGTTAATGCCTAGTTTGGTATTTCCTGTAAAAAATGTCTCCTTTCAATGTAATGAAGTGTAGGGTTTATTTTCATTAATGTTCATGAGTCCATGTACAAAATTGAACAATTTGGCTATATTTGACAATATTATTCCTTACTCTTAGTGGGTCAAGCTCTGTACTAGTAGATTTCAATAACAGAAGTTCCAGACACTTCTGGATTTAGCCCAGTGTTCACAGTTTCATGGATCTCTCTTGCTCTTTCATTAGTGTTTCTGTTTTGTTGAGGGACAATATTGTTGTTGTTCAACATATGAACAATATTATTGTTCTGCCAATAAGTAAATTATTTAATACTAAATTAATAATGATTTATAAGTTTGTAGTAACTGTCTGAGAATGCCTCATATACTGTATTATTTTGAGTCCAGTTCTTCATTCCTCCCAGAATTCTTGAAAAGAAGTTACCTCTCAGAAAAGTGTTAACATCTTGAAGGCTGGTCTGTATTCAGGCAGCATTAGTATTGTTTATTAGTATAATTAGCATTAGTATAGTTTAGTGGGCAAGAAATCTGTGAAACTCTCAAGTACTGTAGGCTGATCTCCTGTTCTGAGAGTTAAAAGGCAATATATAGATAAAAAACATTCCTAAAATTTCTACCAATTACTTCTGAGGTACATGGAGGGGCCTGTATGTATCATTACCTGACTACATACCCACATTTAATGATAGAGTAGATAATCTTTTTGAAGAACCACATAAAAACTCCTTAGAAGTCATTAATGATATCTTCCAAAGTATGTTAATGTTTAATAAAAACAATTACTGTTTTAAGGTGGGGGAACATCCATCTTACACAACAAAGAAGTGTTTGAGAATCTGGAATGTGAAATATACCTGAGACCTTACCAAAATCACCGGAATCAAAAGCTATCCCAGCCCACTTCCATTCAGAGCTGCACAGCCATCCCCAAACCAATTCTGAATGAGTTAACCTACAAGCAAGGAATGTGCAGTGCTACTGTGCCATTCCATCTTGCCTGAGACACCCAAGAAGCAGAGTATAGCACCCTAGTTTGAACACTACATTAGCATAACAACTTCTATTTTAAGAGTTATCTTGTTCAGACTTTCTCTGTACATATTGGATTTTTTAGAATCTTCAGATTTGGTACTGTGTAATACTGAAATACACTGTTGCCCTATTGACATTGCTCTCATACAGTATGAGGTTCTTGTCTCTAAGTGTAGTTTAGAGAAGCAAACTTGTTTAAACAGCACTGGAGGAGCTATAGCCTATCCCAGAATGACTGTAAGCTTTTCTAATGCCCTTTGATGACTGGCATATTTCTCAGGGAAAGGAACATGCAGAAAAGAAGAAGAAAACCTGATAAAAAAAAGGATGTATTAACTACGTATTTCATTACTAGTGTTCCCACTGTCACTTTGGCAGTTTGAACAGAACCAGTTCTAAATATTATTTTTCAAAAAATATTTCAAGAATTATCAATTAAATTTGCTGTACATAATGCCATGTAATGTTATAGTGGTTATTAAGTTCCCTGTTTTATCATTTATAGAAGCACCATTGTTATAAAACTGACCTTAAAAAAAATCTTCCAAAAACACACAATAATTTCCATATTTTAGGATTTAACGTTCATATTCCATGGATCATATTTTTCCTTGAATTTAAAAATATTTTAAATATAATTAACCAACCAAAAGAACTGAAGAAACTTAGTTTTCTTCTTGCTGTTATAACAACGAGGCCAGAGAAAATCTGCCCTTAAAGATAACTGCTTCATAATCTGAGACATCACAAGAGAGTATGCAAACCTGGAGGGAAAGTGTGAGGGTAAGAAAAGTTGCTTTTGTTTCTTTCAGACCTTAATTACAGCTTTTAATTCCAGGAACTTATAGAGCTAGACACTTTGTGAATTCAGTTGGCTGAGGCAAAAACAACCCCTTGCTGTTCTCAGATATAAAATTGTCTCAATGGAAATTCTCCGTGGACAAGATATGTTTTATTTCTTGCAGAAACAAAGTTTTCATTAAAGATATTTCAGTATTTTTATATTATTGGGAAAAACTTTCTTAACCTAATGGTTAATGTGACTTACATTAAAACAAAGGAAATAAAAAGTAATTTTTTTAGTTCATGTCCTAGCTAGGTTCCAGTTTGATTTCAAATTTCCTGTTGATAATTCACATGTGAATGCTTTCCAACCTACCAAATGCTGATGATACAAACTAACAGAATTTGTATTTTTATAAAACATTGCCTTTCACTGCTGTGTCCAACAGATCTTTTCTTTATCTTTAATTCTGAAAAAAAAAAAATGTGTACAGGAGGTGGAGAACCTGTTTGTGATTCTCTCAGCAATTCTGCATCTTGGAGACATTCGCTTTACAGCTCTGACAGATGCTGAGACAGCATTCGTGTCTGACCTGCAGCTGCTGGAACAAGGTCAGTAGGACATGACCTTGGAGCATCCCCTGCTTGATCCCACAGCAGGGAAGTTGTGCTGTTCCACCGACAGATGGAAACACAGTTCCAGGGAGACAAAAAAAAATTACTTCTGAAAATTCATAAGTTACTGTGGGAAGACAGTGTCCAATTGACTTGGATGTTTTCTAAATTACAGATTTTTATGGGATGAAATAAAATGCCAGTATTGCAAATTAGCTGATTAAATGTCATATTTAATGCTACTGTTTGCCAAAAGAAATTGTACAGTGCACTTTGTGCAGTCTTGTTTTGAAATGCTTTTGCACTGCTTGTCAACAGCTGAACAATTTGCCTTGAATTGAATTCCTTGCATCCAAAATCTGTGTCTTAAAAGGGCCTCTTGTTTCTGTGCTCTGAAGTTTGCCCTCTTGGTCACTAATAAATCTCCTCCAAGTGGCTTATGGATACAGAATGTCAATAAGCAGCATACCTTCAGTCTAATACCACAGAAAGTCTGCCAAACCCTGGGGAAAGTCCTGAGTAATCTTTGAAGGGGAAAGAAAGCTGTAATGTAATATACAGATACATTCAAACTTCACAAAGTACTGATTATAGTAATCCTATTTTATGTGTTGATTAATTTTGATAACTCCTGTGACAGCACACCTTTCTTTTATGTTTGAATTCTTGCACTGTTCAAAAAGAAATACACAGAAGAAAATCTGTTGTAAAAAATGAAATATGCAGTATAGCATGAATCAGTTTTTCTTTACATTTTCTTTTCCTTTCAGTGGCAGGGATGCTGCAAGTTTCACCAGATGAGCTTGCTTCAGCCCTAACAACTGATGTTCAGTATTTTAAAGGTAATCTTTTCCAAGCTTACATTCTCATACATCAGATGTGGTGGCGTTTTGAGCCTTCTGATTTAAAAAAAAATGTAAAAGCTGTCGATTTTTGTTTCTTATTTCTTGTATGGTCCTGTAAATATTCCCTGTGAGAAATATGTAGGCTTATCTGCCATACAGTAAATCAGACTGGGCCACCAAATTAAAAATGCCTTTGTAATATGGAACAAAGCCATCTCACACTGTGATGCTCCTAACTTGATTAATATTACAAAAGTGTGTCAAGATAACAGATTATACATGAATAGAGAATATTAGTAAGAACTATAATCAACAGGAGTGTCTTGGGATTATTTTCAGTAAAATATTAGTTCTGTGTAGTACTCATGCACATTTCTTTTGAACAAAGTATAAAGGCATGTATTTCCAAACTTAAGATCTTTTGAGTGTTGACAGTCTTCTCATCTTGCACTGGAGGCTTCAGAAAAAAGCTAACACCATGTAAATGTTTGGCAAAGGAGAAATAACTGTAGCTAAATTTACTGTAACTAAAATTACTTAAGGCAAAATTTACAGCACACTTTCATCTCCTTTTTCTGCTTTTCCTCTTAGGAGACACAATTGTTCGGAGGCACACTATAGAGATTGCAGATTTTTACCGGGATCTCTTGGCAAAATCTCTGTATGGTCGTTTATTTAGCTTTTTAGTCAACAAAATCAACTGCTACCTTCAAAATCAAGATGAGAGTGACAGGTAGGAGAGCCATTGGAAACTATTAGGTGTTCCATTATCTGTTCAAGTTCAGAATTGTAAAAGAAACAATTCTTCCATTAAATGGCAGAATTTAATGCACACTGATAAAGTTTTAAAGAATTTTATAATAGCATGACAGTAATGCTTGGATCTTTAAAGCACTGGCCCTTCCTTCTAGTTGTTTCTATTGTGAAATATTTGTTTGTTTGTTTGCTTATACAGGGGGCCAATGATACTTCATGCAGTAATCTAGATTGGTGGTTACAATTAATAGCCTTTTAGGACTTGACAGGACAGAATGAGCTAAGTCTCCCAACATGCAAAATTCTTCTTGGTGCTTTTTTAATGCAGGACATACTTATTCTTTCTTCCCAAAACAGTGACCTTAGCACAGGGTATTAAAACTAAAATTTTATTCAAAGGACTTTAAATGAATTTTTAAACTTAAATTATTTAAATGTTCTAAGAATATTCTCTAGGTTTGCGTCTTCTAAATTTGATGCTGTTGCTATCCAGCATGGTTTCTTGAAAAAATGAATGCTAATTAAGGTGCATCGGTGGAGCAGGCAAGAAACAAATTAAAGGAACAACAAAAAAAATGAAATCTCAGTAGAATCAAAGTAACAAACTAAGACAGTACACCTAATTAGATGATCATATGCATGTGACTTAAGCAAAGTTTAATGGCTCGTATGTTCAGCTGAGCTTTCTTATGAAATACAAGTGACTTGGAATTATCGGTAAATGGTAATCCACTAATGTCAGATGTGGAACTTTCATAAGTATATTTTCTTTATATCACATCTCTGTGGCTGCATAGGACAAGTGTTTACAAGGTTGCCCTTCTGTAGAGTTTGAAGACTTCACAATCTTATTTTTATTCCTATTCATAGGCCAATTAGTGACAAATCTCTCCTCCTATGGGTTTAGCGAAGAGAAAAAGATACCATGCCTAACTCAGCTTTTTGCACCTAAAATCTGTCTGTCATTATATATACACCACCAGAGTGTCCCACTTCCTGCTGAGGGCAAATAGAAGTAACAAGGAATGATTTTATTTGTCTGTGACACTAAGCTAGAGCAATTTTCCAATCCATGGACTAGTTTGACATACTCTGTATATAATAAGGAAAGGCAGCAGCATGAGGTCACAATTCTTCCTCATTCAGTCCTGGGATTTATGGAACAGAGGCTTACCTCAGTGCATTTCTGGGACAGAGAACAATACAGCTCAGGCACTTCTAATTACAGTGAGCTTTTTTGGAAGTGAATGCTGAGGAAGAAATTTAGAATTTATATATTAAAAATATATTAAAATTATTTAAAATATTTTTTCAGTGTGTAATTTTACAATTTGATATCCTATATTCTTTCAGAATAGGGAGTTTTGTTGTTAATATAAACCTATCATTTTTAGTTATCATAGTATCTTCAAGTAATGAAAGTCAAAGTTGTTTGTATATTGTCTATCTTGTAGTCTCTTTTTCATGCAATCATTAGGTAGAAGAGGTGACCTCTACCTTGTGAAAATATTTCTGTCTCTGAGATAATTTGAAGACTATGTGAGGTTGTAAGTCCCAGCTAAAAAAGGACAGCTGTTTGACGTGTCAGAAATGAGGAATTCCCAAAAGTTTCCTCTGGCCACATATTATACCTATGCTTGAAAAAGAGCAGTTCTTCACGTAGTCTGGTTATAAAAAGCTAACCAGCTCAGGATTAATTGGCAGTACTGACAAGATATACTAAGTTTTATCAGGCCAAAACCAGCTTCACCCCCTTTCCAAATCTGGAAGTAGATCATTTTACATGGAAATGAGGTTGATCATCCTTAAACTGATATTTCAACCTCAGTTGGAGTAGCCCACATACAGCTTTATTTTTTTTTTTATTCCAGCCTAATTATATAGTTTAAATTGAAAGAGTAAATTAAGGGCTAGAATAGTTCTAGATGGAAGTTGGATGACTGCAATGAATTTGTGATTAGTGGGTCAGATTTACTTCAAATACATCTGAGTAACTACGAGTTAGCTGCATTGTATCTCCAGTTTGGTGCAGTTTTAGAAACCTCTGCTGAAAGATCCACCAGAAAACATTAACATGTGACTTATGTGACTTATGTGACAACATAAGTCTGATACATTTCAGGCCTCACTTTATTTCCCTGACAGGATTACTACTTATCAAATGGGATGAAGCCTTCATCAGAAACCTGGAATAAGGTTTCTAATTCTGTTCTCTTGTTCTGTTGTGAGGGAGCTTAGCTGTATTTCCATCACACTTCAGTGAGAATACATGAAGCAATAAAATTAAATTTCTTGGCTTACTAACTCTAAAAGAAGCATTTCTTCTTGGCACTTTTGTGGAAACTGGTTATTCATGGTTTCCACCATGCTTTAGCTTCTATGGTGGAAATACTTGATTTTGGTCTTTAATATTGATTTGTATTTACTAAGAAAAAGCTTGTGACAGGTTTCAGGCAAAATAAAAGGAATGATTATCATTAGATCTAAGCAACGGGAAGATGATTCTGTGAAAAACTGCAAAGTCCAAGCTCTAAAGTTATTACAGAGAATAAAAAACGTTTCCAGAATCCAGCAAATTCATTGCTTTGAAATACTATTCCATAGGTATGAAGCAAGAATTTTAATGATGGTGTTATGTGAGATAATACACCTTTATAAATATTGTTCTCTTCCATAAAAGCTTATTATTTTGTCTATTTTAACTAAATTATACCCCTACATGCTAGTTTAGACTGGTTGCAAGACCTGAAATTTGTTACTTTATTCATTCTGATAGTATTTAAAAAAAAAACTACGATAGAGAAATTATTTTCCCATAATTGGCCCCTAGAGTGGGATTAGAAGAAAGCTATTAACATTTCTCACAGGTGCTTATAATTATCTTTTTTAATTATTGATATTTATCTTCACTCATCTATATAATGATTTCCTATTCTACTGATTTCATTATTATCAAAATGATCTCGGTGAATTTCTTCTTAAGACTCTTAATTCTTCATAGTGTACTCTGTTTTACTTCCATTCAGATAAGTAGGCTGATTTTCAGTTTTGTAGATTCATGGTTGCCTTAATGTGGCATTTCGATGTAATTGATTGCACGTTGGCAAAGTTGGATCTGGTGATCCAAATGAGTAATGAAATTACTTAAGGTAATGTTTTAACAATTCCTGACTCATTCTGCAAGAGAGCTTTTTCTTTATGGAGATTTAAGTATGTCTGTGAATTCCTGTGAAATATTGCTTTTCATTTCTCATGGAAGACAAGCTAATTAGGTATATTTGCCTGAGAAAATCTTGATACTGTGTTCCCTGCCTGTTAGTAAGTTGAAGGCATGTTGTTTTATCAGCTAGTTAGAAAAGATTTTCTCAATTTATAGATAAAACCTGATAAAAAGCTGATAAACATTTTGTAGATAAAGCCTGGCTAAACAGCAGGTCCCAGAGGGCCTGGGTCTAGCGGGAGGCCTCTCACTAGCAGTCACCCTCAGGGTCCTTTACTGAGCCCAGTTTACCCTATGCATGCATGGCCTGGATGATGGGGTAGATGTCTCCTCAGCAGGTTCACTGGGGGCACAAATCTGTGAGGAGTGGCTGGTACCCCAGAGTGCTGTGCAGCCCTTCAGAAGGACCTCAACAGGGTGGAGAGAGAGGCAGGGAAGAACTACTTGAAATTCAACAAAGGCAAAGGCAGGGTCCTGCACTGGGGAAGAACAATCTCCTGCACCAGAGGAGGGTGGGGGCTGATCTGCTGGAAAGCAGCTCTATGGAGAAGGACCTGGGTGTGCTAATGGACAAACTGTCCATGAGCCAGCAGTGTGTCCTTGCAGCCAAGTGGGCTGATGGTGTCCTGGGGTGCCTTAGGAAAGCATTGCCAGCAGGTCAGGAGAGGTGATCCTGGTCCTCTGCTCAGCCCTGGTGAGGCACATCAGGAGTGCTGTGTCCAGTTCTGGGCTCCTCAGGAGAAGAGAGACATGGAGCTCCTGGAGCAGGTTCAGTGGAGGGCTACAGAGATGATTTAGAGACAGGAGCATCTCTCTTATCAGGACAGTCTGAGAGAGTTGGGCCTGTTTAGTCTCAGGAAAAGACAACTGAGCAGGGAATCTCATCTCAGTCTATAGAAATCTAAAGGGAGGGTCAGGAAGGTGGAGCCAGGCTCTACTCAGTGGTACTGAGAAGTATTGTAGGAGTCAACAAGCAGAAGCAGATGTTTCACCTGAACATGAAGAACAACTTTTTTACTGAGTGGGTGACCATGCGCTGGAACAGGCTGTCCAGACAGGCTTTGGAATCTCCTTCACTGGAGATATTCAGAAGCCATCTGAATGCAGTTCTGTGATGACCCTGCTTGGGCAGGAAGGTTAGACCAGGTGACCTGCTGTGGTCACTTACAACCTGACCCATTCTAGAATCTTATGTGGCAGTGTTATAGAAAAAACAAAGAAAGCTGGCACTCAGTCATGTTTTCTGTCTTTATCACCAGGTCAGCCATAGATTTCCGTTGCATATAGAGCATACAGAATATTTCTTAAGAGGTAGTTTCTGAAAGCTTTTGTATTCTGACTGTATACTCATACCCTTGAAAATTCAAATAGTGCCAAAGAGTAGCAATAGGAACACTTATTTGGGCAAAGGAAGGATCTCAGATGTCTCATTTTAAAAATTCTTAGTACATTATGCGATTTATAGAACAAGATATTCTGGAATAGAAATCTTCATAGCTTTAGAAAAAAAATCAGAAAACAAACCACCTTAAACATTTATTTATTTATTACTTAACTCAGTAGAAGGGGGTGCAGGAAGGAGGGAAAGGAACTTCCTGTTCAGAACCTGGACCCACAGCATAATGAGAATTGTTTCTATATGTGGAGGTAGGGAAATCTTCAAAACAGACAAACAGTACAAAACATATAATATGGTGTATCACATCATAATTTGAAATCTGCTTAATTCTGGATAATTTCTAGTGTTTCATTCAACAAGCTAATGCAATTTTTTAAAGCACAGTACAAATTTTACTTGAAAGAGCCAAGGAAGAGTGTGTGCTACTAATGAAAGAGCTATAGATCTTGAGTCCATTAACAAATATACTTCTTTCCTGCCATAACTGTTGTGCCTCTCAAAAAATATTTGTCAAATATGGAGTTAGTATTTCTTTCTGATGTGTCCAGCCACCATCTTTATATGCACCACTCACACCTGAGTAAGGGAATATTAAAAGAAAAATTATAGTTGTTGAGCAAGATACCTGAGAGACACAGCAATGATGCCAAATCTCAACAAAAATCTCAGACTATTGAAAAATGTCCCTCAAAAGTTTCAGAAAATAATTTTGTTTAGTAATTGTTTGAGATGAAGAACAGCATATCCAACTGGAATTATTCAGCCTATTCCCTTCAAGAACTGTCTTTGTGACAACAGGTATAATCTGTCCCCCTGGGAAAACCAAGGGCTTCTTAATTAGGATTCTGAAGGACCTCATTTGAAGACTAGGCCATGTATTTCATCTAATCAGAGAAATATTTCCTCATTAATCAGTATAATTTCCAGTTTATCCAGATCAGACATAGGCTTTCCTCGTTACTGGCAGAAGTTGGAGGAAGAGCAAGAACTGTTGTATCTTGGGCAGATAAAAAGGCGGATTAGATCACCCTCCCGCAACAGATTCATCTCACTGCTTTATGCTGGCAGATTGCAAAAGATGACAAAAGGAATGGACCCTATGGATTTTGGAGCTAAGAACCATCTGCAATGGAATAAAAGTGAAGAAATAACATTCTGTAGGTTTGTCTGAAGCACTAGGTCAGATGTATTGTAAAGGGAGTTCTGTTCACCTTGCCAGGAATGGCAAATGGTTTGAGAACATCTCTTCATGAATGTAAGGTGTCTGCCAGGGTGGTAGATTATCAGACAGGATGTCTTCTCTATGTGAATTGTTTTTAGGAGTTGCAGGGAATTTTTATGTAGTTTTTTATAATACAATTGTTAAGTGTACAAAATCAAAAAGGTATTTCTAGAGTATAAGGATATATTTACAGAGAAGTTCTGAGGAAAAAAGGCAAAGCTGGAGACATTGTAAAATATTATAAGCTGAAATGCTGTTTCCTGTATCAGAAAACCAAAATTATAGTGAACATCCCTGCTTTTTTAAAAGTATTTACACCTGTGTGCTGGTATAAAAGATAAAAAAGTTCTTCAAACATCAGCAGTTTCTTTTTTTCTACTTTCTATTCTGAGAAATTATTTAAAACTTGAAATCAAAGCCTCAGTCCCCATTAAAACCATAGATCTTTTATTTATACATAGTAAATATTAAGTATCTGAAACATAATGAAGAAATATGTCAGTGATGATTAGTAACCATAAAATAAGAAAATAAGGAAATCTTTTAGAACAAAATGCCTTTTTCTAATATTTGTTCTTTTAGACCCTGGTGACATGCCCTTTCATTTGTTAACATGGAATTGTTCTTACTTTACGTTGCCTTGGAAATCTCTGCTATGATTATTTAAGGAACGTAATTTTGCTGGAATTAATATGATTGACAGCTAGCCAGTAAAAACATATATGGACCCTCTTTCCAGCAAGGAAAGTGATATGATAAAGAGAAAGACAAGAAGAAAGATTAAAAGAGTAAAGTAATTTGCAACCACATATAAAGCAATGCTTTTAATTTGGATGTTGTGTTTTAAATTGTTATTAAGTTTTCAAAATCTGAGCAATAATTTAATACAAAAAATTACTATCATGGTTGTAGAGATTTTGCATATGAATAGCACAATATAATAGTAAAATGTCACTGTTGTAGAGGATACAGAGCTTAGTGCTGTTATACTTGCCCTGCAGGCAAGATATTAATTATGTAAAACCTCCAGCTCTTTTAATGTGGTGTGTGCATCTCGTAATACTGCTAGACCAAAATTATCAAGAGGAGTTCACAAAAACATTGAGACTGTATTTTTTTTTTTCCTCAACAAATACATCTCCAGTATATTTGCAAGCTGGTGTATTTGTCACAATATCACAGTTTTGATAAGGAATGTTATTTGAGGTGGGCAGTAAGCTGGCTGCTAAGGCTTTTACCCAGAGTTTTGGAAGCTAGGTTCCTGTTTTGCCTGACTTTTAATAATTCATTAAGCCAGTTTGTATTGGTCTTGTCCTAATGCAAATGCTTATATATTCCTTGAGGGGAAGTAAGAGAGACTAATTTGACAGAATAACAGTCATGGACTCAACTGGGATGTTTACAATCCAGTCTCAAATTATTAATTGGATCAGACAGAGAAGGGATAAGCTGTTTTGTCTGTATTAAGTAGTTCTTAAAAATTATGAAATGTAATGCAATATTTCAGCAGTTGTACAATGTTACACAGCAGTTCATGTTTTGCCTTCCTATAAGGAAGGCTACATATAAATGAGAGAAAAGAAAAGAAAAGAAAAGAAAAGAAAAGAAAAGAAAAGAAAAGAAAAGAAAAGAAAAGAAAAGAAAAGAAAAGAAAAGAAAAGAAAAGAAAAGAAAAGAAAAGAAAAGAAAAGAAAAGAAAAGAAAAGAAAAGAAAAAAAAGAAAAGAAAAGAAAACCTATCAAGTATTCTGAGATTTCAAGCTTTTCTTTTGTTTTTCCAAAACATTTAAATAATATAATAATTCTGGATTTTCAATATTTGTTTCTCTGAGGTAGTTTGTTTTTAAACATTTATTTTTTCTTTCTATAAATGGACAGATTTTGTTGAAAACTTGTTCTGACAAGGAATGTACACCCCCGCATCTCTAATCAGGAGCAGTTGTGAATGAGGCTTACATTTGAAACCCAATTTAAATTGCATTCATTGCTAGAGATAGAGCTGGTGAAAAAAAAAGCTTTATGCTTTTTCTTGTAGAAGTTCCCTTGGAGGCTAATCGACCTCCCGATAACCTCTCCTGCCCAACAAAGCCATTCTGGACTAGATTTATTATGCAACAATCTGTGTCTGACATTTACGCACACAGCTAGTCCTGTGACAATCAGTAGTGCATTGAACTGGTGTGCTTTTGAAATGAAGACAAACTTCTTGGGCATGATTTCTGAAAAAGGCTCTGCTTGCCCCTGAGGATTGTTTTTCCCAGCTTGCTTTGTAGTCTGCATTTTTTTTTCAAATTATTTTACTTTGTTTGTTTGCTATATAGGAAGTTATTTTGAGGGCTGGATCCTCTAATGACATGGTAGGGGTTACAATGACTGCAATGGAACTATATTCATGTACTTTGACAGTGGTTCACCTTTTTCTCCTTTACATCTATAGCCTGATATACACAGAGATTTAGACATAGAGGAAACTTGGAATATGAAGAAAAACAAATATAGAAGGATCTCAGAACAAGCAGCCTGCAATATTGTCGCAAAGTAGGCAACAAAATGTCCCAAAATATTATTTTTGCCCACTGCAGTGAATTTAGTTTCCTCTCCAGATCAGGCTTACAATGACTCTGACCCAAGTACAGAATAGTAACACCTCTGTCCTTTTCCCATTTCTTCTGTCCAAATCCAATGACTGCTCTACCCTGATCCTTCCACGCCTTCCACCTGGCCACAATAAAATCCCTTCCCTGAATGCATGTGGTGACACACGACAAATTAAATGCAATGTCAACAACTACTCTTATTTATACAGAGAAGAAACATCTGTCTTCTTCAGGACTGACTCCTGACTGTTCTCTCCCCTGGGGCATGTAACCTATTAGGCAGCCTGAGCCCAGAAATTCTCCTTGATGGTGACACAGAGCGGACTTGTGCTTAACAGGTTTCCCTTGAAGCACATTGTGTAGAAGCAATTCTGGCTGCCAAAGAAATATAAACAGGAAAGATAGCTGAGTGCAACCAGGCATTCTTGAAACTTCCCCAAAATGATTATCCATGATGTCAGAAAAGGGTACCTATATCCTTAGAAACTTGACTTTAGGAAGTTAAGAGTTTTTCCTTCTCTTACAAATTTAGTTTTTAGCTGCTAAAACAATCTTAAACCCTGCTTTTTTATTTCTTTTCAGTATAATGGGTTGTAAGTAGAATTTTGATTCTGTTCTGTACATGGTCTCCTTGTGTATTTCATACATGTTTTTGAAATACAGCTTGTTTTTTTCCTAGAACAGAAATATTTCTGTCAGAAACAGCAGATGTATTATTCACTTGCTTGAATTCTTATTATCTGTAATATCTTTTTTCTCCCCAGTGACCAGGTGTTTGAAATTGGAGTATTAGATATTTTTGGATTTGAAGAATTTCAAAAGAATACTTTTGAACAGGCAAGTGTGGATACTTTGCTGAATTTACTGTACCTGTTATTTCTTTAATTAACCAGTTTTTATCAGAATACAAATATACATGAAGGTGAAAATTTTCTCTTCAAATATTTTTCCCATTATGTGTATGAATTATATGCTGGGTTTTGTACAGTTGTTGACAATTTTAAAATAATATAGTAAATTTCTATTGTGAATTTAAAGAGAGATAGTATTAGCTGAAAGACAATCTGAGGGATATAGTGTTGGTTGTTTTCATGCTTGTGGTATTTATTCCACAACTAGATCAGTGAGTAGAAGGACAATATACTGAATTGAAAGAAAGATCAAAAGGTCTTCAGATGCCTTGGAGAAAAAATAAAATAAAAATGCTGCATTATGCTAAGTGCCATTACTGGCAGATTCACCTCTGTGTGACTTTACAACATGTGACTTTTCAAAAAATTGAATTGCATCCATGGAAAATAAATTGAAATTTATGTCACTTAATGCTTTAAAATCCTTTTAAATATCAAACTGTCTTTAAGATGTTTGCCTACCTTCAACATTAATCACTGAACACCAGAGCTCTTGTGAATTACATAGTTCAGAAAGCACTAGTGACTCTACACAAATACTCAAAGAAGTATTTAAGTTGTTCAGTTGTTCATTCTGCAATGCAGCAGAAGAAAATCAAAGTAGTTCTACCTTGCTTCAACATTTGCTGGATGAAGGACTATTGATGTTCACCAATATTCCTACTCATATACTCATTGTGAATCCCACTTTCAGGGGGAAATATAAAGTGAAAAATTAATAACATTTTAACAGACTGAGTATATAAAATAAAATAAAAAATCCATAAGCCTCCTGACTAATAATTATGAAGTATCCTATGCAATTTAAATGCTTCTCAAAAGAGAGAGGTTCATCTTGGGACTTACTGGTTATTTTCCTTTGACCCAGTTCTGTATTGTTTTTTTCTCATGAAACTCATAAAAGATCTGCAATAGACATAATGAAATACCATAAATTCTCTTTTCTGGGGTAAGTAATTGTCTGCTTAATAACTGCAAAGGATATTTAAAGAGAAAATATGAGATCTAAGAAAAATGAGTAAAAAGGAATTTATTATTTCTGTGTAACAAACATGATAATTTCAAAGTCATATTTGCATTTTTATTTTATTTTTTCTAAATAAATATATTTCAAGAGATACTTACTGTCCCTCCACCTGGACTGAATGCATTTTGTTGAATAATATTAAGTAATAATCTGAGCCATTATTTCAGAAGCTATTTAACTGCATTCCTGAAAAAAACAAAGCAGAAATGAGAGGGTTTTTTACGTGAACTCCGTAATGTAATTAACATATCTGATTCCTGAAGTGTAGTTGTAATATCAGTGAAGGTTGTGGTATCAGTGAAGAGAAGCAGTTTGTATCTCCATGTGGTACATACTAATCATGCAGACTTACCCCAAACAGCCTGAACTTCATTGCTGGAGCTCTCTAGCAGTCTAGTCTGGTTCAGAGTTCTGCCTGGGCTCTTTAACCCTAACAATAAACAGTCTTGTTAGCCCAGATAGGGTCCTCATGCAAAACATTGCATCATGTCTGCAATCATGCCCAGTGTCAAGGCC
Organism: Sterrhoptilus dennistouni; assembly: GCA_013397095.1. NCBI lineage: Eukaryota > Metazoa > Chordata > Aves > Passeriformes > Zosteropidae > Sterrhoptilus > Sterrhoptilus dennistouni. The sequence goes on along the minus strand of VWZU01013367.1, from coordinate 822,015 downwards.
TGTGACTGCAGAATGTTAGCATTAAATGTTACAACCAGACAGTAGTGGGGCCATAAACATTATTTTTTAATCACACTTAGATTAGCATATTTTAGAACGTCATTAGAAAAGTAGTTTTAGGGAAAACAAACCTTTTTGTTTTTCAAATTAGTGTATGATAAGCCATCGTATGTGATATCTGTTTTCCTGCTTTCTTGGAAAAAAAATTTTGACTGTTTTCAGTAAAAATTAATACCTCCTGATTACCCAAAACTGAGGACATTCAAAGTAGCTGTGTGAATCTTTCTGGTGCTTTATATCAGGCCAGTAGATAGACGATTTAATATCATAATTAACAGAGCAATAAGATGGTAAATCACATGTCAGATTTAATAAACTGTGTTTGAAAATGGTTCAGGCAAACAGAAATGGATAAACCAGATAGAATTACTTGTTTACTTCAGTGTATGTTTCGGAATGACAAGGCATTAGAATATTTAAATATTGAAGTCAAATGAAGAATTGGTCTAGGAACAACTCATGGGCAATGCAAAGGAAGACAGCTGTCAAAAGACTAGAAAAGTAAGAGGAATTATGCCTACACCAAGAATCTGATAAATCCTGCAGGCAAAACAATGTGGCTGGCAGCTCATAGAAAGAAAACTTTTATAGACCATTGTAAACAAGAAGGCATTAGAAGTTAAAAAACTTTAAATGTTCAATTTTCCTTGTACTTGGTGAGTATTGGTAAGCCTTTATTGTACAGAATATGTGTGATATAAGCGCAAAAATGGGACATGTAATTCTAAAATAAAAGTAAATAAACATGGAATAAGCAATAATGAGGGGAGTTTTGATTTTTGACATGAAATTTAAGAGCTCAAAGGCAGGGAACAATGTTTTTAGAAGCCACAGTCTGAAGGAGTCATTTCTCAATAAAGACTGAAAGCTTCTGAATTACCAGGACTCAGTGAGTTACTGCTTTTACTGCTCATCAGCTGAGCTATGGTAAATGACTATAGCACACTTTTAGCTCACCTTAATAGCAATTTACAGTCACTTCCTAGCAGTGATCATTAGCTTGGGAACAGCATTTTCCTGGAGCAGCTTCATGCCTGCTGTGCCAGAAGAGCTTTGTATACAACCACACTGGAACATGGTCAGAAGTGAGCACAAATTCTCTTTCCTGTTCTGTAGAGAAATGGCCTTCATTTTGTGGTCATTTCAGGAAATACAAGTGCTCCACCAAAAATACCAATGGCAGTTTCCAGTGTTAATTCAATGTTTTCTCAGGCTTCCCTATTTGAGAGGGAGTCTATTAGTTTACAGTTTATTCTGTACCCCTTTAAAACTAGAAGATGTCTGCTTCTCTTCTAGTAGGATTTAAAATGAGATTAGATCTTATTTATAACTCCTTCACAGCACAACTCCAAATCGTACAGTCAAGGAATGCTACAACCTTCATACTTATGATAGTTTGGTTTTGACCACAAACTCATGACCAACAAATATAACCAGCAATAAGCAGGACTGATAGTTGCCTGTACCATTTTCCCCCAGCTGTTTCTACAAAAATTGTATTATAGCAAAAGAAGCAGACATTAGAGGAGTAAGAGTAGCTTTTCTTCTCCCTGCAGAAAGTCAGGTCTTTCTACAGAAATGGAAGCCTGTAGTTGCAGATTCATCATAAAGAACAATAATGCAATAAAGTTAAATGGACAATGCTAGTTATCTTTTCTGTCTGATATATAATTCAAATGAGAAACTGAAGAAAATATTTAGTTCTTGCTAAATTATGTGTTTAGCTCTTGCATGGTATTTTACATCTGTAGGCCTCTTAAAGTTTTTATTATTCTTTTTATAGGAAATATAAGTGATCTTTCTAAATTAGTACTACAGGTCACTGGAACAATCAAGTGTCTCTTGACTCCCATGCAACTCCATACTCATTAAAGTACATGCACATTATCTCTGTGATGCAGTATAGCTCTGGGAGAGGCACAGCTTCCATGGCAGCTCTGTACAGCACATCTCCTGAAACATGAGCCAGCTGGCTCTGAGAGCAGAGAGCATTGCCTGCCCTACTCAGGACTCTACTTCAGTCACTTCAGTCACTGGTGAAGCAGAAGAGGTCATAGAACTCAGCTGTATTGGAATTTTCACTTATGTTTATTATTAGGTGTGGTAGATTTTAACTTCTCAGCAAGTTATTCCTATGGTTAACTCTGCTGATACTACATTTTTGTCATATAACATTTCCTAGCCAAAACAACCATAACAGATTATTTTACATTAAATTGCACTGCTTCTAGCTATCCAAATGTAAGGTCATGTTGCCTATTCTGAAGATGGATGGATATGAATAGAAAAAAGTTACATGACGTAACTTTTCTACAGTCATTGCAGTCTCAGTGACAGTAAGTGGGAGGTCACAAACAGGTTTTTACATTTAGACAGTCTGAAACAGCATTTCAAGAAATCAACTCTCTGTGGTTTTGCCTGTGCAGAGCATAGATGGAGGGTCCTGTGTTCCTCTGTGGAACAGGCAGCTGTTGATGCACACTGAGCTCTGTTACTAGGTAGGGACTTGATGCAGAACCTTCCACTGCAGTTCCCAGTGCTGGAGTATTCCTTACTCCCCATAGAATGATGGAAAGTGCTAAACATGTTAATTTAGTCTTTAACAAGGAAATATGAGGTGGTATTTTTAAGTCAGTGTTTTGCTAGTCTCCATGCACAGGAAGGTTTTAACCTTGTTGTGGAGCAGCAAGAACCAGCTGATCCTTGGCACCAGGGAGCCAGGCAACAGGAGGACCCAGAGGATGCCCATGCCCTCCCTGATGGGCAGCATCCCTGGAGCATGGTGGACAGAGCCAGGGCTGGTGACAGTGCCCATCAGGAGCCCTGACATGGCAAACAGCCAGGTAGGGCTGGGACCCTGTCACAGGCAGTTGAAGAAAGAACTCGAAGCTGACACTGCCATGGCATCATCTTGGGACTGGGCCCATCAGCAAGGAGTGGGTGGAGATGCCAGGAAAAACTGAGCAGGGCCTCTTCCCTCCCTCCGGGGCCTGGCAATCCTGTGTTTTACTTTCATTCTCAGTCCAGTTCCTGAGGATCTTACACTCTTTATGGCCTTTGTCAGGGTGTACTCCTCCCTCTCCCCTCTTAGTCTCTTTGGTCTTCTTCCCAGTGCACATATTTCTTTCCATTTATGCAGAGCACTATTGCCTGTTCCAGGCAGCCACTGGAAAAACAGTGTTACTTGACTTTAAAAGTGGCTTATCATGTACCTGACATTAATTATTTTTATTATTATTATTTTTTTACAGTACACAATTTGCAGCCAAAAAAAAATAAATCTCAAATTGTGATTCCCAGCTCAATTCAGTATGTGTTTGGTTGGTGAAATACTGCACAACAACATTTAATGGACATTTTACTTTTCCACAGAAGCACCCTTTTTTATCCTTTAGTACTTAGTTTCTGACCAGCATTATGAGTGAAAAATAATTTAGAACTATTTCAGTTTCAGAACAATTCCAAACTGTTTCGAGGAAAAGTTGTTGTTACCATGTTTTTTTGTTAGCTTGTTTATTTAATACTTTCACATGTACAAAAACCAGTGGGTGACTATTTCAGTTTGTATTGAAATTGTCTCTTTTTTGAGGGGCATTTCAGACCCTCCTTTGCAGAAGGCTTCTCAGGTGACATCTACCTGTAGCAAAGTTTTAATATAGCACTAGGCTCTCTTTTACATTATTTGAGGAACACAGATCAGGTAATGGCAACTGACCCCAGGGATGGCACAGAGTCCCATTGAATTAAAGATCTTCTGGTAGAGGTAGAAGACTATGTCTGAATTTATGTTGGAGCTGCATGGAGAACAAGAAATCTGTGTTAGATCCTATTAGCCCCAAAAGACAAAGGGAGAAATATAATAGTTCTGATTTTGTTATCAATTGATTAGAAATATGCTGATGGGTACTATACATAAAGAAAAGGCTGTTAAATTTTTTGGGTAGCAGATACAAAGGGGATCAGCACTCCGGATAATTCTGAAAAATAAGTAAGTGTCAAGCTTAGGTTTAAAAATATTTTCTGAGTCCAACCTCAGAAAAAAATTGATTCTGTGTTTCATTATCTTAGAAATTACATTTTTGAGAAGTACTAGGGCACTTCCTTGCAGGTTAAATTTGACACTGTAACTTCATCATCTCGACCCATAAATTAGGGCCTGATAGATGTGTGGAAATGACAGCTGTAAGCTCCATGCTCTGAATACACATTCCTTGGGAGAATTAATCCTTCTGCATGAGCAAAGGTTGTAAATGAGCTTTCCAAAGGGTCTTTGCATCCATCTTTCCCTCACTGATTGACAGTCATCAAGTTTGCTTTCCACAAATTTCCTTCTTTGGTAATGCCTTTTGCAAATAGGCATGAGAGTCTTAAAATTGAATAGAGTGAAAAGCAGGAAAATTTTGTTAGTCATGGGTGCTTTTCTGTCTTCAGAGCACAGCACAATCTTGGTATTCTACTGAAATTTTAATTTGTAATGTACTTAGTGATACTAACTGGTCAAATGTGGTAAAAGAAGAGAGATCAAGCTAATGCTATCTAGTGTGATGAATACTTACTGTTTATACCAAATGCCACTATATTATTTTCCAAAATTTACAATTTGGATGGTGCTGCAAGTTATGGGGTTTTTTGGGTGTGTTTTTGGTTTTATTTGTTTGCTTTTGGGGTTTTTTGGGTTTTGTTGGGTTTTTTTTTTTGGTTGGTTGGTTTTTGTTGGGGTTTTTTTTTTATTTGTTTGGGGTTTTTTTATACTTGAACTTATATTTTTTTCTTCTAAAAAAATTCTAAAACAACTTCTTAGAGAAGACAGACAAATATATGTTATCTTTATTTTCACTGATATGTGATAGTGAGTTAATGTAAAAAAAGACTGGTCGAAAGAGAAATACCTAGAAGACATAATATGGAGCCCATGAGATGCATATCAAGAACAGTTTAACAATATTTAATTACAGAAAGTACCACAGGTAATGTTGACTAATGCTGCTAGGTAAAGCAAATATGGTTCTTAAAGGTGTTCCCCAAATATTTGTTCTAGGTAAAATCTATTTGAGTTTGGTCGGGTAATATTATTATTATTATTATTATTATTATTATTATTATTATTATTGTTATATTTCCATCTAATTTACATAAGTACAGTTAACCATATGTTTAAAAAATGTGGTTCTATGGACTTTTCAAATCTTTGGACAGAAAGTACATAATTGTTCTATATAATAGTTACAAGACATGAAACAAAAGAATTTGGATTTGCAAAGCTAGTTTAGTTCATATTCATCCCATTTCTACATTTCAGCTGCTTTAACCATTATGTCAACCTGTGCCAAGCTTTTAATTTGAAACCTTCATTTTATTACCTTTTCCCAGCAGGTTTTATAAAGCACTGAAATGGAGAATGATCCGATCAGAATGTGCTGCTTTCCAGCAGTCCCTGGCTGGTGTCCTGGTTCTCATTCTGCAGAGCTGTTCTCTCAGCCACTGCTCTAGAGAGCAGCTTTGGAGCAGTTTGCAGTTTGTACAAGTGCTTGAGCTGCTTTCTGCTCTGCTCTGCCATACCTTAGTGGCATTGTGGCAAGTCTGCCAGTCCGGGTTGCAATGTCACTTATGTTGCTAAGAAGCACCCAAGCGTATGCCATAATACACTGGTTGGTAGAATTTAAAAATTAGTTTCTTTCTTTACCATCTAAGCATGCTATATATGAATGTTTTAACCAAAATACTATTCCTTTTATTTTTTCTACATAAAACCAATGCTCTATATCAAATCTGCGTAAGACATGTCTAAGACAATCTTTCCTTCTTCTTAAATTGTGTAGTTCAATAATTTTGCTGCACAGTCAGGCTCTCAATGCTTTTTTAAAATGCATTTTAGGAGATTGGCTCATGATAAAAAGCAAGATTGAGTTTATAGGGATTTTGACAGTTTTTCCTATTGTAAAATACACCTTTGTAAAGTTGAATGACCTGGTTCTCTAAATAAGCCATCTGCAAACAAAATATATACAGTATGCATCATTTAAAGGCTTTACCATGTTCTGAGACGTGTAAACTTTTCTGCCTTATAAAATAATGTTAACAAGCTTCTGGAAAGATTTCGTAATTAGAATTCCAGAAGTGATCAGTAAAGCACATTTTGCCTGCCACACAGGCAAAAGAACTGTCTTTTCCATAAAATAAGTAAATACTGGAAGTCAGTTGTATACTTCCATTGTTAATAACATAAGGTAACAATCTGAATGTTTACAAATCCCACTTTAAAGAAATATTGATTTTATTTGAGCCTGTCTTTTGTCTGCACTGTCATGCATTAGTAAAGACAGTTAATAGACGTCAGGTTGGAAAATGAGCTTTGTCTCATTTCTTCTCACTGTTTTTCACACTAGTCTATTTTATTGTATAGCAAATACAAGTTGGCTATACTAACAGGAGGTGTTAATGGAAAATTCAGGCAACACTTACACATTACTTGGGTTCTCTTCCCTCATCTGTATGGTAAGTCATGTAATTTTAGGGTTGATCTAAATATTTCATACCTTTTAATATGACTTGGTGGTAGAATTGCTTTTACACACTTGATTCATAGAAGGTATAGTTAATGGCTGGCCAATACAAATATGTGACTAGTTTAGACCGAAAAGAAAATGCATGCAGGCATTCCTTGTATCATTCCTCATATGAAATGTTCTTACACCCTTTTAGGAGTTTCTGTTTTCTTGATTTCTTAGTCACAGTTAATGTAGCATAGGAGGAGGTTTTCAAATTTCAACTAAGATTTCCACTTTAATGTAAAAAAAAAAATTTAAAAGATTTTTTCCACAAGGTTATTCAATTTTACTTATTTTAGCAGATAAGCTTTGAATAAAATACAAAAGCACACAAATAAGCTGATACAATTTCCACCTGTTTTTAATTGAAATCAGATTTCTGTGAATCTGTTTAGGTTTACATCCTGTAAATCAATCAAATAAAATATTTTAGAAGCTTCTACACTATTTTTCTCTTCAAACATTGAACTTTTTTATGGAACACCATTTTCTTCCCAACCTTCCCTTAGAATATTTATAAAATGGAGAGCACCATCTAGTAAAATGTCCCTAGATGTTTTACATCTAAAACACAATGAGCTCTTTAGAAACTGCTTTAGAATTCAGTGGCTTTATATGTAGAAACAGAGTTTTGTCTTTGTTAGCACTGGACTAACTACAAACTCAGGATCTTGAACAAATGTGTAGGGTTTGTTGTTTGGGTTTTTTTTGTTTGTTTGTTTGTTTGTTTTGTTTTGTTTTGTTTTGTTTTTTTTTCCTAAAAGCACATTGTATTTGTAAAATCTTCCTGAATATAAAATGCAGAAGAATATTAAATATACTAATTTATATGTAGAGTTACCCCCTTCTTCATTCAATGGAATTAGTGTAAATTTCCACATTATTCGATAATGCTGATATCTGATAACTCTTATGTGGAATTCGCAATGAACTGTGAAGGCAGAAATCTATGTATTCCCAATTTAGTAGTAATAGTTGTTAAAATCTAAATTTCTCCTGGTTCTTCCTAAATCTCTGGTCTACCAAGAGATACCATATTTTGGATTGACATTTCTTCAAATTTGACATTAGACATGCAGTAAAACCTGCATCAATGAATTATCCAATAAACATCTAATACTCATTTTTTCTTCATTTTACAATAGTTGTGTGTCAACATGACCAATGAGAAGATACACCAGTACATCAATGAAGTGCTTTTCCTACAAGAGCAAGCAGAATGTGTACAAGAGGGAGTTGCCATGGAAACAGTGTATTCTCCTGGTAACCATACTGCAGTCTTGGATTTTTTCTTTCAGGTAGCTTCCAGATCCATTTTATGCCATGTATGTGCATGTGTCCTAGTTTAGGGTAAACTTCTGAGAGAACCCCTGAAATAGGGTCACTCGGCGGAGCAAACCCAAATGACCACTCCCCCAGCTGGTCTGGGAAACAGACTTCTTTGGAGAAAAGTGGAAAAAGCTATTTATTTAACAAACAAAGTGCTCACAAGCTTAAAGAATGAATAGTATGAAACCATAAAATGTTTTGTTCTGGAGTGAGATGGCAAATTGAGGAAGTCCTTGCTGTGGGTGTAGCTCAGCTCTCCCAGTCTCTTATCAGTCCCTGCGGTGGGCGCAGGTGCCAGCTCCCTGTGCTCTGCTGCGTTTTTCGGTCTAGAGCAGGTTAAACAGTCCTAAGGAAAAAAAATTAGTCTGGGGGAACTTCTCTGCCCTAGCTAGTTTAAACTAACTAAGGGCAAAGCAGATCTCTGTGCTGCAGTCTGTCCAAGCCTCAGCCGAGCACACGAGAAAGGAACTGAGAGGAGTGAAAGCTGTTTTCTCAAAACAAACTGCATGCTTCTTTTTTCCTTTTTTCACTCAGAACTAGTCTTCAAGGCACAGAACTCAATAAACAGCACACACAGAACAGACAATCGGGGATATAAGCATTATAAAGTTACTCTAGGACAGCATGTTAGGCTAATACAAACTTTTCCTTGCACTTTCCAATTTATGTATCTTCAGACAAGGTTATGAGTCAAAGAGGGCACAGCTCATGGCTCACAGAGCTTACTAACAGAACAGGACAGAGGAAGATGCAGCAGAACCTCCCCGCCTGTCGCGGTTCATGTGTCTCATCTGGGTTCCGTGGCATGAGGACTGTGCTGCCGTAGGACTGATGGGGCTCTGTCATGACCTTGACAGTTTCTTTAGTGCCTGAAGATAGTTCCTGGACAGCTTTTAAGAAGCAAGTAACACAATGAGTTTCTAATAGAACGTCAATATTGATCATTTTTGGCAACTGAAATACTGTCCCCTACCATTCTTATAGAAGAACCAGCCTTGAACACTTACCAAAATATTTTAATCTTTTTTATTATTCCTTTTTTTTGAGGTGATATATGTTTCTGTTTACTAAATTACAAGCTGTGTTACTCTGCAAGGAACAACTGAAATTATATTGCTCCTGTATAAAATAAGATAAATCTATTTTTTGTTTCAGAAACCATCAGGCTTTTTGTCCATGCTGGATGAAGAAAGCCAATCCATTTGGTCAGTGGAACAGAGTCTTTCTAAACGCATTCAGTCTTACCTGGATACATCAGATACAAACACAGTCTATTCCTCCACAAAAGATGGAAATGGTAACCTTGCCCCAAAGGACCTGGGCTCCACCTTCACTGTTATGCATTATGCTGGGAGGGTAAGTTGTTTGAATATCATTTACATCTAGCTAATGAAAAAAAGTTAACAAAACAAAATTTTACATGGCTTCGCCAACTCCTGGCTACAAATGGGATTTCATTGCCAAGTGATAATTTTCAGAGGACAACTTAGAATCTCAATGCCATATCTAGTGTATAAAACATGTAGCTTACATCACAACATGCAGGATGTGGACTACCTAAATTTAGGAGCCTTCTGGCTCCTTAATTTCTTCTTCCTTGTAAGCATCCAATGTAGAAGGAGTGATTAAGGTCCCTCAGCATAAATGTTTAATGCCATTTTAGCTGGCTTCACTTTGCATACAGAGGTGATTCCAGAACAGAACAGGTTCCCTGTACCTACTCTGCTGTATATGTAGGTACCTGGGTTACCAGCATGAATCTGATAAAAAAAATCAAAAACAAACCCCCCAATTTTCTGTTAATAGTCATAATTTTTTTCCCCTACAAAAATCCCAGAACATGCTAAATGTCTTTCAGCATGACTGTAAAATCAGGTTAATATTTTTTTATTCCCATGCATGCAGTGTTCACAGGAATAGTGTAATCAGTTCTTTAAATAGGCTTCTTACCCTTTGCTTTCCAAGATTTCAATTTCACATTGTCCTCACAACTATGTACAACTGAGAGCAAGCATGTTAGATATATGTTTAAAAGGAATAGTTTGTTTGGGTTTGTTTTTTTTTTTTGATAGTCTGACAGTGGTATAAATAGAGACCGATCTACTTTTTGGCTCCCCGTTTGGAAATGAAGCTGATGGAAGTCTTGAGTTTGTTTTGACGCAAGCAAATTTGTTCCTGCCCAATGATAGAAATGTGGCCGTTATGGAAAGGATTATTTGAGTAGTACTTAAGCTCCTAATCCAAATACTCTGAATAACTCCCTGTAGGTTCTTCTTTCATCACAAGGCCTTCTACTTAGAATCAGTTTATTTGCTAAAGTTAAGTGGTTTGAATACCTCCACTATTGGAACTTGTCAATAGGAATGTGGGCACACAGTGGTTAGATAACAGTACAACCAAGATTTTGTGAAACTTACCAGAACTGACCATGAACTTCAGATGTCTAATTTAATTTTTAAACTTTTTACAGTTGTTACATAGGTATTTTTAATGCCATTCCATTCATACAAATTTATCATAAGAGCTCAAAAATGTTCAACACTCGAAAACTCTACATGGAAGCAGCCGCAAGGCATCTACATTAAAATCACAACCAGAATAATAAGTAAATTTCTTCATAATTAAATAAATTTTGCCCTATTCTCTGAAGAAGCATTCAAAAGATTTGTTAAGACCAATATTTCAGGTGTCTAGTTCTGAAAGTTAAACTGTGAGTGGTAAAGAGGACACTTTTCATTAACATGTGTTTTAGTCTTGCATGGTTGTTTAGATTTTTGTTTTATAACGAAGACACTTAGTTTGACCTTTTTCCTAATAATAGTAATGACATTTAATCTAAAAGCATGAACAAATAGACAGCTCTCCAAGTAATGTAAATCCACACATTCTTTTGAAGTCAGTGGAGATCCTTTGATTTACATTGGCCAAGGAACTGTTCCAGTCAGGTTGCTCTTTGCATCCTTACAACATTAAAATGCGTAGCCCTGTCAAAACCGAAAAGTCTCTTGCAACTGCTTAACTCTCCTTGCTTTAATAGTAATTGAGCTAAATCCATAAAGACACTTGCATTTTTGATATCTTGTGGGACTGTTATCTAGCTATCATAGATTGAAATTGCCAGTGTTTCATAATATGGATTTATATAAAACTTTGATGATGATGTGACTGTACTAGATGACACAAATTGAGTTCATTCTGAGACTAGTATGTCTCCATATGTTGAGAACCTGAATATGAAAAATTCAGATTTTAAAACTGCTGATGCTGTTCTTTAGATTGCACTATTACTACATTTAGTAGCTTTTTATAGAAGTCATTGGTGATATATGAAAATTTTATTGGTGATTTATGAAAATTTTTAAAGGATGGGGCTTTTAAGTATATCAGGATTTTCTGGCACTCAAAAATAAGAATTTCGTATATAAAGTATCAATATAGTTTGGCAGATTTTGAGACCCATTTTTATAGCCTGATATCAATTAAATGGGTCGAACATAAGTGAATTATAAAGCAATCTTACCCTTCATTGTTGCCTTCAGAGATCCCCAAATTTAAAACAAGGGGCCTTAATTTTATTCTCACCACAATTTTTCACTGATTTTTACTCCTTTAACTTGGTAACTTCTCTGTATTTACATGAGTATAATGGAAAGATGAATCAGACCCAGAGGGTAGAGAATTACCAGTAAATTGTGACAGGTAATCAAACATGAAAGTCTTAATTTCTAGTGTTAATCATTTATGTTCAGGTGATGTGTCTAGGCTGGCAGATGAGGGAGAAGTCACACTGAATGCAGCAGGCTCTGTGTTAGAATAAAGCTCTGGTATGAACCAATTATGACCCTTGTAATTTAGGCTTCTTTTCATCAGCAGTGTATGGATGTAGGTCAAAGTCCAGAATGAATTAGGTTCATTTCTTCACTCAGACACTTGCAGTAGCTATTTTAGGAAATAAGAAGTGCAGTTAAGCTGGAAAATGCAGCTATTAAAAATACTTCCTCACTGAAAAGACCTACTTTTTTTTATATTTAACAGAGATTGACAGATAATTTTTTGTGAACAAAAGTGATATATCTAGCTTTATATTCTGAGATAATTACAACTGATACAGATGCGTCCATGCAGTTTTAAAGACCTCTAATATGTTCATATTTGGTGAAATTTTGTGTCAGAATACAGGTAGAAAAATTATCTTTTCTTCCACTATCAGGTCTTTTTCAATTGAATGTGTCATGAATTGGGAGGTATTGCCCATTCCTTTAAGTTTCATGCTCAGCAATTTTTCCTAAGACTAAATATGCCGTGTTATTGATCCAAGCATAATGAGCCTTAAACTATCCCAGAAAAAGCAGTACTGAGAGAAAAAGAAAAGAGAAAATGGGTCAGAAGTAAAAGAAAGAGAGCATGATATTGCATTGAGACAAAAAACACACAGGAGGCTCAAAGTAGCATGTAAGGGGGAAAATAAATCCAAATAATTTGGAATTCACACTTAATTTTCTGGCTGAATCAATACTTCAAGGAAGTCTGCATGTGTGATACCATTCTGAGAGATTCTGAGAGATATGAAAACATTTTCTTGTCTGTTTTGGAGGGAAGAAAGAGGAGCAATAGGCACAAGTTAGCTTCTGCACATGCGAGAAATCAGCACAGGGGTCAGATTTTTTAGTGGAATCTGAGAATGAATTTTACACAAATGTGACAGAATGATCCAGTGGAAGAGAGAAAATGAATTATGCCTCATTTCTTTTGAATCTTGCTATTATTCCTGAACAAGATTAAATCTGTCTTTTTCTGCATGAGCAATATGATATATTGCTTGTGAACACACATGAACACATGCTTAGCAAAGGGCACTGTGAGCATCAGTACTTTATCATATCAAGTATTTTTCTTTATCTCCTGGTTTTAATTTTACAGCTGAACAGAATCCTACAATGCCTTGACACATTATGAGTCTTTTCTATGAGCTGTTTAATGTCTTGGTATCTGAGCGCTGCAAGACAAAAAGCTTATCTGTTTTGTTCAGGCAGAAGGTAGAAGAGAATGATTTTGGGGTTTTATGACTGAAAAAAAAAAACTCAAAACATATAATCCTAGTTAAAGGCTTTATCCAAAGGTTGTTTAACACATTTCTCTGAATATCGGCAGTCTGATTTCTTCCAAAAAATTTCTGCTCATCTGGGGCATTGCTTTGTTTGTGACGCCTGTGGGTATCTTGAGATGCTTCTCACAGAGACTGGCTGTGGGGGAAGAGGCACATGCTACACCTTGCAAGCTCGCCTTGAGGTAGCAAAGCATTTTTTGGGTCCATCTGTCCATCAGCTAAACCTATCCTAAGTATCTGTAATATTGAATTTCTTAGTTCATTTATTGATAACATTAATATTTACATTGTGGGCTCTCACTTAAGGAAGGGCTTCACATGAAATTTTATCTTTAAACTGTTGAGCATATAAATAGCCATGATTTTTGAAGAATAACGTTTCCATAATTGGACTTTCTCAAGGACTCAAAATTCTTTTTTTTAAAAAATTTTGTGGAAGAATTAACATGTCAGTAAGTAAATCAGAAATATATTGTCTTAGCACAGTGCCAAGAGACAGAGCTTTACCTAATAGTGGTATTTAACATACCATTATTTGAGATAATTAGCTATTTGCCCCGTTGTTCATGTCATCTGAATAATACATTATCATAATTTAAACTTTCTGCTGTTTAAATTAAACTTGAATTTACTAAAGAGATAAAGCCCCTTGTCGCTGTTTACCTTGCCACTGTTTTGATTTTTCGTACTGTAATAAACTGACCAGACCTGAAGATCAACTTCTTTTCTCTATAAACCAGTGCACATGATGTTCCTTTAAGTGCAGATCAATGTCTTTCATTTCTTGACTACCTGCACATCAAAAATACCTCTCAGCTGTCAGCTCACCTTCACCAAGGCAGCCTTCTCTGAAATGCCTTGTATATCCCAGGCAGACTCTGAAACTGAACCTCTAAATCAAAAGACAAAAGGAGGTGGATTAATCAATAAGGATGCTTTCATTTTCACTACTTTTTCCCCAGGCTGAATCCCCAGACACAACAATCAAATCAATCTAATCTAAACTGTACCAAGGCCTGTAAAAATTATTTGACATAGATTCTGGTTTTCACAGTAGCAAGAAAGTCATGATTTTTCTCCCTTTCTCTCTCTCTTCCTTTCTTTAAGTAGTCTTGATTTGGGATTTTCACTGACTGAAGAAAATGATGAAACATTTTTCCCCACCCATCTATTTTATTTCTAAATACTTCTTTCTTTCAAAAGGCTATTCTATCACAGTGTTTGAATAAGACTTTATGACAGACTATAAAGCTTTTTAGCTCACTCACTTTTTAACAAGGCTTGTTTTGGGAGGTTAATAAACCCAGTGATCCTTAAAAAATGCAAGCATATCACTCACATTTGAGTACTGGCAGAAAATGCGCAACTACTAGTGCCTCTCTGTGCACTAAATTGTCCTTGGACATGTTCTCAAAAATTTCTGTTTTGCTATATTAACTAATTATTTTCTTATTAACTGAAATGTACAACAGAAGCAAAACTGAGTTTCTGAGTTAACTTTTGCTATTAAAATGGTAAAATTTTCATTTTTAACTGGTAATATAGCCAAATTGTTCTTAATATGGTGGCATTTTCTTAGCTTGTTTTAGGGTTTTTGCCAAATCTGTCATTAACCATGAGCTTTTTTGCCCTATCACAAGATATGAAAATTATTTACCAAAAAAAGAGAGTATTTTAAGGAATTGATGAAAACTATGTGTAAAGGTGGTCCTGTTGATAAAGTATATTGGGATATCCAATAAACTTGGAGAAAATCCCTTAAGCAAGTCAGATGTTATGAGAGAAGATACTTTAGTTCAGAGGAAAATACGTACAGTCTTTTGATTTTCTGGCATGAAGATAATTAATGAAGTGAAGATGCAAGAATATGTAAAAAGATAAGAGTAATATGCAGTCCCCAAAATCAGGTCTGTGCATGTCTGGTGAGTCTCCTGTTTCTTGGGTGTTTCACCCCTTACTTGTATCTGATAGTTCTTATGGTGTTAAAACCAGCTAGACTAACTTGAACGAGCAGAAAACAGATTCAAAACAAATAAAATTAAAGTAAATTACTAAATAAAATTTAGTAATTAGTGAGACTCCTTGACACAGAGTCTTAAAAGATACTGGAAATGTTCATGAGATCTGGAAACAGAGATCTGAGGAGGAAATGTGAGTCAAGAGATACTAAACACAAAGATGAGATACAGCCTGTAAGACAAGAGTGCCTTCAGGGGCAGAGCCCTAGAAGCTGAGAAGGGAACCGGTGGCTGGCAAACTGGAAATAGTAGCTTTCCCTAAATATTCAGGACTATATGAGTATTTGGCCATACCCATTACGACTTACATTAAGCTCTCTTCCTTTATGAACTTAAATTTAGAAGAAGAGCAAAATCCAACTCCATTTTGTTTTAATCTCTTATAATGAAATAAAATGCAGTGTGAAAGACTACACTTTTTTTTTTTTCTTAATAAAAATAATGCAGCTTCCCAGATACTATATAAAGGTCTTGTTTCCTTTGGCTAACACAGACATATAGGTTTGCATACTGTCTACCTCAAAAAGTCATCATATAAAGGAAGATAAAGCAAGCTGTGATAAATAGGGGTGACAATAAGGAGTATGTTTTATAATGCTGGACCCATTATCTGAGTGCACATTTCCTGTCTAAAGCATACAATATTTGCTTGATTTTGCCTCCCCAGAATAGTTATCCACTATGCTTGAGTGCCAGCCAGTGCAGAGTTTGGGCCAGATTTATTTTCAAACAAAATAGAAGGAAACTGAGGGAAATATATGTGCTTTAGGTGGCATGTCAACTTCCATCTCTGATGAGGGCAAGATTAAATCAACAAAATTGGCACCTGGAAGAGGGCTTATTTATTTTTTTATTTTGTGGGACTGGCAATGACTATGGAACTCTAGAGTGCTATTTCGTTGAGTGAGTTTTCATGTCTTTAGGCAGTGAATTAATTTACCGAGTCTATGGGAAAGTTGTTTAGAGTATTAGCAATTTCTTCATAAATACGGAATCCTCTTAACTTTTATCTACTTTATGTGATATGAAATATGTCTTATGAATGTAGTCCTAGAAGTTTGTGATGTATTATACCAGCATCAATACTGAAACTTCTCCCTGTTTCAATCTAGGCAGTTAATCATAGTGCAGTATTTCCCACTGCTATACTTACCTAGTCTTCCCACCAATACTAAATCTCTTCTTCTAATTTAGTCAAAGCCCAAGACACAAGTTGGAACTGGCATTATGGATTTGTCATATAAGTTCTGTTAATTATCTTTCATGGAACAATATGGCACAACATTTATGTTGAGTACACTAAAAGCATTTATTAGTATACTGAAAGTATTCTAATAGTTTGCTAACGGTGTTACATGTTCTTAGGAAATGCAATTAGAAAATACATAACATTGCATCTGTCATGGAAAAGAACCATAATTCTCTTGTTATACCTTGTTCATGTCAGATGCTGTAGTAATTACATCATTTGACAATTACTCAATCTAACAGATTATACAATTCCAAGTCACATAATTTCTTTTGTGAGCAAGATAGCATTCCATAATTGTCAAATAACCCAATGGAAAATTAATGCACTGATTAGTGTTACTAATCTTAATTACATCTTTACGGCTTTATTAAATGTACGAGGATAAAATTTCCCCAAACACCTAAGGGGTTTAGGATATAGATCCAATACAAAAAATTAAAGAAGGCATTAGATAGAAACGTGCTCCCAAGGTAAATAAAACTGAACTGTATTCTAAGTTCCCATTAATATCTGCCAACCAAGCAAGTACTGAAATCTATCATTTTCTTTCTTTTTAACTTAAAAATTCCCTTTGAGTTCTACTACTGTGCAAGCCAGAGCTTCTTATATCTAAAGTCTGTAAATTAACTAGTTGTTTTTCTTCCATCCTTATGGAAAGTTAAAAAAAAAAAAAAAGCCCCCTGCTTTCTTGGCTTAGTGCTCCTTTTGTATACAGTGTCTTCAGGGACTCACTTTTAATACTCAGTATTAATACTTTTAATACTCAGTATTAAAAGAGACATTTGATTGTATTTCTTCATTTTGGATGTACCCGCAACACCTCTGGTTAGAACTCGGATTTTGCTCAAGTTTTGGAGTGTCTACCACATGTCTTAGAATTCATCTGCAGTCAGATGACAGATGCAGAGACAATCCAGCTGTCTTTCATTGAAATCTTGACATCAGGCAACTGAGGTGACCCAAAATCCTTATGGGTGTAGTCCTTAGAAATGTAAATGGGATTTGTTTATAACCTATTGACTAAACTTACCTTGAAAGGATATATCAGTGGTTGGAACTTGTCCTGAGTTTGGACTCAGATTGTTTTGTCATGATTAGTGGGGACAATTTCCCATCGACAAGGAGATCTGGGAGTGGCTTGCTCATCCTACAGGGAAAGTGTTGTTTGCATCACTGTATCCTGCTTTACAGTATATATTTGATTCAAAGTCTTGCAGTGTGGAAATGTTTTAAAATCAGCCCAATGAAATTTCTGAATAGTTGCAGAGACACATAATGTTCAAAAACAGGTTCTTCTGGTCAGCATTGTAGGCACTTAGAAAATGCCAGGAGATACTACCTGGTGCAGTCTTTAACTGTTGAGTGGAAAAAAATATAGCGTCATTTATACTGCTGTAAGACTTTTAAAAGATGCATTGGTCATTACTAATAATGTCACAATATTTTATTATAGGTTACATATGAAATTGCTGGTGCAATAGAAAAAAATAAAGATTCCCTTTCACAAAATCTCGTATTTGTAATGAAAAGTAAGTAAATGCTTTTGTGGTTACTGTTGTTAGAAATCAA
Source organism: Sterrhoptilus dennistouni (assembly GCA_013397095.1). Lineage (NCBI taxonomy): Eukaryota > Metazoa > Chordata > Aves > Passeriformes > Zosteropidae > Sterrhoptilus > Sterrhoptilus dennistouni. The sequence continues at coordinate 804,132 of VWZU01013367.1, read as the reverse complement.
GATATAATTATTTGATTTTAATTTTCATTTTCATTTTAAGAGACATTTGTATATATTTTATTTCCAGTAAAAAAAAGTCACCTTCATCTTTATTAAGTATTTATGTACATTATTGTTTGAAATTTGCTCTACTTTAAAAGCTTTTAGATTCATTAACATAAACCATCTTTATCATGTGATATGATGTAAAGAAGAAGAAGGTATAATATGATGGGTGAGAATGACTTACAGGAAACAATGAGTTTGAACTAAAGCAAAAATAAAACTCAGAAAATAGGGGAAGAAAATTAAGCTCCCAAAATCATAGAGGCTACTGTGGGTTGTGCTCCACTGCTCGAGTACCCTTCTAAAAGCAGTAACTTGTGGGTGTTCTTATGTTTTTCAGTGGATAGATATAAATGCCCATAGAAATGCAAAATTAAATGCCTTTAAGTGAGCATATTGTAAAATTATGTCTAATAATATTAATGCAACCAATTAATTAATCATAATTAATGATTCATAATTGCATTAATGAAGACCTGTATCATTTCCCCTTTCTGGAGAGAAAAAACAAACCATTTTCCTCAGGGAAATGCCAGTGCATCCTGAGGTGTCATTGTCTTCTCTCCAACCACTGTAGTGTTTTTCACTTAATATATTATATACTTATATTTCTTTCCTTAGAAATAGAGGCCTACTGTTAAAATGTATTACATTTTAGCAATTTTACTGTAAAACTAATCAAGGTCGCTAGTAAAATAATTGATTCATTTTAGACACAAAAAGTGTCTAAAATTCTGAATGAAGAAAGAAATGAAAAAAACTATCTTGAATATACACCTATTCATTGTAGTTTTAGAGATATTACAGTTCTTATTACTTGGAATACCCATGATAATATGCCAAAGAGAAGGTATGACAACTTCCAGTAGGTTTAACAAGAGAGAGCATTCTTCCATTCTCTCATGAAGTTCCTTTTTCCACTTTCTTTGCTATTTTGTGTAATCAGCTATGCAACTGTTAAAAGCCAGGAATGGAGGATTGGATTGGATATAGAAAGTTAAATATGATGAGGGTGAGTATATATACAACTGAGGGGTCATAATAATAACAATCATAAGTAATGGACAAATTCTGGAAGCAAAAAAAAATTTACAAACATGTAAGTCATTTAAGGGCTAAGTTCCTTCTTTTTTAAGTGACTTAGGCTTAAAGTCTGTTGATTGCCAGTGACATATTTCCTTTAGAGTCAGTTTCATAGGCTGTGTAAGTGTATGGCTTAAGTACATGCTTCGATTTTCTTTGAATTTCGTTTCCTGAATCAAAACTCTTCATCATAATAACATTAAAGTAATTTGTATATATGTATAGGAATGTGGAACATAACTGCCAGAAAATCCTCAGAAGAAACTATTGACATGGGACATATCTGTTTTAATTTGAAAGATATAATTTCTATGCCTCTCCTAATCGTACTTATTACATTTTAAACATATGGGTATTGATGCCCACTGATTGTGTTGAAATCAATTCAATTATCTGCTTCCTTATCTTCCTCATACTTTTAATGTTCTTGTTAAGTAAGGAATATTAATCTCCACAGAAAAAGGGAAACAAATACATTGCATTTAAGCATATAGGAAGAAATCTTTAAACAGTTATTAAAGAGCAAACTGAGGATTTTTACCTGTTATGCTAAACTATTATTTATGATGCTTATCCTGTTCATCTTTCTGGGTTTTTTTGTTTGTTTATGCATACGAAGGGTGTGATCATAATGCCAGTTTGTCAGTTCTTAAAGAAATGTAACAAGAATTCAGCATGGTAAGGATGTATCACACAACAAATTCTTAACACGTACTGGTGCTGTGCGAGTACAAGCAGCATGTAATTATCATGGTCATCTTAAAAACCCTGTGACCATAAATCATAAAGGATAATTAGACTGAAATTAGGATAACGTATATTATCTGTCATAAAATTCAGGGGTTTTTTTGTTTAAAAGCACCTCTTGGAATTATATTTATTTGGTACAAGTAATAATATATATGTATGGCAATGTCTTTTTTCTGTAAATGTTTTTAAGTGTGGTCTTGATGTGGACAAACCAAATTTTTTACAGTTCTCTCCTTCACTTTGCCTTTTTTCTTAAATCATTTCTCATATTTTGTGTATATATAATTCTTCAGTGCAATGAGTGTCTATAATTTATTTCTGTCAAGTGCCTTGATTGTTTCTAAATATTACATGTTAGGAAATTGTGCAGAACTTATCTCTTACATTGCTTTAATAGATGGATAAATTTGGAATCTGTAATGGAAGAAAATTCAGAAGTGATGATCCCATAAGTAATTAATTTTAGACAGATTTATCTGAAAAGTTTTGGTTTATGCCCTCTATTTGTTCAGCACAGGACCTAAATATGCTAAAAATAGTGTTACTATAAATAGTGTTACTATTTACAGACATTAAATTTTCCTTGGTAACTTTGATAATGCTCATTTTTCAATTTGTTAATTTGTTTTAGGTTTACCTATTTAATTCTCTCCTACTGTGTGTCTTTTTACTGACAAAGACAATATATATAATTTTCTATCTTTTATCTTCATGCATGTCTTTTTTTTTTTTTATTTCCAGCTAGTGAAAATGTGGTCATCAATCAGTTGTTCCAGTCCAAACTGACACAAACTGGATCACTTGTTCCTCCATATCATTCCCTTAAAATCAAAGGGTCTAAAGCAGCTTTGCTTAGTAAAAAAACATCTGTAACCTGTGCAAGTGGAGAAGCAAAGAAATATATTGAACTCAGCAAGGTAAGAATTTAGGATTCTTTCTGCTCTTGGCTCCTTGAAATTTTTTTGTTATTTTGTCATTTCTGAAATCATCTTGTTCTCTGCTTCATTCTCTGTAGTCATTACACTATTAAAATCATTTAGTACTTAGCATCAACACTAAAGCAGCAAAAGGGAGAAAAGGTTCTAATTAACAAACACTAATAATTTTGGTTCAAGACTCTCTTTCTTAGACTCTCTGAGTAGAAGGTCAAGCAAGATGATGAGGTCCTTCAAACCTGAATCATTCCATGATTGTCTGGTTCCAGGTCTTATTAGCAGCGGATGCAGTCTTACTGATTTTTGGCTCTACAGGAACACTTCTCTGTTTTGTCTCCTTGAAAGACTTTCTGATGAATAGTTGTATAAATTAAGACATAAGAAGTGTAAAAATAAAATCTTAATGTCTTTATTATGTCAACAGGAGAAGATTTCTGCTTTGCTAAATACAGTTTTGTGTGGTTTTGTGTGGAGATCAAAATGTAAATTTTGGCCAACATTGTTATTTTAAATGGTCTCTTATATGTAAATTTTCCCAGTCAATTTGAAATCAAATCAAACATGCCTCACTTCTGAACTTATCTCTTTTCCCGCTAAGTCAGACAAAAAAGTTAAAAGAAAAACCCAAACAAACACCAACAAACCACCAAAAAAAAAAAAAAAAGAGGGGAGTAGGAGAGCAACTTTGAAGATTATCAGAAAATTAATTGTTCGTGTCACATTGAACATCTTTCTTGAAGAGAAATAATGTGATTTACTGAGTTAATCCATGACAGAGCTTTGGAATTTATCCTTCTAGAAAAGAAGCATACACTTCTCACAATACATCAGCTGCCTCACCAGGCTTCTTGAATCTGACAACTCTATTTTCGATTTACAGCTGCATAAAATTGATTCTGTCATGGGATTAAGGAGCCTGCTCCCATGTGTCATTGTGGAAGGCTTTGTACATCCATAGAATAGAAATGGGACTTCCTTATAGTCCCCTTGCTGATAACAGCATAATTCCTGACTACTGTTCTTGTCAGTAATCTCAGTGGAAAAACTTAAGTTGAAGTAAATGGTGTTGGTTTAAGGCTATATTTAGCAAACAGCTGAGGCATTACAATGTGCCTTTAGGTGCCTTTCCACTGTAGTAACAGCTTCCTAGAGGAAGCTTCCTAAGGAGGAAAAAGATCCTAGTCCCATACATGGGAGGAAGTATGAAAAGCATATCTGAGTTATAAGACTAATCAAACCAGGGCAAAACCTTGCACAGTTGGGATCTCTGAAATTATGCTGGTTTTGGCATGTCCAGAATAGCTTTTAACCTGTAGTTACTCCCTTGAGAGACAGAAGATATTCAATTCCTTTGGGAAGCATAATATCTGAAATCAGAAATTTTAGATTGAGTGAGAATGCTGTAAACTGTTAGGCATTAGTTGGAGTGTCGCAACATTGGAGGGTGGGAAGAACTTCAATCTTCACCTGTCTGCAGAGACAAGGATGGCATTGCTTCTCAAACACAGGCTTCAACAAGAGCTGTGCAGGTGAGATACACTTTCTTGATACTAAGTTCGCCTAATTTGACAAGGTACTGTGCTGCCCTGCAGGACTGAAGCAGAACTTTAGGAATCTAAGCTGTTCCACTGGCAAAAAGCAACACTTGTTTTTTTGGAATAAGCACTCAATGCAGGAGCTGAAAGTAGGTAATTGCTTAAATTCTATTGTGGATCAAGCCCACAGTAACAGTGTTGTCCCAAATACTTCCTTCCCTTTTTCAATAGAGCCTTGAAAATCTGCTGTGACGGACTGAAATAATGTTGGGTTTGTTATTTTATAACTGTAATTGCAAATGAAATGTAAGAAGCCTTTTCTTGTCAGCTTAAAATTAAAATTATTAAGTGCTGGAAAATCATAATCACTGTATTTTTATTGGAGATTATTCAGATGTTAAAGGCAACAACGAGAGAAAAAAAAAAAAAAAAGAAGAGGGGGAGAAGAAGGGACATTAATCAACCAGAGACTGACATTCCTTTTATATCTGAAATTTGAGTCACAACACACATCATACTGTAGGCAGTGGGAAACATAAAATGGAAGGTACACGTGGTGCTGTGTATGGGCAGTCATGTAGACTCTACCATAGCCAGGGAAGGGAATTAGAGAAAGTTGAAGTCAAATAGGAATTTGTTGTGAGTCCCCTCTTCTTTCATCTTGTCACTGCAATCCTAGCTAGTTGCTAGGTTATATAATTATAAATATCTCCACCTATGGCCATGTATTTGTTTACCTTTCCAGAAATTAGTCTTCTTGATGTTGAGCATGCTGACACAAGTAAGGATAGTCTACCTCTTTGAACTAACGCTAGCATGGTAGGATCCAAGATAACAATGCATCCATTCTAAGACAGACATGAAAAAATCTGTTAACAGGCCAGAAGTTTGGAGCACATAGGAGTCATAGGAATTTGAGGATGCCAGCTCAAGCCGCTGTGATTTATGAAGATCATGTCCCCTTTTCAAATAAAATATATCTTCATTGATACTCTCACAACCCTTGCTCACATCAACTCTTGCTCCCTTGTTTTTCTCTAATCTTTTCCTGGTGCATGTTTTGGCTCTGTTGTCTTCCCCTCTCTTACTTGGGAAGAATCAGTATGTTTCGGATTTTATGCAGCAAAAATCTTTAGAGATTTTTTAGGTGAAGATTTTTAGCTTCTTAACAGAGATTACAAAATTATATATAAATATGTAGGGTTGTTTTTGGGTTTTTTTTCTGTAGATTAGAGGTACAAGATATTCCAATGTAAAGCTGTATACTAGTGTAATAGAGAGGTACAGCTTGAGTGCTATAGCCCTTTTTCCTTAGCCCATATCTGAAGATTAAAGATGTCCAAGTTTGGAGATTTTGAATTAAATTAATTTTTTATCTTTTTCTATTTTCATTTTTCATGTGTATTCTCTCTCTTATTCTGAAACAAATATTTCTTTCTCATGGGAAGTCATAGGTAATATGGAAAAGAAGGCAGGAATTATAGCATCTAAAGTGTTGTTCCTGGATCTCCCACTAAGTCAGGAAATAATCTTGAACTATTGATTTAAATATTGAGAGGAAGGGTTGACAACATTATCCATAAGGTGAAGAAAATTCTATTTTGGTTAGATTCCTCAGCCATTTTGTAAACTTTAACTGAAAAGTGTCATTAGCATGCTAGTGGTTCTTTTTATGAGAAAAACTGGAATAAGCACATCTCTTTTAATTTTTGATTTTGAAGTTGAGGGTGTCTTTTCCTTTAAAATCTTATTGCATCCTAAAAAGTGAAATAAAAAAGAGGTCCAAAGTTTAACATGGTATGGTAAGTAAAAAATTGCTTGCACTACAATATAATTAATGGTGTTTGGCTTGAATGCGCCAAGCTGAGAAGATGCACACTTTTTTGATAAAACTGGTAAAAGGAGTAAGCCAGACCATTCTGACTCAATAGAAAGGGATTTTTATGGGGTGAGTGCATTGAAGAAAGGCAGTGGATAGTGAGAAGTGAAACTGCCATCATAGATAAGGGGCTTTAAATTTCACAGCTTGCCAAATCCTGGAATGCAATAATTTTGCCGGTCTTTCTGTAGAAAGTTTAACAAAAGACCTTAAATTCTGGGACTACTTTTAGTATGATTACTGCCATTTTAGTCTCAAAGATAGGGAGTAGAATAGTGAAAAATAAATTGATTCTCTACTTCCAATTCTGATGTATGTGGTAACCTTGGTTCTAATGAAATTGGAAGCTATTAATAATTTATGTCTATAATTGGTGAAAATGTGTAAGAAAGAAAAGTTTGTGTTCACACGTGCAAGAAAAAAATTAGAATAGTTTTTAAAAATATTTCTACTAATGTTTTGCTATCAAGGTCTTTGTAAGTAATCTGTACTCATATATTTACTGACTTAAACATCTGCCAAAGGCATAAGGCACCTTCTTACAGAGTTACAGAATTATGCTACTTCTAGACAGACTCTGTGGGATACTAACGGCACAAGTCCTGTTTTTGCAATAGAGTTCTGAAACATGTTGATTTGCCCAGTTATTTGTAAAAGGTGTAGTACCTTTGTAAGTTGCTTTTGAAATCAAAATTTACCAGTCATGGCTCTGCAAATACCTGAGGATATTTACCCATTTCCCCTTTCTTTCTGAAACTCAATCCTTGTCTATGGCACAGTGTTTGTACAAACTTTTTGCCTTCATTAGGCAATTGCAACAATAACACTAAAGGTTTACTGCCCATCTTGAGATAAATTTTTGTGTGTGTGCTCTTCTCTTCCACAGCTGTTGAAAAAGAAAGGAACATCCTCATTTCTTCAGAGACTGGAAAGAGGGGGCCCAAGCACTGTGGCAATACAGCTCAGGGTCAGTGAATATCTAATGGACAGAAGTTTGCAAAAGAACCTCTAAATGTTTTAAAGGCAGGATTACCCTCTGCAGATTGCAGTGGAATAAAGAAAAATCATGTGTTTGAGAAAGCCACTTGCATGACCTGGTCAACCCTCTTGAGAAAATGTTGTTAAAAAGTTAGGAATAGCATATGTGTTGAACAATAGTCTTAGCTGCACAAGAATGATTGATAATTGTTGGGTTGTTTGTTTTTTTTCCCCAGAAATCAGTTGCAGATATCATTGGCAAGCTGCAGAATTGCACTCCACATTCAGTTCATTGTATAAAACCTAATAACTCCAAGTTGCCAGATACTTTTGATAATTTTTATGTGTCTGCTCAACTGCAGTATATTGGTGTCCTAGACATGGTCAAAATTATACGACATGGGTATCCAGTACGTCTCTCTTTCACAGACTTCTTGTCAAGGTAAATTCTTTCAAGTTACACAACACTGTTTTTCCTACCTACAGTACAGAGCCTTTTGTCATGTTCTGGTAGTGTTTGCAATGTTGTTTTGCTTATGAGTCTTTCAGACTTTTTTCAGAGAAAATCTTGTCTGCCTGCAAGGGGTATAGGATTGTTACTTTTTAACTGAATGAATTATGAACTTTAGAAATATATTTATAAATTTAAAAATTTAAAACATTTATACTGAAATCTAGAAATACATTTATAAAGCTCATCAGAAAATATGTTTCAAAAGTATGATATCATAGAAGAGCTCTTTTTTTGCAATTTTTTATGTTGCTTGCACAATTTAAAAAATACAAAGCATTGCCTATTGTCTGCATGTAATTAAAAAGGAGAAGGAGAAGTAGTCTAATTTTTCAGCTTTCTAGGTGTTAGTTCATTATTTGTATTTCATAGGCTAGGATTTGTTTATGCATGGTCATGAGGTACTAATGCTCAGACCACTACTTCATTTTCGTCATTGTTGTTAGAAATCAGTGACATATTGAATTAATGTGAAAAGAAGAAAAGGTCTGTTTCTGTCTGAAGGCAAAGTCTTGTTCCCCATTCCCAGTTCAGTATTTTGGGTCACTTACATTCTCCAACGATTTAGGAAATAAAGAGGACTGTCTTGCCAGAAAAGTATTTGTTTAGCAGCCTCATGCAGTCCAGACAAGTTCCTTCTCTCTGCATGCTCTACTCCTTGATTGATACATATCAACCAGTCATGATCTGATCTTTGTATTATTTTACTTCTGAAAAACAGCATGGGAATATCAGTTGCTTACACACAACTTTCAGTTGTCTTATTGGAAGAAGTTGTGGATGTTAAATTACTGCTTGGGCAGAAGGTTTTTCTTTTTGTAAATATTCAGACAGTGAGGTGTATAGGAGTTTATAATTCCATCTCTTTCATAAATAAACCATCTTTGCCCTACCAAAAATATTCATCCTCTGTAGGAAAAGGATAAAAAGCCAGTCTGTCATTTCTTTCTAGTGCAGCTAAAAAGCAATTTGCAAGTTCCCATATGAAGCTATTTTGAGAATGATTAGTTCCTTTAACACAAATCTAAGTGAAAAAAAAGTGCACCTGTAATAACAGGGTATTTGTCCCATGAGAATCAGTAAAGAAAATATGTAAACAATCTGAGAATAGATAGATTTGATGGACAAGTAAAATCCCTTTTATAAACCAATAGAATAATTAACAAGAAAGCTATTAACCAATTAAAGTTGCCCACAATGTTTGTAAAAACTATAAAACACAGCGTGCCACCATAATAAAGAGAGCCTTCTGAAGATTTTATCATGTCACTCTGTGTGTCGTGACCATCTCAGCAACAGTCCTCCAATGTGAATAAAGCTGGGCAGGCTGGTTGAGAAGATGCACATAGTGGGAGATTTGGGAATACTTTCATGTTCTGAAGTTGTATGGGCAATTTCTATATAGCCATTCCCATAAACTGAACTGGACCTTTGAGGTACTCTTACATGAGCACAGTGCCACAACCTTTCCTGCTGTTAGATCCTTACTGTGATTTCTGGCAGATATTTGCTTCCTTGCCACCCAGCCTTTTTCACTGCAATGCCCAGTTACAGGCTGGGGATTTCCACAAACCTAGGATCAGTGTCGAGGTTGCTGCTCTCTTTTGGAGGATAAAGAAAATTAACCATGTGTACAAAGGTAATTTTCAGTGCCAGAGAATGGCACTCTTAACAGTATAGGCACAAATCTGGTATATTTTTTTAATTTTGAGAAGTTTTGTTAAAAACATAAATTCCATCTTTTCATCCACACTTTCAAGTACCTACCAAAGACAAATTTTTACATAAAAGTTTAGAGGACATCTGGGGTCTCACAATAAATATTTATTTGCAGTAACAAAAGTAACACAAGAATAGCAAAAAATCCAAAAGTATGATGCCAGGAACATTTATGCTATTAAAGTGTTCTGATTCTGTTACTCTATATAATCTTTATCCCTTTTCCTCCACAATAAATTATCTTTGCAGGTTTTTACAGCTGAGCCCCTACCATTTTTACATATTTGCACCAGCTCATAATAATTTTATCGTTATACATAAAATGAATTAAACAGTGATGGGGCTAACGTGGTGTCACCAAAACTGAAGTTCATTTTAAATTCCCTGTGACCGTATGTTGAACCTACTCAGAAGTTAGTAATAATCACTCTGCATACAGTCTCTTAACACTACTGAATTTTTAGATTTGTGTACAAATAGAAACACAGAGCTCTTGGTCCAGAGGTATTGAAAAAGACCATCGGCATTGTGATGATTTTTATAGCCATCCATGCTGCACAGGCCAAATCTTATCTTCATTTGTAGAGGAGTGAATTTTTCACTTTACTTGCTATGACAGGTTAACTTTCATATTCACATTCAGTGTATTTGGATAATTCCTTCCATTTAATAGTTTATGAGTGTGGCTATTTGGTTTTTTTTATTGGCTGAAAGTATGAAAATTTTGAGCAGAAAATAGATTATTAGGCTGCATTTCAATGTTGCCGTCACTTCTTAATGCTGTATGTCTTTCCAGCCAACAGACTGCAGGTAAGAAAGAAATATTGAATTCAAAGATTATGAGTTTCCTTTTCAAAAGGTTTCCTAAAAATCCTTCACTTGTGCTACATCTCTATAGTGCCTTGGTAACTGGACAGGATACTTTTAGAAACCGGATAATTAGTTTTGGTGATTTTTTGTTAACTGTATTAGTTTTGTTGGCTGTTCAGCCAAACTCTGGTCTTGTCTTTCTATTCACTGATTGGAATAAGAAATGATTTTGTCATACTTCCATATAGGCTTACAGACCTGAAGCTGATGGAGTTTTTCATCTTTCAAATTTTTATTTCCTTTGCTGTCAAACTGGTATTTCTAGTATTCTAAAGAGAATTTGAGGCCCCAGTCCCAACCCAAATTCCCAAAAGATAGGGAATTACTATCCTCCCTCACCATCCCTGAAGTTTTTTGTGACCTTACATTTTGGTCATCCTTATCATATAGATAATGTAGTCAGAATTCAAAATAGTTAATAACTAAAAAATTAAAACAATTTCTTTTTGCTGGCTTATAAGAAGACAGGATGTTTGAATAAGGGGACTTTGTGGCAAATCAATGGAATATTGGAAGACCTGTATTCTATCCACAATCAGACAATAGCAGTTCATTCTTAACTGGATGAATTTGAATAAATTTCTATTGCTATCTAATTAGGGATTAATATGACTTGTCTTTAACCTATTTGTGAGTTGCATTTGAACTACAAAGGCTTAAGAGAGAGTAGCTAAAGAAATGTTATATTTTGCAAGAGCATATCTTCCTAGGCTAAAAAGCTTAGTCGTTATTCCTGTTGCTAACCTTCTGAATTTACTGATTCTGCTTCTGTCTTATCAAAGTAAAAGTTGACAGCTGTGAGGTAAACCCCTCAGTCACCAAAGTTCGCTGATCAGAAGAGAAATATTGCAGAAATTCTCATTATTAAATGGAAGCTGTAACACCTATTTTCAACAGATATAAAATAAAATGAGAATTCATGAAGTCAGATGCTATTAAATCTTGTAAGAGTAAGACAATAGAGAAATCATATATTTGACTTGCCAACTCCAGATGCAGTGTTTCTGCTGAATTTACCTGCAGCGTTGACTCAATTTCCAAAGCTCTGTGAGCAGATAGACAAGGATCATTTTTTACCTTACCTTAAAAACAGAAAACGTTGAGTTACATGCATTTTACACTCCTGGAAAAGCTTACCCATATTTTTTGCTTAGTATCTTCAGAACAGTCCTCAGGGGAGTATATTTTTAAACTCTCATTTTGTTTTTTAAGTCAAGACAGTGGCACAAACAAAATTTTAAACGGTTTAAAGTTTCCAATTTGCAGCCCAAATTGTACACATAGGTGAAGTATCCTCAAATGTATTTTTTTTTCTTGGAAGAAAGAAAACACTAAAATAGCCATGGAATTAGCAACTCTCAGTAGATGGCTGTTTCTTTCCAGTATTGAGTGTTTTGATATCTTATTTAAAATTATATCTAATTTTAAATAATTCTAATTTAAAATATATCTAATTTAGAATAAGATATACAAAAAGCCCATTAGTATAAGCAGTAATTTATTATTGTTTTGGTAGTTGGTGCCATGGAGTAGGAAAAGTATCAAGTGTCTGCTCTGTTTCCAGTGCAGCATAATAGGGCTCAGAAACTCTCTGGGGCACACAGAGAGCCTCATTATACAAGCTCAATATCTAGAATCTAATCTCTTTGCATCAGTTAATAAAATGAATCCTGGCTGACTTTTGTGTCATTCACCTCACATGGTGCTCAAGGAAGACATGTAAAAGCTATTTTGAATATAAATTTTTTAAAGTAATTATAGTATCAAAGATCCATGAGATAACCTCAGCAAAGTATGAGAATACAGCTGTTCAGGGATGTTGAGATAAAAAATGAGGCAGTAAGATGCTCTGTTTCACTTCCTCTGAAAAAATTTGTTTTGGTACCATCCTCCTCTACAAATGCTCTATGTTCTCTAAATTGAAATAGAAATTAAAATACTTCTTTCTTTCTTTCTCTTTCTACTTTAATGTTGTTCAGCAGGCTGCTGAACTATATCCAGTTTCTTCTCTGTCTATATTTCGGTTTCCTTGCCGAAGGAAGAGTTTACTACTAACTTAGAAACTGAGGTTCACACATCCCATGTTTCTTGTGTCTGGGACACTGCTTAGCAGTGGAGACTGCAAGGTCCTTAAATGAGGCATCTGTGTTACTCTTCCCTGCCAGTTTACAGGAAATTCTCAGAGCTGTTGAAGCTCAGGATAGCCTCTGTGGATTATTGGAACTGATAAGCAATTTGAGCCTTTCACTCAGCAGATGAGAATGGCAGGATTTCTTTGGCAGAAATCATGTTGTTCAGAAAGCCCAAATTCTAGTGTGCTGTTCCTTGCATCTATTTCTGCACTTTTCGAGTGTTTCTTGGAATTTCCTTACTGTCTCTCAGGTTTCTAGATGGTCTTTTCTGGGTTTAATTCTATCAGTTCACCCTTGTGTTTTCCATCATGGGGGTCCCATTTTGCCTTCTATTGCTGCTCAAGGAAGAGGAGAGAAAATTTCATAGTCTAAAGGAGAACATGAGGGCTGTGTGTAGAAACATCCCTTACAGTATTGTTGCAAGAAGAGATAAGTCACTAGAGTGTTATGATTTACTATTTCTAATAATATTTTAAAATTGCTTAAATTGCACCAATTTAATCTTTTAGTTTTACTTAGGCTAATGCAGCCATGAAGCTTTATAAGTAGTTATTTATCCTGTTAAGACAGATGCTGGTTTGGAGGTACAATGTCATACCTTCTTCCTTCTCATCCTCCTCCTCGTTCTCTTCCCCTTCCATCTTCTTCCCTATCTTCCTCTCGTTTTCTCCTTCTTCTCCCTCCTTTCATAATCTAACCTTACTGTCCTGTATGAATAAGGTAAAAATATCTAAATCACCAACTGTAAGCTTTATTTTAAAAAAGGAAATAAAGAGTTAACATTCTGATGATTTTTTGTTTTAAAGTAAGTTTGAAAGATGGCAAAACATCCATTTTAATAGAAAACATTAGGAAGGAACTATATGAAACACAGTGATAGTGGATTCTTATGGTAATCATAGCAGTGAGGATGAAAAAGGTATGTTTGAAGACTGTTCTAATTACAGGTTTTCCTCTGATTTTAGTATGAAGGTCTTAATTTATCCTTCAAGCTACACTGAACTGCAGATCTTGAATTCTGTACTTCTAGGCAGGGCAGCATTCATTGATAATGAAATGCTCTAATAGTGGTCTTTACATCAAAACCTTAGTGCTTCAGAGCATTAAATTATTATTAACTCTTTCAAATAATTGACTTTGCTTAGAGATCATTCTGAAGAGAAACCTTTTTTCTCAGGAAAGATTATGCTAATGCTGATATCATTGCTTTGTCAAGTAATGTCTGTCCTTTTCCTACAAAGCCCTTTTTAACAGCTATTGCAATATTTTCACCAAATTTGTGCTATTAGCTGATGATGTTAGCACAGATGTTTTTTATGTTTGCAAATTATATGCATGAGTCATTATTGTATATATAAACTTCCTTCATCCAGAAACATTTTGTTATTCACTTTTTTTCTCTTTCTTTCCCCCTCTCTTTTTTCCCCTCTTGAAAACAGGGAAGTTATAATGTTTTTTAATACATAATTTTTGAATTTAAAAAGCCAGCAGAATATTTCAGAGTCAAAGTGATGGGTCATCATCACACTGGCCCTTTCAGCTTTATTGTCTGCTATCCAGTACCAGTAATCTCATAGAGCACTACATTGATGTGTGCCATGATACCTTTAATCTTTGCAAGGAGAGCATGAAGTAATCTGACTGGCGCTTAAAAAGCAGTATTTCATTAGAGTAGATGTAATGATATCAAATTATATCAAATGGCACTTGTGGAGTTTGTTGCTTCAGATCTAGAGCTGGAAGTGATATTTCTGATTAAGGGTAATCATTTTTTTGTCTTTTTTGCAGAACGCAAGCAAAGGTGAGTAAATAGAGTATCTTAAAGTCATCAGTTCTGAGGGCACTTTAATGCAAATTCATAAGCCTCATAATGACTAACTTCCCATGAGGAATGAGGGTCATGCTTGAAGTTTAAAACTGTGATTTTCAAAATGTCTTTGTCCTTGGCAATTTTGGTAATTACTATAGAATCATAGAATGTTTTGGATTGGAATGGACCTTAAAGATCATGTTGTTCCAAACGACCTGTCATGGGCACCTTCCACTATACAAGGTTGGTCAGAGCCACATCCGTCCTAGCCTGGGACACTTCCAGGTATAAGGCATCCACAGCATCTCTGAGCAACCTGTTCTTGTGCCTTTCCAACCACACAGCAAAGAATTTCATCCTAATATCTAATTTAAACCTACCTTCTTCCATTTTAAAGCCATTCTCCCTTGTGCTATCATTTCCTGCCCTTGTTAAAAGTCCCTCTCTGGCTTTCCTGTAGGCCACCTTTAGGTACTGGGAGGCCACAGTAAGGTCACTCCAGAGCCTTTTCCTCTCCAGGGTGAGCAACCCCAGCTCCCTCAGCCTGTTTTCATAGAATAGGTGTTCCAGCTGATTATATGATAGGGGCTGATTATCATGTAGGAGATGATCAGAACCCAGAATGCCCTGGCATCTTCCCTGACAAGCCTAGAACTGGAGAAAATCACCCTGGGGAATTTCTGAGATGCAACTAGGTATTTGGGACTGTCTTAGAGGCTACAGACCGTTTCAAATCTACTTGTACAATGTGATAATGTAGCAAGAGCTACCAGACTACTCATATTATGGAAAAAAAATAAATAGTTCTTTCTGTGCAGTCTGACTGTAGATGGACTATTCTTTTTTACCTTTTTTGGAGTTGTTCCTTTGTATCCATTTGGCTTGTTTGCCTCATTATCCCTATTATATCCTTTTTGATATTTTAGAAACAAGAAATGCAGAGGATAACTTCATACACCTGTGGTGACTTGCTTATTAACCAGGACTTCATTTGTATGGTGTAAAGAAAAGCGATCACTTTTAGGATGGGATTCAACTGACTTTTCTTAGGTTTATCCATTTTTGCAGGTATTTTCCAGGCTCAATGTAGCTCCATTCTATGGCAAGGGAAAGAATTAATACTTTGCAACAGGCTCCAAAAAAAACAGAGAACATCATATCAGAGTCGAGACAGATGCAGTTTTTGAAGCTATACCATGGCACCACCAGTCCTCTAGCACACAGAATTAGTATTGTAAATAAAGAGTATCAGTCCCTTATGTTACATGTCACAGAGTTTGGACCGTCAGGATGGTAAAGCTGCTGCTGTTTCTGGGGCTTACAGAGAGTGCACAAATGGCTGACTATAAGTGAGAAAAGTTTCTCTTTGACTGGAGTTTTCAGTGGGAGACGAGACACCTGATTTTATTTAGAAGGCATCTAGCTGTATTTTGAAGGCAAAAATAAATGTCAGCATTGTTTGCTGGGCATCTTCAGAATCTTATAATGCAACCCTCATTTTCTAAAGCAATTACAAATGTGCAAATTTGTGTAAACTATAGAAGTCAGTTGAATTATTCATGTCTGTCATACACTTAACAGTTCTACAAGATTGACAAGAAAAGGGGTCCCTTGAGTAGGAGCCTGTAATTAGGTCATTAAATAGCCAGATACAGGGAAATAAAGATGACATGGTCAGTTAAGTCTGATGGTTCCTAACTTTCAAATGTTTGGTGTGATATCTGATTAATCTATCAGCATTATGTATATTACATTTAGTATAGAATGCATAAAACTTGGTAAAGCTTCTTACAGAATGTATTGTTTTGTGAATGTCCCAGTTTTTAGGCTGTTTCAGTGAGAATCTCAAGGTATTGTTCTCTCTCCACTCTTAGGTGCATACAGCGACATTAATTTCCTTAGGGAATAATAAATCTATTGGGCACACAAGCATAATTCCAGCTGAACTGTTTTAGCAGTTCTCATAGTTTTCTTTATTTTAACTTCAAGATTTGTGAAATTTTAAAATGTTTATTTCATTTCTAGATTTAAGTGCCACCCTTGGTAGCTCTGCTTTCCACTAGCACTTGACATTTTTTATCCCTCAAATTTAACAATATGTTTATCAGATCACTAAATAACCCTTACAATCCTTATAAAAATCTATTCATGTTTTACATCTGTGAATTTTAAAGCTTGTGCCATTTCTAAACATCAAGAAATGTTTTCACAAGGTACTAAAATACCTACCACAGCACTGGATTTCATCTAAAAACATGGATTATAAAAATAGAATTATATTTCTATACAAATAAGCATAATAAATGTTCTTGACCCATATCTCACAAACTGACTGAGCTCAGTGTGCCTATAGCAAGCGGCTAATAACTTTGTTTCAGAACCTAAAGGTTCCAACAAAAATTGTTATTGAGTACTTCGTAATTTGCTGACATCACATAATGATAAAGATAATGGATTTAGATTTGTGTGTGATAGTAAGAATTTCAGTTAAATGCCTGACATAGAAATAAACCTGTTAAAATATTATCAACTACTAGTATTTTCATTAATCCTTACACATTGAAACTTTAAGGACATGCTTGTTATAATTACTGACCTCTTAATTAATTTCAAACAGCATGTATTTAAAATAAATATTTTAAAGAAGTAAGTATCCAGCATGTTAGTTTATGCCAGTGGCACTATGCAGGAACTTTGAATTATCAGATTAAGGTGCAAATTGTCACATAAATTAATTTCACTGTGTAATTTTAAAATAATTCCATGTTATTTGTTGCTTAATTAAGTATGTCTGCATGATTTCAGTGCTTAGAAAAATATTAGTTGATCTTGAGTGCTGCTTTTTTATAGTCATAGGACTTGTATAGGTCATAGGACTTGTATAGATGCAGTCCAGCTGCCTCACACTCAGAAACAACTGTGACCCTCCTACTGTTTCTTCTTCCTGTGGCTCTGCAGCTGTTAAATTCTTTCCAGTCAACTCAGATGATTATTCCCTATCCGTATCTTGATATTCTTTACAACCACTTAATCTTCAGCAGAAGAACCTAGAATGACACTTCCTAAGGCTAGATTTCCTAGTCAGGCTGAATAATAGTGGGCAGTTTATACTGGTGACGTCTGAGAGCAAACACAAAATCCTATGTGAGTATGCACATAAAATCCTTTTATGCATCTTGATCACTGGATCTTACTTTGCTTTCTTTTGTAGACCAATTTGGCATTAATTTAACATCATCTGTTTTAGCAGAATTACTCCAGCTGTGTTCCACTCTAAATGAGAGCAGAATCTGGTCCACTCTTGGCACACGACCTTAGCGTATCTTGAAAAATGATGCTGTTGTACAGTTTGTCTAACCATTATACAATCCAGAGCCAGGAGAATCCCTGTTACCCAGACTGATAGCACTCACAGGGTTCAAAGGCACAAGGAAAGCTCCCACAGAAGAGAGCAAGAAGTAAAGATGATCTCACAGAAAAGCTATTTTGCCATATGGTTTGAAAAGGTCCAAAAATCCTTCCCCCTAATCCCAATAAACCTTGTCTAAGCTACTAGTGAATATTGTGGTAAGGGTTTTATATGTTCCCATTTCTCTCTGGCTGAGTACTGGTTGCACAGGAAAAAAAAAACACCAAAAGGAATGAAGAAATAAAGCATTATCTAGGTGGAACAGCAAATCTAATCCTATTTCTCTTTAATATCACAATTTCCATTTGACTCTGGTTTTACTTTCTGCTTCTGCAATATACATCTATCTCAGTATATTTCCCAGTGAAATATAAAGGCAGTGTCTTCTTTGCAAACAATGAGCCACTGAAGTAACAATGTCACCAGGAGACCAAGCAGGAAAGTTGTACAAGCCCACTTTGGTGTTTCAATTGAAGGACTTTTGATTTTGATGCCCTATTATGTGTCTGTAGAGAAAGGAAAGGAGCTTCACTAGAGACCACTCCTACAACAACTTTGGATTAAACAGAATCAAATTAGGAGGTTAACAAAGAAATTTAAATTTATTTTATAGCCCATGTATTCTCTGTAGAGTGAAGCATTTTATGGCTCTGTGCACTTGTTGGTTGGATGCCCAAGCATAAAGAGGTAGTTAGCTGTGGAAAAGACCTACCTGGCAAGACCTAAATGCAAATATTTGCTGAGGTAGAGTCAGATGTGTATGTTTGTAGATTCAATAAAGCTGCTTGTTTGCTCAATGCTAGCATATTTCTGAGACAATGTGTGATTTTTGCCAATTTTTAAAGTAAATATGTTTTGCATTGCTTTATCAAGATGAAATGGGAATGTCAGCTTTAAGTAAGATAGTGCAAAAATATTGTAAATCTTTAGCAAATCTTTAGCAGATGTTGCAAAATCATATATTTTATTTGCATAGTTAAATCCACTAATCCCAAGAGCTGAACTATAATTTATATTCTACTCAATATTCTGCTGCCACATTGACTGAGATGAAGAAGCCTCTGCTTAATTTCAGGAAGTATATGAATAAATAATCCAGGACTAAGGAACACATATCTTAATTACTTCTTTTCTTCAGAAACTGAAATTCAGATGTCTAGAAACTATTACGGATTGCAAAGCCTAATGCAAAAGAGCCCATAAAATTCAGAAAAAAATAATTCCTCCAATTCATTTCTTTATCATCTGTCATAAGGTAGTATCTTTATCTGAGAAATTTGTCTTACTTTTTATTCAGTCTAAATTAAAACATCCCAAATGCCCACTTCTGCAAAGGTGTTTTGATGCAGGGGATTTCTGAGTCATGACCCTCCCTCTACTGAGCTCCACATTGGCCCAGTGGCTGACTCATATTTGGGTCACTGTAAAATTTTGTTCTGAGAATTTTCTGAGTATTCGTCCAGTTTTATTTCTTAGTCCTAAATTTTGCTCTTTTACCTCAGTTACATGTCACGTATTATCACTCTGAGTATATTTTCCTTTTTCCACAGACACATTAAATCATGCTGTATCTATCCCTATGACCCCAGTATAGAAAGAGGATTTTTAATTGTTGAAGTAAAAAACCAGTATATTTTACCAGAAAAACATCCAGAGGCATATATAAAAACAAGGTAAAAACTACAATAACCGGTCAGTTTGTTGTAAGATCACTTTTAGCATTATTAGATTTCCAAAATTGCTGTACTTTTATTTTCTCCCTTAGTTCTTATTGGTCTGAAGATCTAGTCACTTAGGACTGTGTTGCTTGATATCAATTAAGATATTAAAAAAATCAATACTTCTATGGTAGGCAGATACTTTGAAATACTGGTTCATTGCCATATATACTTACTAATTATTTCTACATTGCACTTCACACTCACATTTACAACATTCTGAATTATTTCTTTGTAAGTCTTTATGAAGCAGCCTTTGTGCAAAATTTTTCATAAAAAGGCGAACCTTATAGTCTTCTTATACTGAATTTTTGTAGTCCTATAAAAGAAGCCCCAAATGCATTCTGTCTGATGTAATCTGTTATTTCTAAGAGCATCGTTTTCTTCTTCACATCCAAAGATTTATTCTCTCAAAAATTTTGAATATGTGCTTTAGTTCTTAATATTTATGCTCTATGATAAGATATTTATGTCATATATATTGTACAGAGATTGACAATAATTTTTGTTTTCTTGGAAACTATAGTAATCTATTTTCTCATTTTTTAATTATCTGGAATATCCCATGCTCCTCATATTTCAAAAATAATTAGGTTATTCCCTCAAGAAAAAAAGAATTTACAGAGGGAAGAGGAATGAATGAATGAGTGAATAGGTATCCTTTATATAAAGGTAACATTAATCAAAATTCCTTCCTATTCTTTGCAGCTCACTGACTTTATAATTTTTCTACTGAATTTTTTTCAGGAAATCTCTCTTCAGTAGATAAACTCTCTAGATATTTCAGCTTTCACTTGATAGACTTTTCAAATACAAACCTTACCTAACCCACTCTTCCCATCCTCCCCAGATCCAAACAAACAAAACTAGAAATCCTGAGTTATAAGGACATAGTGACAAGTTTGGCAAAGTCCATTTCTTTTACATACTTCAGTTATCAACAATTAATTATTGTCAAAGAAAGAGAAAAGGAAAAAAAAAGGAGGAAAAAGCAAATTTATCAAGACAGCACAACCTGAACCTTTATGATGGCAATATTTTCATTTCTTCTAGCAGAAATCTGGGGCACGATTAAATTTTGATTGCTGCTTTTATTCACTCACTTTTCGATAGATCTTGTTAAGTCATACCAGTTTACCTTGACGAACAGAGTACATTATAGTAAGCAAAAGAAAGAGAAAATTAAACTACAACATAATTAATTATACTGACAAGAGTGTCACTCATTTTTCCTTACATGAGTTATGTTTGGATATTTAAAACTTAAAAGCACATAAGTTATCACTCTTTTAAAGCAGTTACCTGCCAGCCATATGTGATTTCTATTTTTAAGCAACAAGACAAAGACATGGAAAGAAGGGGCTTACTTCAGGAAAGATTTGACTTGAAGTACTAGAAACTATCCTCTTACTGAGGACATTGGACTGCAGTCAGTAACTACCTCTAAATTTATTATTTTTGGTGTTTCTTTCTTAATTAGGCAAGAGAGAGACCTCAGAATAAGGACAGCAAAACAACCAACCAACAAAAGGAGTTCTGTGGTTTCAGTTCAAAGACATCTTTTATTAAGCTATTGATTTGGAGCTGCTTGTTTTTCTGCCCTTTGTACTTGCCGTGTTTTTTCCTTTAGTGTCTTCTATCACGTTGAGTGAGTTGTGTTTATTCCAATGCTTAAAGATTTGCTGTGCATACAGAACAGGGAGTATAGCCCTACAGCCCATTTGTGCACACTCTGTGTAAATCAAATAGCATGCTGAGAATATTGCTGTGGGTTACTGTGCCATAACCTGAACTGCAGAATATTCTATCTTGGGGAAAAACAGCCTGCTGGATCTTGTCAGCTGTGCCCTTAGGGAGGTGAGGGAGAAAATGATTAGATAACATCCTTATCTGGGAAGACCCAGGAGAATCGAGTTTTCCCCTATTCACAAGCTATTGGCAGGAGTATCTACTCCTAACAAACAAAAAATTTCCCTGATAGAGCACATCATTCAGAAGCAAAGGAAGAGAGGTCAGAGCACATTTCTGCAACACCAGAGAATCCTGGCCAGTCTGTACATGCTGTGATCCTGTCTAGCCAGAATGTCTTTCTTCTGTTTATGCCTCTGAAAATGACAAGTTAGGACAAGGAGGGTGCTAAAGGAAAAAGATGGGGAAAATGGATCTTCTCTAACACTGATATCATGTGGATGGGCACTGGGGACACCCCCCTTCACTCCAATAGTAGTGTTCACTGTCTCAACTTGTAACTAGAAGAGGTTTTTTGCATTTATTTCCTAATCAAGAGTACATTAGTCTTGACACGGCAGTGGAGTGGCATTGATTCAAATTAATCCTTTAGATCTCACTGTTTTGTATTTTATTTAGAATCCCTTAGTGAATGATTTGCTCTGGCTATGAAATAGTGGGGGTTTTAGCTTGCTGGCTATGAAAGAGATTCACTTTGTCTAATATTAGGTTCACTTTGTCTAATAGGCTCTAGGCTGGAGGCAAGAGCATCTTCATATTCAGTGGAAAGACATGATGGTCTTACAGTGCACAGTTCATCTGACCTATTGTAAACATTTGTTAATATTACAGTAAGGGATATGACACCAGAATACTCTATTCTACTGAATCTTAAGCAAGTAACTTCTAAATCCAAGTTTAGTTGAAATGTATTTCACAGGATTAAAGACCTTTTTTAGCAAGGTGGCACTGAGTATGGTTTCCAGATTCCTTAGAACTCTCTCTAAAGCCCTATAAATACAATCTGCATTATCCACTTGGGGCAAAATGTGTGGCTAGTCAGGTGGGAAGAAGCCTGGTACTTAATTGGGCTTGTTCATTCCCTTCAGAGCAATTAGGAGTTGCTAGGGGAAGAATTCTCTGTAAGGGAAAGTTTCAGACTGCCCAGATTACATTTCCCCAGAAGCAAGCTCCTCTGTTGCAAGTAATTCAAGTTTATCTATACAAGCCTGTACCATTATTTCAGTATTCTTATTTCTAATTTCTGTGATAGAATAAATTCTGAAAAAATTAAGTTATTTTGATATTCCTGAGAATTATTAAATTTAAGATATTAAATTATTGTGTCTACAAAGAAACACAAGGTCAATGCACAGTAAAAAGTATCTGATATCCAAAAGATATTTTGGATTTTGATAATAATGTCACACCTTTAAATTTTTGTTTCTTTCTTTATAACTTAGTTCATTGTCAATTTAAAGAAAAAAAGTTTTAGTTTGTTCACTCATTTAAAACTAGATACAGAAGAAATTATGTAAGCTTATGGTTAGACCATCACTTCTGTCCAGGACAAATTTGGGCTGCCACCAACAGGTGTAATCCTCTTATTTCCATTCATTCAGGAATGGGTATATACACAACTGGACTGAGAGTCAAATTGGGGAACCACTGTGGCTGAAAAATAGCTGCAAACTTTGTGTTGTCCTTATCTTTATACAAGATGGAAATGGTTGATAACAGATGATAACACAAGACGTAAAGGTACTTTTTCATTCTGGGTGCTTAGCCAGTAGATTTGAACCAGTGATAGGACAAATAAGGAAGCTCTCTTAGACCCTCTGTTAGTTACTCTGCAGAATGAATAGCTCAGTCAGACAAGTAGGCATAAAGGTGAGCTTCCTCTGAGTCACCCAGAATGAAAGTCTGGACTTCTCTGAGCCCATCTGTGGCCAGTGGGGAAAGGCACCTCCAGAGGGCAATGTCTTCTCATTTTATCCACAATATCTAGAATGCACAGAACAAGTCACCCTGTGGAAATACCTGTCTTCACAGACTGTTTTGAGAACAAGGTGACTAACTCAGGCTAGGAGCACAGCTTTTCAGTGTCTGACATAGGGAAAAGTAGTTCATATTCCAAATGTCCCACTGTATTCACAGAGGAAGTTTATGACAGAGTTAAATTTCCATGGCTTCCTCTTTCTCTAGTATCATAACCCACCCTCCTTTTCTAAGATAGAGGTTGCTTTAACAGACAGAAGGGGATTGTGAACTCTGATTAGACTTCTAGGATAATGTGATGGAATTTCAGAGACTTTAAAAGCTGGAGGAAAATGGTGGGTCATTTTTGTATGCATCCTATATAATACAGATTGTAAGGAATGTTTGGCTGTCCTTGAATTCTATCATTTGCATGTCTTTCAAGAAAACTTGAGCCAAACTTAGAACTTCAACCTTTTAAATTTTAATTTTACTTTTTTTTCAGGAGAAAAATGTGTTTATTTGGGTTTCTACTGTAAGGGAGTTTCAGGCTGACCACTTTTGCAGTTACTTCTTCATGCATTGTGAGTCAATGCTTAGTCATCTTTGCTTCAGTCAGCAGTTGCTAAGCTTTCCAGCAGTTGTTTCTCTCACACCTCTGATTCCCCGTGATTTCTAAGAAAAACCTGTTGATACAAGTAGGGAAACAAGGTGATCCTGGCCTTAATAGAAACGTGTAAAATAAGTATCTTTGTGACCATACAGCTAGTGGAGTATTGGGAAAGTGCTATCCCCATTTTTCTAATGCTAATCTGGTGTGAGACTAAATACAAGGATCTGTGGTGAAGTTTTGGACCCTTCTTACCAGCATTCCTCCAAACAGTTCCTGAGCACAATTTAGGAACTAGGACAGGCTGGTGACCAGTCAAAGAAGGTGGCTTAGACAAGGTTACACTCTGTTGGCAGGGGGCAGAGTTTAATAGAACATGGAAGATTAAATACATAATATTAAATGCATAAACAAGTCATCAGGCTAGGGTTTTGCCAGATGGTTTCTATGTCAGAGAAACAGTCCCTCTCACTTTTCATTTACTAGTATAGACTTAGCTATGGGACTCCTACCAGACAATAGAATATTTCCAGGAGATACCCAAGGGTCCGTGCAGCTATACAAAACTGGAAGTCTCAGTGAAATTTGGTTCTACAGTAGTTTACCTGCACCTGTTGCTCCAGAGTTGCCACAGTTGCTGGGACAATTGAGGTCCCTGAAGTCATTATAGCACTAGCACTACTGCTTTGCCTACCATGGCGTGTGCAAGGGGGTCCCAAAACAGATCATTTTTGGCTTGTAGCAGAGCTATTGGTGAATTTGGCTGTGAAATAAATAAATAAATAAAATGTCAGGAAATGTAATTAACACACAAACTTCGAAACTTATCAATTTCACTGGGAGTTTAATCAAAAGTGACATGTTTGCATAGTGTATATACTTTTCAAAGCCTAGCTTTTTCTAATGAAAAAGCATTCTGACTTATTACATGCAGTCAGATCTAGGCCTCCAAGAAAGTATAGTAATATTATGCAGCATTAAAATGAACAAAATTCATCCATTTCTTTAGTAATAAGTTACAATAAACTTAGTAAGTCCACAGTTAAAATTTGAATTTCATGCTTTATTGGACTTTGTATTACTTAAGTTTCCTTCCTTGATATTTTTATCTGGTACATCAAAGTGCCCTTTAATATCCAGCATTTTCTCTCTTTGAAGGTACTCAATGCAATAATCAAGTCTCCTCTTGAACTTCTTTCCAGTAGTGTAAACTGATCAGGTTCCTGGAAGTCTCTACACTCCATAACGTTCTGTTCAAAAAGAAAATTTATTTCAGATGGATGAAAATATTTTTTGTCAGTGTCACTTTCTTATGACTTACTCCTTAGGAGGTATAAGTTATATGATACATACTGAAAACATATTTTCCTCCTTTCAATGACCCAATTCAATCCCAATGATCTTGGCTGGGGAGGCTTTTCATTCTTTTGGCATTGATTTGTGAGGCATCCAAAGAACTGACAGGAAGCAAATTTGAGTTTTAAGCATCAATTGTTATTAACCAAGGTCATGTCTAATAATATACAAGATTTAGAGTGATTTGCCATCTTGTTTTCTTTACCCTGACCAGAATCCTAAGCTTCCAGTTTGGATATCAAAGATTTGAGAGTCAAAGGAAAACTGTCAATTTCTATAAAGATGTCAACCAGGCCAACATTAGAGTAACTCTACTTCTGCTGATTTTTCTAGGTATAAAGATTTGGCTGATACAGCAGCAGGAGAGAAGAAGAAGTTGAGTGCCAAGGAGAGATGTCATCTTGTTCTTCAGCAGTGTAAATTACAAGGCTGGCAGGTTTGTGATCTACAAAGCAATTAAAATATCATTCTTTAAACAAGCTAGCTGAGTCATTTCCATTGGTGGCAAACCACCAGATCCTTTGCAGAAGTGTATTCTTTTTGACATTTAATAAATGCCTAGGTAAATTATCAAACTGATTTTCAGAGTTTTATGACTGTCAAAAAACCAGTGTTTTCTCGCGGGAAGAAAAAGATTCAATTAACCATGAGCACTATGTAAATTTTTATCCAGATTTTTGAAGCTATTTGATATATACATTTTAGTGGTTGAATGGTTCCTGAATAACCCTACATATTTTATTTCTTTAAAATCCTATGCTAAATGCTCTACTGTCATAACAGGGCAGACTCTAAAACTCTAAACAGCTATTTAGGATTTCCCAGGTAGTCAGTGCATTTGTAGGTGCCGGCATGCTGATCCAGAGATACACCAGAGAACCTGAGGTTGTCATACATCAAGTTTAAAAAAACAAACAAAAAAAAGTATTAAACACTAAACAGGAAGCTATCAACTCCCTATCCTGTCTCCTTATCCTATTTATATCCTAGTTAATTCTCACTAGCATGAAGACTGCAAGGTGGATATCTCCATTTGTCCAGAGCACTCAGTTATCTGCTTTGGATAGGTTTGTAATCGTATGGGATTGATTTCTTTAATATGTGCATTTTAAAAAGAAAAACATGTTTCCTTGCACAGTACAGAAGCTATTGAAGAGAAATGAAGCTTTCTGTAGCTTCACATACAGAGCATTCCTGCAGACAACGTGAGCTTCAGATTCAGGCCTTTTTCCAGCCTAGCAGGACTGAAATCCATTGCACAAGAGTGCATCCAGACCAATTGCGGGGACAGCTGTGAAGTTAAAGGCTTGGACAGTGGTTAGGGTACTCTCATAGGCTTCTTCAGTTTAAACGATGGGGTCTTCTAATTAATGTATGACCTCTGAATAAATGCAAGCTGTTTATAAAGGCCAAGGACTAAGTCAGAATGTGTGCTATGGGTATTTCTCAGTGGCTCAGATTCCTTAGTAACAACTGGCTGGGAGCACACATAACATGGTGATCACCTGCACTCAGATGCATAAGGAATTTTTTGTTTCATCAAAATACCATTTAAAGCCACAGTTTAGTCACTAAGCAGAGGGCACATATAGCCCCTCTCCCTCAATACAAAAGACCAAAAGACTGAGGAAGAAAACAATATTAAACTAGACTTGCTTTTGCTACCCAGGTTTTGTAAGCTTGTTCTGATCTATGTTCTTCATCATTGCCACAAGATTCCCTATAAGAAAACCCAATTATTAACATCTAGAAATTGTACCTTCACTTACAATTACTTGGAGATGAGAGAATCTCTCACCTTTAGAACAAGCTTGACATTGGACAAAAGCTGTGTAACAGTAATTGTATACTATGCTCCAGTCACAAAAGACAGATCAAGATGCCTATCAAGTTTATTTCCCTGAAGAAGAACCATTGTTACAGCACAGAAAAAAAAGCAGTTGGTCATCAGTGAAAACCTATAGCTCAAGTCTAGTGATTCTGTAGTGATAAGCACTTGAAAACAAGCCTGAAACCTTGGAAGACAAAAATATTAAAAGGAAATTGCAAAACAGAATCCTTCCATCATGCAGAGGACTGAAGCTTGTGATCTCAAACAGATTTTAGAAGTTCTAACTCCAGAATCTCATTAACTCCATGACAAGTCAGGTGTGCAAAACTACAGCAGTGCGTAATGCATTATCTCTCAGACCAGAAAGGCACAAAACTCTTCAGAGACACTGATAAGTTAAATGGAGTAAGAGGGTTTGGGGGTGAGAGTTATACCGTTGTCACTCAGTGACTAAGAAGCACATGGCAACAGACTAAGCTGCAAGGCACAAGGTTTGAAAAAATCAGTGACCTTCTCTGTACACCCTTTTCAAGCCACAGAGAGGTATAAAAAACAAATGGAAGGATGAAAAACATAGAAGAAAATTTAAGAAGAAAATTCACTTTAAGTCCAGTTTCTTAAATGTCTAGTGAATACCAGCTTGGTACTAACCTATTTTGTATAGGTGATCCAAAATCATATACCCAACTATCAGCAGAAGTGACTAATGTCTGTGTCACATAATCTCTCTCTCAATTTTCTTTTTGATTCATTTGACTAGTCATGAAAGTTGAACTTTAAATAACAATCTAAATGAAGAAGCTTACACAATCTGCATTTGTCATGGGTGCTCTCCTCTATGCTTTTACAGCAGAGGATTCTGAAAAAAAGAAAACATTTTAAAGGTAGAAAGAGAGAGGAGGAAAGGAAAGAAAAAAAAAGAATTAAGGAAGCAAGGATGATGTCAGCTAGCAAAGTCAGAAGAAAGGAGTCATCTGTAGTGCACTACTAAAAATCATCCAAAAAGCAAGGGGTTACACATATAACCAGTTTATTCAGCCACTGTTGCCAGCAGTAACTACTTCAAATGAGTCACTGCTGGAACTGAAAATCTATTTGTTGCAGGAGTTCATGAATAAATCAAAAATTGTCTTCCCCAACACTGTTACATACACCTCCCTGAAGAGCTGTTTCAAATTCAGGTAAAAAAATGAGCCAAAAAAAGATAGCTAAAATACCCTCATCGAAGATGATGATATTTAGGAGAAAGCAACAGATCTGAAATCAACTTCCTGCTTATATTTCATCATCAGAAGATGACGTTGCCAATAAGCTCGAGAGCAGAGGGAGAAAAAGAAAGATCTGGACTTTTTAGCTGAGTGAATCTGGATGATACTTTATTTAACTTTCTTCTCATACTGTACCTACCATCCCATTTTGAGAAAGGTGATATTAACCTGGGGGAGGGAAAAGCGTTCTGAATTAAAATCCCTGAAAATGAGTAAAGAAAATGGTATCTCGGTATTTATTTCCTGCTTGACAATTTTTCTTTTCCTTCTCACATAAACTGTTTGAAGAGTGTTTTATTAACCTACAGAACAAAGCTCAGACCCTACTCACAGAACATGTTCTTTCTTCTCTTGTAAATACAGACTCCAGTCTGTTTTCAAACAGACAAAAAGTGCAGAAGATCCAATACCAGGGTCTGATTTTGGTTTATTTTCTACTGTTTAGCATAAGAGCAAACACTATTAGTTGGTCAATGTCTTCTGCTTACTTCACCAGCTTATGTGTTAGAAGCAAGTATTTGTTATCATAGAATAATTAGAGTTGGAAAAGATCTCCAAGATCCTTGAGTTCAACCTTTGACTGAGCACCACCACATCAACTGGACCATAGCAATAAGTGGCATATGAAATTGTTCCCTGAACACTGCCAGGGATGGTGACTACACCATCTCCCTAGGCAACCTCTCCCAATACTTCATCACCTGTACAGTGAAAAAATTCTTCCTAATGTCCAATCTGAACCTCCTCTGGCACAGCTTGAGGCCATTTCCTCTTGTCCTGTCACCTGCTGTCTGGGGGAGAGGCAGACCTTCACCTTGCTACAATCTCCTTTCATTGTAGCCATAGAGTGACAAGGTCCACCCTGAGCCTCCTTTTTTTCCAGGCTAAATAATGGAGGCTCCCTCAGCAGCTCCTCACAGGATCACTCCAGACCCTTCACCAGCTCTATTGCCCTTCTCTGGACATGCTACAGAGCCTCAATTTCTCTGTTAGAGACCCAGAACTGGACACAGGATTTGAGGTGTGGCCTCACCAGTGCTGAGTATAGGGGACAGTCATTTCACTGGCCCTGATGGCCACACTATTGCTGATTCAGGCCAGGATGCCACTGGCCCTCTTGGCTGGTTGGGCACACTGTTGGCCCATGTTCAGCCAGCTATCAACCAGCATCCCCAGGCCCTTTTCTGCTGGACTGTTTTCTATCCATTCTGACCCAAGCTTGAAAGTCTATCTGAAGCTGTCACTGTGGGCAAAGTGTGTCCTGACCCTTGGCTTTATTGAATGTCATACCATTGGTCTTGGCCCACTGATCCAGCCTGTCCAGATCCCTCTGCAAAGCCTTCCTGCCTCCTAGCAGATCAACACTCCAACCCACCTTGGTGTTGTCTGCAAACTTACTGGGGGTAACTGTGCAAACCATTGATAAAGATATTAAACAGGACTGGCCCCAATACCGACCCTTGGGGAACCCCACTGGTGACTGGCCACCAACTGGATGTGAAACCAGCCACATTCACCACCACTCTTTGGACCCAGCCATCCAGCCAATTTTTAACCCAGCCAAAAGTACACTTGTCCAAGCCATGACCTGACACTTTTCCAGGAGAATGTTATGGGAGACAGTAACAATGATTTTACTGAAGTCCAGGTGGACAAACAGCCTTTCCCTCATCCATTAGACAGGTCGCCTGGTCCTGAAAGGAGATCAAGTTGGTCAGGTAGGACCTGCCTTTTCTAAATTCCTGCTGGCTGCTGATCCCCTGATTGTCTTGTAACTGCTGTGTTGTGACACTCAAGATGATTAGTTCCATAATCTTCCCTGGCAGTGAGTTCACACTGACTGACCTGTACTTTCCCAAATCCTCCTTCAGGCCCTTGTTGTAGATAGACATCACATTGGCCAAGCTCCCATTGTCTGGGACCTCTCTGGTTAGCCAGGACTGATGATAAATGATGGAGAACACCTTAGGGAACTCTTCCACCAGCTTCTTCAGTACCCCCAGATGGAACCTATCCAGTGCCCTCTGAGTGTCTGAGTGGGACAATAGGTCACTAACTACTTCCTCTTGGGCCACGAGGAGTCTGTTCTGTTCCCCGGCCATGTATACCAGCTCAGGAGGCTGGTTGCCTTCAAAATACCTGGTCTTTCTCTTGAAGAATGAGGCAAGGAGGGCATTAAATACCTATGCCTTTTCCTCTTTGCATCCAAAAGAGGATGGAGGTTTTCCTTGGGCCTGCTCTTTTGTTAACGTACTTATAGAGATGATTTTTATTTTCTTTCCTAGTGTGGCCAGATTGAGTTCTAGCTGAGCTTTTCTAAAGCTTTTTTCTACATGATCCAGTGACATCCTTGTACTCTTCCTAAGTTTCCTGGCCATTCTTCCAAGGGTGATAAATTCTCTCTTTTTCCCTGGGTTCCAGTGAAAGCTCGCTATTCAGCCAGGCTGGTCTTCTTCCCTCCCAGCTTGTCTGTCGTCATGTAGGGACGGAAGTGTTGATAGCTTTATGAAATCCAGTGACTCCTTGGGTAAGTTGAGCTGGAGATAACTAAACTAGGACAATAAAATAGTGGTTTAATTGAAGCAGACATACCATGCAGTTTCAGTCATGCACTTAAGTACTGGAATTATGAAAGTGCAGAGCTACTAGTGAAGGACAATTTTTGCATCTTGACTCTGTGTGCAGTCTTGATAAGGTATTCTTTCATCTCAAATATATACTTGATCACTACAAGCTTAGCTACTTATTGTGACTTCTAGGGACATCTGATGTAAGAGAAAATCGGATTGCCAAATCAAAACAAACCATTTCTATTCCAGACAGAGAGAAAGTAATAGACTTGTTTAAACCCTGGAGAAGTCAGTGAGGTGATATTTAGTAACTTTAGAGTTAAATTGAGCAGAAATACTGGCTGGTCCATGTAAAGCAGAGGAATCTCCTGTCCCCCAGAATATGTGAAGGTCTTTATATTAGAAATCCCTGTTTTCAGTGCTATGTTCATTTACTGTCACACAGTGATGCATTAGCTAAGTAAACCCTACCGTCCCAATGGCATGACTTAATTTGCAAACATTATCATGCTTTGGGAGAAGTATGGGCACAAAGAGTCCTTGGCTCTTTTCACTGACATAAGGAAACTTTCATTTGTTTGGATTATCAGTCCTCAAGCTGTTAAACTTGCAAATATAAATTCAATAAAAAAGAGTTAGCTCATAGCTTACTGAGATTTGTCATCAAAACTTGGAGCTCTACATTTTGTTTAGCTAAGGTCAGTAGTCTGCAATTAACCCTTCTGAGTTACTTCAGATGGAGCTTGCTGAAATGCAAAGTCTTACTATACTAGAAGAAAAAGAAAACATCAATTCAATTTTGCTTTTATTATAATGTGCATTTGTTAAATACAAGCACTGCAAAAGTCAGACTTCATTGAAAGTGAATATTTAAGCCTTTAACTGCTAGAAATGCTTATCTGGTTAAAAGATAGCAATCCTTAAAAAAATCCTAATAAAAGCTTTGTCTTAGTTTATCTTTCTAATATTTAGGCTGCTTCCTCTAACCCACGATGATTTCTTCCTATCAGTAGAAATTCTGAACACAAGAGATCACTCATTTGTCAAAGAATAAGACAAGTCTTAAGTTTCAAATGGGATGATCCAAAAGCTCATCAGGTATGAAATAAGCAATACAGGAGAATCAGTTAGAATGTTTCAGTGAAGCTCCAAATGAGGTAGTTGCTTGAGACAGGCTGTGTTGGTGTCAGTTCACACTTTCACAACTACAAACATTGCTGAAGCTGTTTCAGGAGCCAGCAGTGTTTGTGGAGAAATGATCTTTGCCATTGTGGAGCTGTATTATCAAACTTGCAGTCATGAGTGTTAAAACAGAGAATGAGTCCTCAATATAGAGAAATCTCAGAAGTCCCTTTTGAGATTTTTAAGTTCTTCTAATGCTTCTAGAACTGCAAAGGGAAAACAAAGTCTGATCCACAGTTCTTGCCAGTCAGAGACAAAATCATGTTTTATTACTGTTCTATGGGTGTTTCATTTATTGAATTTGATAGAGCTGTCTTTAAGTATTTTTAAATTTCAATATATCAGTATATAATATTGGCATACTATGGTTCTTTTTGGGAAAAAATATATTTATGATTAAATAGATTGTAGAACATAGGTGACATATGATTAAATCAGAGGAATGAGCAGAAGTGTATGAAATCACATATATGTAAATTTTATGCTTATTTCAGAGAATTTCAAAGTTATTTTTTAAACAGAATTCTTTATTTTGTCTTAAAATTGAAGTGTTCATGCTATATTAATTGCTTTGTACCTGATATGCTGAAGTACTGGAGTACTTTGCAAGCAATCTAATATATAAGGGATTCTTAACTTTTTTCTTTCCCTCAAGTAGGAAAACTTTAGAGCTCATAAATTTTATGCCAGTTCATTCATTTGTTATTTAGTAATTTTTACTGAAGTCAATTTCCTATTTCTTTTGAATATCTTACTTTAAAAGTCAATTTTCTTTTGGGCAATTAAAAAATTATAATAAAAAAAAATCCCAGGGCAAGGGGTGGGTGGTGGGGGGTCATACTAACAGAAATTATTAAAACAAAAGCATCTATTTTTCTCTTATACTTTGGATTATATTAGTAAAATGGTATTGTCCCATTATATTTTTGTTTAATCTTGTCACTTCAGTGTATATTGGAAATAATTTGCTAGTTGCAGAAACCACCAGAGAGTGACTTTTGACCTCACCAGTGCTACCAAAAGACTGGCCTGGGCCAGACACTGCCCACAAGCTAACTCAGTGACTTTGTGCCACACTGGACAAATCCATGCTTCCCTTCAGCCAGAGAATAGGATGGATGGTTGACTTTGGCCTCAGGATGCTTACAAGCTCCCACTCTTTCAACACAAAGCTCTATTTTTAGTTCATATGTCTATGAAAAATGTATATTTTTCCTTCTAGAATATATTCCTTCCTCTCTCCATCCATCTTTCAGGTTTTCTTAGGATTGCTAGTCTTGCTAATTCAATTTTCTTTATTATATCTTTTGCATCTCAGATCTTGAATCCTTGTCCTCCTCTTCCTTTCTCCCCTCCCTTGTCTCCTGCCTTTTGACACTTTTCTAGATACTTTGCTTCATATTTGGTCCCAGTCTTCATCCCTTATTTGTTTGTGATTAGTTTTCCAGTCCCTTGCCTTAGTGCTTCCTCTCTGTGCCACTGCTCTCCCTGTCACCTGTTGCCTGTATTTCTCATTCATGCCAAGAGACCTTTTCCTATTGTTCCTTCTGTGTTGTGAATGAGTGGTTTGGCCCAGGTTAGGAATGAGATCAAAGAGCAGGCCTGGGGAGAAGGTGCAGGGGAGGATATACCACCGCATTTTGGTGCTGTGTCTATTTCTAGAATTCTGGAAACTAGAATGGTAGGTCCGGTAAATACCAAGATCCCATGAGATAAAAACTGGAGTAGGGTTTCCCCTACTGAGTGTTTCTTACATACATCTTATATTTCCTGATCACTTCCTTTCCTTTCTTGTAAGACAATTTTTCATATTGCCTCACAAGTATGAAGAACTGTGAGGTTTGTACAGTTTAGGGAATAGGAATGACAATTATTCTGCCCTTTCTCACAGACCCGAATGACAGTTTTCTCACTAAAGTCCAGCACCTGACAAGAACATATATACATGCTTGATGTCACTTGCTTGAATACCAGACTACTCACATGCTTTATATTAAGGCTATAAATAAAGTCTGCTAAAATGCAGGTTTATTCAGTATGTACCACAGGGCAATGTCACAAGTTTGCGGAGGCAAAAAAAATCACTTTTAAAATGTATGAAGCCAAGCAGAGAGAGTAAACCTTTAAAAATAAAATTTCAGTCCTTAAAATCAGTGGCCTGTATTTGTAATTATAATATCTTTGTAGACACATACACTGCAAGAAGACACATTTTACAATAGTATTAAGGCTTTTTTCTAAATTTCATTAATGCTCTGTGAAAATGTGTGTCATTGTGTAAAATATCATTAGACTATAGTTCTCTGTCTTTTGTAGGTAGCTATTTTGAAAGTACTGCCAGAAACACACAGCACTCCCACAAATTGCCTTTTTTAAACTAAAGAACAGCTTTACACATTCTCTTGACACCTATTAAGTATGAGCTAATACTGCCTCCATGCCACCTACACACCATCTCAGCATCCATTCTGTAGTTTTGAATGTCTGTACTTCTACATCCTACACCTTTTCTGCAAAATTAAAAAAAAAAATGAAGAAAAAAGAGAAAGAACAGCTCCCTCCCATTCTTTCTCTTTTCTTCAAGGAAGAAAAAAAAAAAAAAATAAAAGCTGGCCTGTAGTAGCAATTGAAGCTTTAGTAGTCATTAATGCCAATTTTACTTAGTCTTTAAAAAATGTGTCATTTTGAAAAATAACATTTTAAACCCTAATGCTTTCCTAATTAAAATAACTATGACTGTAATTCACAGATGGTTTACTTTAACAGGAGTCTGAATGACATTAAAATTTAAGACTCAGATGAGAGCACTTTGTAGTCCAGAAAAAAGTACTGAAAAGTGAGTGTTTTAGTGGAAGAACATTTGAACCTTTTTTCCCCTAGGCAAGCAGGAAACATTTTGTGATTAAAGAAGAGACCAGAATGAAGACAGGTGGCAGTCTCAAAAACTGTTTTGATATGCGACATGTGAAATTCCAACATTTTTCAGCACTAATGCTTTTACTGAACACCAGAACTGTAAAGAGGGCAGTGAGACTATCTTATACCCTTGGTCAGCCTTAGAGGCTCTCAGAATTAATTCAAAGACTAAGCAACAGAGATTTCTATCTGTACTAACATAATCAAACATATAATAGCAGTTTCTGCTATACATGCTTCTGTCTAGAGCTCTGCTCTCTGTAGACCTGGCATATGATGCAAAAATCCATAAATAGCTTTTATCCAAATGTAAAAATGGATTTATATTGACATTTTGTATTTCTTCATTCACTTAAAAATTGTAGCAGGCTCCTACTAATGAAGTTGATAGCATAAATGATGCCACAATAACTCCATTTATATTGTTCCTAGGGTGTAGGATGAGAGAAAAGAGCTTTGCATATCCCCTAGATAACTTTATGACTGCAGTGTCAGACACTAAACCACAGAAGCTTCAGCAATTGTCTTGACTGTGGTTTTCTGACTGCACACTGTGCAGTAATTGCAACTCCTTGTTTGGTTAAGTTACACATTTGAAATATAGCTTAATGTGATCAACCAGTGTGTCAATAATAAGACTAATTGAGAATGGGGTTGTTTATTTAGCCATGGGCATTACTAGTAATAAGAGCTTTTTTAAGATTTGAAAGTGCAACTTTTCATCCCCTTTTCTACTGTCAGAGTATCAGTATTGCTGTAGCAAGGGAAAAAGCCAGGACCCTGAGTAATTAAGGACAAAGGACAGAAATAAGGAAAAAATGGGTGATTTGGCATAGGCCTGAGACAGGAGGAAAAAAGTGTGTGATGTAGAGGATTTGTGGAAAGGAAAGGTGGAGTATAAAGAGAAAATTTAATCAGAGTAGAGGAATATAATTTTATTAAGTATTTGTTCTCAGGCTTTGTCTGAGAGCTGCTCAGATTAAATGGTAATTATGATAACCACATGATAATTTAATTGCAGTTTAATATATGAAAAATAATTCAGTTATTTCTTACAGAAGAATTCTGTATTTAAGGCAATGTAAGCAAGATGATGGAGATTATAGTAGTCAAAACTAGTAATAACGCAGGTTCAGTATGTGGTTTGACAAGATGGATGGGGAAAAAACTGTTCAATGAGCAAAGGGTTAAGATAACCAGGTGAATAGAGAATTTTGAAAGCTGAGGAAGAAAAATTGTTTGAAGTCATCAGTCAAGAAAATGAAGATGGGAGTATGTCCATGAGAGCGGCATTTGACTGCACAGTTGGATCTCAGGGAGATTGCCTCAGATTAACCACCATACAGAAAAAGCCCATTCCCTATTTCTGAGTTTCTACAATGGTGAGACAAGTGAAACATCTTTTTTGTCACCTACTTCCCCACACTTTGCAATAATTCAAAAGGGACTAATTTATTGGGAAAAGAGATACTGATTTAAAAAAAATTAGAAAGCATTCCAGTTTTGCCATTTGATTGTATCTGATTTTAACTAAAAGACTATCAATTGCACCATCATTGTTAGCTCAAACTTTAGGATTACAGACTTTTTGAAACATCTGATCCAAAATAGTTGCTCTCTGCAATAGAGAGAAGGGAATCCAAGGGACAAAAATTTGCCACAATCATTTCTGAATTTAGTTAATGGAGTTTAGCTGTGAAATATATGTCCTGGCTTTCTGTCATCCAACACTACCAGGATGCACATCTGCAAGTGTTGGGATCAAAAACAATTTGGAAGAGTGTGCAATTAACCCTCCAAATACCTGTCTCCCAGATCTTAAGTAAAATACACTGGTGAAGCAGGATGGTTCAGTAAGAAGAGAGTGAGCTTGTAAACTGGAGACAAACAAGAGTTGGAATTAATTCCTGCAATTTTAGCCAGATTTGTATTAATTAATCACAATGCCTATTAGCCATAAAAAAAATATTAGTTAGGCAAAAGCTAGAATCTTTTAGAGGAGCACA
The DNA here is from genome assembly GCA_013397095.1 of Sterrhoptilus dennistouni. Classification (NCBI taxonomy): domain Eukaryota; kingdom Metazoa; phylum Chordata; class Aves; order Passeriformes; family Zosteropidae; genus Sterrhoptilus; species Sterrhoptilus dennistouni. The sequence continues at coordinate 767,314 of VWZU01013367.1, read as the reverse complement.
GTTTTCTGGCACTGTTTCTTTTATTTCTATGAAGTGCAGAAAGTTACTTCTACACAATTCCTGAGAAAAATGATTGGTTTATTGTTTGGGGTTTTTTCCAGTTGCTTGCCTGTTGCTAGGTTATATGCGGGTTTTAGAGTTGCTAAGGTTGTATGTGGTTTTTTAGGTATATTAGAAAGGAATGCTTTTGAAGAGGATATAGAAAAGAATTTTATAGCATTGTTTCAGCTTGTTCAGAAGGTATCAAAAGAAAGGTGTTACCTTTTGGTCTAACTAGCTAAATTTGTCTCTAAAGGAGTGAGAGAATGTAATGATTGTTACTTCAAGAACTAGATGAATTAAACCAGGATACTACACAACACCAGAATCAATACTTAGGAGATTATTTTTCACAAATGAGTCCCTCTGTCTCTGATTTTGATCCTGAAAGGAGATCCAAAGCATATCTTCAGTAAGCAAGGCTGGGACCTAGAATTCGTAATTTTACTGGATATTCAGTATCATTGTCACTAATGACAGTGAGTTTCTCCCATCCTCCAACTTGAGTTAAGTTCTTCCTGTTCCACAGATGGCAGCTATCTCACCATTTTCTGTTCCACATGGGTTTGTCTTGTCACCTTTCTCCATGCACGTGCCCTTCTGCTTTATAAGAACTAAATCTTATTTTCTATTATGTTGTCTAACACATTAGAGTAATTAGATTCAGAATGCTTTTTTCCCCAACTTTTATTTAACTTGAAGATTGAACTATTTGTTCTGGATATTTTTAGAACTGAAGTGGAACTATCTGTCTGACAGCTTGTTCATCCTTTACAAATACATCTTTTATTCAACCAAGTGATAACTGCATTTCTGTTAAAGAATTGGCATTGTACTGTTCCTAAATTGCAGATATTACTTCAACCCTTTGTTGGATTGTTAACATGCGATCTCTATGTACCTGTCATTGATTTGGCCTTATTTGTTGATGATTTCTCTGCTGTTCGTATTCTAGATAGGAGTCCGAAAAGTGTTTCTTAAGTACTGGCAAGCTGACCATCTCAATGATTTGTGCCTTCAGCTTCAGAAGAAAATTATCACCTGCCAAAAAGGTAACAGTTACAGAACAAGTATTCCTGAGCTGTTGCTTTGTACACGGAGCAGAATATCGCATAACAAAGAGATTTTCTCCACTTTGAATAGTTGCTATATTTTATACATTTCCCTACAGATATACACAGATTTTTGAGATGATATTAGCATTGGCGATTCTTGCACTTTCTGTCTGTCAAACACGATTTTATGGCAAAGTCTTGAATGTAATTAAAACTTAGAGTATCTTGAATATATTCTTTTTAGAGTAAATTCAGTGATTTTTCAAGGCATTAATATCACCTTTACTTTCTTTTTGCATATCAAATATTGTAACAGTGGTACAAAACTAGAATATTTTCAAATATATCAACTCTAAAAACAAAGTTAATAAGTTAGTGTGTTTAGGTGTCTGTATTTTTCCCCATTTTCTGCCTGCATTTTTTTCTAAGGTCATTGACTTTTTTTGGCATATTTTTAAAGGGATGTACTATCCACTGCCTCCTGTTTTCCTGTTACTTATGCTCCATTTTCTATCAAAGTCTCAAATAGCTACTGAAAAAATGAATATTGCTTTGTTTGAAGAAGATTCCTTCACACCATTCATTATTTACCTAATTGGCTGATGTCTGCAATTCGCATTTTTACTATTTAAAGGAAATTAAAATGACAAAACCTTCTCTTTTTTTTTGTCCGACACATAACATTGCAGACTTAGGAAATATAAACCCCTTTCATTTTAATTATCTGTTCTTCAATGTAAGCATGTAGTGAAAAAGAGGAAGTCAAGAGAAAACCTGAAGCAAGTGAAATCCAAATGGTAAGAGTTCAGAAATTAACATGGAGAATGACAGGTAACACACTGCAGTTCAGCTGAGTTTATAACTTGGGCGTGATTTTTTAATGCAAATGACCCTATTGTATTTATGCATTTTGAAAAGCAATAACAATTTATCCTCTTTCCCTTCTTATGCTGACTTATCAAAGAAAGAAAATATTTACCTTTCGGATTCCAATTTGCAAACAGAATGCTTCAATATAACCCTACACCAAAATTTAAAACACCCTCAGATATGTTTTGCAGAAGTAAGAGAACAGATCACCAAAGTCTGCCTGAAGAATGAAGATAATAGGGCTTCTTGGCTCCTTACAAAATATTTTCCTTGGTTTTGCTCCTATCCACCTTAATTAGAATAACTTGAAAAGCCATTTTTGCCAAAAGTATGTGTTTAAAGCTATGGCTCATCTGCATATTTCTTATGATTTGGGAAACCTGAGAAAGTCAGGAACTTGGACAAGTAAACAGTAGTTAGACATTGACCTCATGTTATTAGCTCATGAAAGAAGCTGCTTTTGCAAACAGGTGCAACTGTAAACTTGTAGAATTAGCATGCCGAAGAGGTCTGGCAGATTTGGAATAGAATAGGGTACCAGTAGATTGCTCTTATGTTACCCTAAAATTGGTATCCGTGTACTTTACACTGATATAGTGATGCTTAGTGAATAATGGTGTCAGTCCCAAGGCACTTTTATCCCCTCACTCTTTACATACAAAGGACTTTGGAAGCTAGATCTCTCCTGAAAACATATTGAATAATAGTCAAACTAGTCAATAATCACAATATAACAAAAAAATAAAGCTGTTCAAAAACATCCAAAGGAGGGCTATGAAAATGGTGCAGGGCCTTGAGAGGAAGCTGTAGAAGAAGCAGCTGAAGTCCCTTGGCCTGTTTAGTCTGAAGGAGACAGAGGTAAGACCTCATACCAGCCTACAGCTTTCCCATGAAGGAAAGTGCAGGGGCAGACACCAATCTCTTCTCACTCGTGACCAGTGACTGGGCTCAAAGGATCATCATGAAACTTGGAGGCTTGTTGGGCACTGGATCAGGCTCTCCAGGGAAGTGGACACAGCACCAAGCCTGACAGAGCTCAGGATCTGTTTGGACAATGCTCTCAGGCACAGGGAGTAACTCTTGGGGTGTCCTCTGCAGGGCCAAGAGTTGGACTTTGATGAACTTTGTGGGTTCCAATTCCAATTCAGGACATTCTGATTCTAATGGTTCTAATTTCTGTGTCAGGCTTTAAATGTAGCATCATATGCTTAGCTTTAGGGGAAACAGGTCTTGCCCAAAATTGCTATCTACTCTCTCTACTTCAAATCTTACTAGCAATCCCTTCTTCTAGATTTGGGGGAAAACCCGAAACAAAGAAAACCAGATAAGTCCTTTCTGCTATCCTGAAACTTATCTTACGCAAGCAAAGAAAGGAGTCAAACTAAAGTGAAAGCATTTGTAGAAATACTTTTACTTATAAATGCATCTGTGAGTTTAGAGACTTTCTCCTTTTTTATTCCTGCAGGTATGAGAACTACAAATAATACTTTTTGACCTAAGTCACTGCAAAAATTGTTTGTACCCATAGAAAGAGAAATCATGCTGAGGTTCTTCCATCAGAGTTCATGTAGATGAGGAATTAACTTGAATACATTGTATACACAATCGTTAATAAATTTCTCACATAATCCAGATCCATGGTCTACTTGAATTTTGATTATTCTAATCCTCATCCTTAGATGAACTCTCAAGCACTAGATATTTTTCTGCCCTGTGGGTGTTAACCTCAATTATTTTAATTTGTATAAGTGAGAATTATTTTAGATCTACATAAATGAGGAGCAAATTCACAAGGCAATCATAGTACCCAGTACCCAACAGTAGTAGATGAAACTGAGCAGTAAAACTTCTAGGAGCTGACAGTTTCATTTCACAGCAGTTTTTTAGGTTATAAAATTGTTTTGTGTTTAACCAAAACCAAAATCTTTCAAATTATTATCATAGAGAAGGGAGTATGGAGAAATGTTTATCATTTAATGAAAAACCTGAAGTACTCAGTTCATGAAAACGTGTGCAAAAGAGGGATGTCCATCTGCCAACCCTTCCTAATAAAGCTTTGTTGAATGTTTCTTCTTCCTTTTGGTGAAAGTGCATCATTCAGAGTAACTGTACAGTCTCTAAATGTTACAATTAGCTCTACTGGATCTCATTTTACTGGACCATTCTAGCAGGCTACTCTAAGCTGCTCATTCATGCCAGTCAGAGAACTGATCTCCTTATTTTTTTATTTTAACCAACCTTGGTGGTGTTACCCATTTTTTTTTCTGTCAAGTTAATAGCACACACAGACACACAGACTCTTGTAAAAATGTTACTTTAAAATACAGATTTTTTTTTCCCAAAATCACCCAGGATTTGATCCTTAACTATTTTTGCTCTGCAGAAGATTGGTTTAAAGAGATTATTTTAGGAAAAAGCATTTTTTTATTATTAAGGTTTTCAAAACTTTTATATTTGTGAGAAGTGCACTCTGATAATATTCTATGCATGTATTCATTATTTTTGCAACAGTAACCCTTAGACTGAGACTCGGTAACATCTTTATTATGAATACTCTCATAAAATTCTCAACAATTACTGTACTATAAATTTCCTTTTCAAGTAAATCGGGTAAGTGCATTAATGGTTTAGAGTTTAAAGAAGTTCGATTTTATGGACTGTAATTAAAGGCATTGATTGGTTTTGATTATAAAAGTATAAACCTTCAAAGCTGTCTATCATAAATTATTATCAGAAATTATTTCAAAGTAGCTGAATTTGAAGATTTTCAAACCCAAAGAATTTTGAATTGAAGCAGTATGTTAATGTTAGCCTTTCTTATATCTTGTCAGCTGGGCACTGAACATCTCTAAAAGAGATATCTTTTTTTTAATGTCAAAACAAAGAACTAGAAGACAATAGAAATCATATTACATCACCCTGTGCTTTAGCTGTTTATTTTATTCATTAACATTTTATATTCATAGAAGACTAATTGTATCGTTTTTCCTTTGACATTTTTCCTTTAGATTATTTCAGCTTGACTCTTCATCATTTAATGTTGTTCTGCAGTGATCCTAAATCTGAAATTTAACTATATTGTTCTAAATACCTAATTCATTTTACCTTTTTTATCCTGCAATCAACATTCTCAGTATCTTCCCCCAAACTCAAACAAACATCTTACACAGGCTATTGTCTGCTGATTTCGCTGATGAAAAGCTTTCAATTGACCCCAAAGAGAAGAAGCAATTCATAAGAAGCAATGATGAAGTTTGACCTGGTTTTGATACATGTTAAGTGATGAAAACCAAGGGTATTTAAGGCAACAGAAAAATAATTCAAAGACAGGTTCTTCCCTGTGAGATACACAGCAGAGGTTCTAGATCTGGAAAGAAACACGGTCTTGTGAAATTTAAAACAAAACAAAACAAACACTCAAACAAACACAGTACTTTCAGTTAGTATATTTATTCTAAGCCAAAGCACAGTTTCAGAGAATATTGACACCACCTGTTGCAGGCACTGGGATTAAAATGGTATCCAATTTATTATGGCCACAGAGGCCCCTGTACCTTGTATTTCTGATCAACTATATTTCAGAAAATCCAGGGTACTGGGTGGTATTTGGGTAGGATTTGTTGTAATGAATGTACATACATTGGAAAGTGATACAGAAAGCTATTATAAGAGATGCACTAATTTTTTTTTCCCAGCATAAAGCTGACAAAGAGTGTGAATAAAAAGTCTAATAGATACATGAATCTGATGCAATATCGATGAAAACTTTTAACTGAAAAATGCAGATATGATGTGACAGATACATTTGAGAAATTTGCATTAAATTAATCTAATTGTTTTAGCTGAAAGGAAATGCGTAGTGAAAGGTCTTCAAGTCAAACAAAAAATAATCCTGAGCTGGTTGTGATTTTGATGGGGTATTAGGTATATTGAAACATTTAAAACATGTTTTAAAGCTGACCAACAACAGTCATTTAATTCCTAATTGCATTCACTGCAATTAATTTCTCCAGGTTTTTATTTTGAAACAAACTATCTTTCAGCCTTTGCAGTGTAATTGTATGCTTTCACCATCTGTAGTATACATCTATGTATACATCTTACATTATGTATATGTTTAGATGTATACATTTTGTTACATCTATGTTGTAATGTAATAAAAAATAACATTGAGTGAAAATAAACATTTTGAGTTATGATAGCTCAAATTTAGGAATTTACTGTCCCTACTTTGTTTTAAGCACTGGCAGTATAAAATGGAAAGAGTTCCATTTTATTATGTAATATTTATGCCTTTAGATTTCTTTCCTAAATTTGTATAAGATACTGACTGAATTTGGCTTCCTCATGTTTACAGCAGAGCACACTGTGATATTAAGTTAATTCCCCAATTAGTTGTCTTTCATTGGTCCATATTTTCTCCTTCCACTATGGTAGTTGTAAGAGGATTTCTAGCTCGCCAGCGCTTGCTGCAGAAGATGAGCATCAAACAGCAAGAGGTCACCTCAATCAAAAGCTTCTTGCAGAAAGCTGAGGATATGGGATTGAAAACATATGACGACTTGGTGATTCAAAATGCCTCTGACATTGCTCGGGAAAATGACCGGCTCCGAAACGAGACGAATGCTGCTTGCCACAGGGAAAAGGGAGAGGCTAGGAACAGGCCAGAGGAAGGCCACAAAAGGTAAGATGAGAAACACCTGCAGTGAAGAATTAATGAGTCTCTTCAGTTTTTGTGAATTCCTTCCCTGTTTAGAATACCGTAAAATGACTGGGGAATTGCAAGAGGATTCTCAAGTATATGCTCATCCCAAATCAATATTAGGTCATATTTTTTCCCTGTATACCAGGTAATTAAGTCTAGAAACTTAAGGAGACTACTGTATCCTATTCAGGGGGCACTGAGCTTAGAACTTATTCAAGTCTCTGAGACACTTATTTTTTACTGAAATACTTCTAATGCTATTATAGATTATAGTTTAACTTCATCAGACCAAACAAAAAAAAAGAAAAAATCCTCTGACTTAAAATACCAACACTGAGAAATTACCACAAGGTAATGAAAAACAGCTAGGAAAATGTTAAAATACAATAAATCCAGACTAAGGAATTGTGATTTCTCACTAAAACAAGTAGATTGATTGTGAAGAGGATGCTTTTATTTAAAAATGGGAAAATGTTGGGTTTTTTAACTCACATCAGAGTTTTCAGGAGTACCTGTTTTACAAATCCAGTAAATGCTGGAGAGCCATTCTCTAGGAACTGAGTCCCTGATTTCTCTCTTAGACAGCTGAATGGGCAGAGTTAGCGCTTGCAGTTAATTGGTATGTGTCAATAGAAAGCTTGTGTCTATAACTTGCTGGACATGTAAATGTTTATTTTTCCATAGGAACTTAATTTTCATCAAGAACAGCTCCCTTTGCTATCATTGCTTTTGTCAGTGACTTTAATAAAAGTGAAAATGGCAGTGCATCTGCTTAATTAGCTTCAAATATCCCAGTGATTACATATTGGAGGAAATGCCTTTGTAGGAAAGACTGTAATTAAACATTACAGTGAAAACAAATTATCCACTGAGCACCATGCTTTTTTCATCTTTTAGTATTTCATTTACTACATGGGCAGCTGGCTATATCCTGTGCATGAATTTCAGCTCTGCTGGTGATTTGCCATGCAGAAATACAATTTAAAAAGACAAATGCTTGGGGATTTGTTTGAAAAAATGGTAGTATAGACATCTTCTATCTATTACTATTCTAAGTTAAAAGAGTCTCAATGTTTTGATTCTTGGAGGAATAAAATGTTAGAAGAATTTTTGTTAAAAATCAATTTTTCAGAAGCAGCTGGGAGGTTATTTCTCAATATATATTCAAATAGCAAAAAAAAGGGAAAAAATCAAAAAAACTGAATTGTAATTGAAACAACTAAACATAACTAATAATAAAAATTAGTAAATAATAATAAAAATTACTATTAAAAGTAATAACTAATAATTAAGTTTAAACTGGAAGACATCTGGGTAGAATTGCTCAAGCAGCCAATATAGCTGGTTAAAAGGGCATCTATATTTTAAAGATTGGCATTATCTAAATAGAATTTATAGTTTTCTTTTTAGAAAATAATGATAAAGGCTCAGCATTTGCTGCCTCAGTAACTTTCTATTAAAATGGATTTCCCAGAAATTATCATTCAGATTAAAAACCCAGCTTTTTATTGTGTATAGCAATCAAAGTGTGAACAATTCATTCAGTGAATGTCTGGTCAACAATATGAGACTGCTTAAGCAAGGCTGCATTTGTGTGAAAAAGGGCCGGTGTCCTGATTTATCATGAAACAGGAAATGCAAGAAAGCTAGCAGCTTGATCTGGATTTGTTTGTCAGAAGATTACTATGCACATCCCCTCGACACAGCAGGGGAGTTGTGAGATTGTTTACTAAAAAGCTGTTGTTACATTTGCATGAACAGGTTCATTGTTGTTGCTTGAATAATGCATCTGGGTCTCTTTTCTGTGTTTTCAGAGCTGAAGACAAGGGTGGGAAGGTCTCTGAGGACAGCTTTGCCGGCTGTCGAACGTCAAAGCACTTTCACTCCAGCTCTGTCCCTGTCCCCATGGCAGTGGATGGCTTGGTGCATTCTGCGGCTGGGTCATCCATCAGATCCCCCTCCCTGCACTCTGTTTTCAGCATGGACGACAGCAATAGCCTGCCATCACCAAGGAAACAGCCTCCTCCCAAACCAAAGAGGGACCCCAACACACGACTGAGTGCCTCCTACGAGGCTGTTAGTGCTTGCCTGTCGGCAGCTTCTAAGGAAACCGCTAATGAAGGTTAGACATAAAGGCAGAGACAGTTGCAAATGTTACTCTGAGTTATTGATTTATTCTTCTCGCTTTGATCCTTTTAAACACAGTCAAATGCCTTTGAGAGGTCCTGCTTCCTTGAAATATTTCAGTGGCAGTAAATAAAATTAACCAATGTGTCATTTGTTCCCAAATCAGCAAATAATACTCATGTGTTCTAATTGTCCAGTTTGTCAACAATCAAACCCTATTTGTAGAAATCTCTCTAGAAACAAGTAATCTGTCAACATGAGCCATTCTACCCCACTAACCATTTTATTTCACCTTTTAAACTGTTAGAATATCTCACATGACTAAAACAGAATGCTTGAATCTTGAAAATTTTGATGACTTAAACATTAAATTTTCTCCTACTTTTTCTCTATGCTCACATGAAACACTTACACATTCAGTGTTTGGTTTTTGGGGGGTTTTTTTGCCAAAATTGGGTTACAGTGACTTTTGTTTAGAAGGAAAGTACTGCAAGTGTCCCAAAGTGTCTCAGTGCATTATGGTGCACATAAAATGGTTTTGAGTTCACTTGTTCTATTCTTTACCTTTGAAATGAATGCATAGAAGATGAGGGAAAGGAATGCATTCTGCTTTCCTTGATAAGCCTGACTTGTCATGTTTTGTGTAAATGATCCTCAAGGTTTATTAAGGAAGATCCTTTAGATTCACTTTAAAGCTCTGTATAACTCCCTAGTCCTGCATACAATGGATAGAAATCTTTGCAGCTACTTGTCTCAAAAGAATTACTGTTCTCATGTCCAGTTCATTAGATAGAAGTCCATTTTTCTTAACCTCTTCCTTGCTCATTCAAGCTCTATGTGAGGAGACATAAACTATGCCCAACATACTTTTAAACTAGTATGGTTTAAGGAGGTCTCTAGTAATTTAATCTTTCTGTGTCCAAATCTGCAAGAGATTATCCATTTAACCAAGGAGTTCTAACAGAGGTGTTTTGAAAGAACAACGATTTATATATGTATGTGTGGTCTTAACGACAATGCATACATGTACTCAACAAAACTATTTTGGAGTTCTTATATGTATGAAACAATAGGGCAAGTTTCTCTGCCCTAAACTCATTTTCCAATAATTATGTCCGTTTCCTGAGTCTTTGTCCAAAACCAGCTCTGATTTATGCCATCTAAATTTGATCTTAAAAGACCAATTATCTAGATATCTAATCTCTTCACTCCATACATGCCTGGAGGCTATGAAGAGACATCTAGTTTAGTTAAATGTGTACTCGCTTGGGGATTTGCCCTTAGGCTACGGGATTCCCTAAAGCTATAAATTATTTCCACACCTGCAGTGCAACAGAAGAGAGGGGCATAATATCATCCTATAATTAGAGTTCTATAGATGTTATGTAACATAGGGGTATTTCAGTTACTGGCAATCATATATGTGTCGAAGTAGCACTGTGCTGGCTCCTAATTGAAAGCATACCCCTCTCCATTGGAGCAAAAGGCAAAACAAGCACATATTTCCATGTGTTAAAGATCTTGCAGTGCACATTTGGATTCAAAATATACTTCCTCAGGTGTGAGTTCTCATCTTTTAGAGGCAGTAGAGATTACCAAAGCAGATTATACGTCCAGGTAGCAAAGGCCTGTGGTTGGGTAGCTGGAAATTCTACATTTTATTCCTAGAAATATTTGGTTTTGCTTGGAGTCCTGTGTTTGTAGAACTAAATGGGCAACATGAAAGCTTACCGTATTAGACTAGTGTAAGAAAAAAATTACTTTAACTTGTTAATAACAGATCTTTTTCACTTTCCTAGTACTGACCCGTCCAAGACCACACAGTGATGACTATAGTACCATGAAAAAAATACCTCCCAGAAAACCAAAGCGAAGTCCAAATACAAAACTTAGTGGCTCTTATGAAGAAATACCTGGACAAAAGCCTGGGGATGTAAAAAAACCAAGCACAGTAGTTAAACCAGGTGTCCATGACACTGTACAGAGTGCAGTGACAGTACAGAGAGCAGCTGCTACTGATGGACCACAACACGGCGTGTTGAATCTCTTTATGTCACAAGAAGAGGAGGAAAATGAGCCTGTCTATATTGAAATGGTAGGGAATGCAGTGAAAAGCAGTTCTGCTGAAGCAGAGAGTCCAGAACAAGGAGAGTCTGTATATGAAGAAATGAAGTATTTTCTACCAGAAGAAGGGAGTAATGGTAACGGAATAATTCCAGTAGTGACTGGATCTCCTCCTCTGTTGTTTGAAAGCAAAAAATATGCTAATATTGAAGACGGAACATTGGATGGAAGCAGTCAAGCAGCTTTGATCTACAAAGATTCATGTGACATTCCAGCCCCTTTCCCTAACTTGCTTCCCCACAGACCACCACTTCTTGTATTCCCTCCAACCCCTGTCACATGCTCACCTGCTTCTGATGAATCACCTTTAACACCACTAGAGGTCAAAAAGCTTCCTGTTTTGGAAACCAACCTAAAATACCCTGTGCAGTCAGAAGGCTCAAGTCCATTATCACCCCAGTACTCCAAAGGACAGAAAGGGGAGAATGAAAGACCAGTATCTCCAGGTTTGATTGTGTTCAGTGTTTCCACCAAAGTGACTCCTCCGTCCACACCACCTCCTCCACTGCCACCACCCCCTCCTCCTGTACCCCCTCCTGCTTCCTACCGGGCTTCCGCATATTTTGCATCTCCTCCAGAGACTTGTACTAGTTTTCTGACTAATGCAGGGAAGACAGGTACAAATTCAGATCTGTCAAAAGTACCTCAAAGACCCAATCCTGCTCAGCTTGGATGCTCGTCTTCTCCATTCTCCAAACTGCCTTACTCCCCAAAGGTGGCAAGAGCGAATCACAGGAAATTGAACTCAAATGCATCATCTTCATTTCCATACAGCCCTACAAACTCAAGGTCATTGACCAGTCCCCTTGATGAGTTAACTAGCTTGTTCAACTCAGGAAGGAGTGTGCTACGAAAATCTGCAGCAGGACGTAAGATCAGGGAGCCAGAAGGTAAGACAGTTCTCTGTGCTTCTGTATTGTGTAGTTTTTCTGCATCAAAACTTTTTTACCTTGAAAACTGATAAAGTGGGCAAAAATGCAGAATGAAAATCTTGATTGGTTTGAGTTTTATTTAAAGGTCTGTTGTAGTCATAAAAAACACATATAGAATGTAAATTACATATAAAAACTATATGACTTCAGGTTTTGTCTGAGATATTAACTTTTCTTTTACCAAAACATTTGTATGACACAAGTTTAAATGTTCTTTTAACATTCCAGCTGTCTCAGTAAAATAAACACAGATGCTATATTGTGTGATAAATGAGTTTATGCTATTAAACTATAAAAATACTTTGAATTAAATATATGGCTAGGTGGCTAGTAGATGTGCTTTACTTTGAAGACTATCTTTTAAAGTTTGATCATTTAATTTCCATGAAATTCTGTATTTGGTGATACAGTCTTTATTATTCCCCTAAATAATGCTTGAATGGAGAGTCGTGCAGTGAACAATATTTAAAAAGTTAAACTGGTTCTGCATCTCAATAACAACACTGACTCCTGTGTTCACATTACTTTTCTGATTTAAAAAAAAAAGTTTCATATTGAAAATATTCAGTGCACTTTATATAGAATTTTTTTCCCCATAGTAGCATCTCCTAAACACAAAATTTTGTGAATTTAAAATTTAGAGTGAGAAAATCTCTAGACTGTTTACTCTGTTTCTTCACTTCTATCTGTCCAAACAGCTTTTCTTAATTAAGAGATGTGTGCAGCTTATTCAAAATAGGCAATACAAAATTATAGAATTACTTAGTTTGAAAAGAACATTAAGCTCATTGAGTCCAACTGCAAAACTAACACTTTATATGATTTCAACTAGATCATAATTTTCCAGCTGCACAGTGTCTTCAGCTCCTCCTGTTTGTTGCCCGTGCTACATGCCTTGGTGTAGATGTACTTCCATTGGCCCCTTGATGTGCCACCTCTTTGGGAAGAAGCCCAAGCCATACTTTTGAAATACAAAACAATCCTGTGGAGAACAGGATGTATTATCTTATTATTCATTGCCCATTTTCTTAAGTATCTACTGGTCCATTGATTTTAGTATCAATCCCAATTTACACAGCTATGCTATAACAGAAGCAGGTGTTTATTCTTGCTCTGTAGACGTGTTTGTCTGTCTGCCTTGCTACACCTCACTCTCTTCCTGAGAACCTTGGCTGCCTTCAGCCAAAATTGCTTTCAACCAAATACAACAAGGAGATAAAGGTCTCAAAATTAACTGAGCTTCTACAAGCTTTGTAAAAGTTAGTGTCTAGGTAGAGACAAGAGACCTTCAGCTATCAGAGGAACTATAGTGGAACATAACCATGTGAGTCCTCCAGACCCTGAAAAAGCTTAACTGGAACCTTCTTGTTCTTGTATACCAAATTCAATCCTGTATGCTGAATGAGCTATGAACTGAGACTTCATCAGTTCTTGAACTCAAGAGAATGTGTTTTTTTCCTATGCTAAATATTCAAATTGATGAAATTGATAAAGGAGTTAATGCAGTAATTTTTTCTTCCCTTGACAAAATTGCTCAATAGCATTCACTGCCTATAAATACATGTAGAAAGTTCTCTCTTGGTTTTTTGATGGTTTTGTAGTTGATTTTGTTTGTTTGATTGGTTGGTTTTTTAAGTTGGGAGTGTTGGTTTATCATATAGTTTGTACATTTTTATCTGCTGGGAGGTAACTATTAAAGTTAGTTTTTTGGATGTATCTTCTCAAGTCTCTCTCAATATACCCGGCGAGAAAGTGTTGTAAACGACTCCAACCGGGTCAAAAAAAATAACCTTTACCTTAAAATAAAAGTTGCTTCGGAATGGAAAATTTTTGCAAATGCAATGATCAACTAAATGTGACCAAGACAGAGTTCAGCTTGCGTCTCTTGTGGGTTGAAGCTGATGCATTAACAGAGGGTACCATAAAAAACCTCTAAATTTACCTTTCACTGGAAAATGTGCTTCTAAATATTTCATCAAGGGAGCACTAAGTATGAAAGATCAAAGTTCAAGAAAGATATATGATAAAAAACCAGAATCAATATTTTATGAGCTAGGAAGCTACTGTATACTAAGTGCAGTTACATATTAATAGTTCAATGATATGTAGATGGATTGAAAGTAACTAAGAAATACAAGTGAATATATGTGTCTGTTTTTACAATTTGCTTTTTTTATTTACTTCACATGTTCATTATTTTCTAGGGTAACAGCTGGAAAAAATGTATTTAAACTTTCATGCAAAGTAATAAGACGGCAGTCATCAGAGCTGACTCTTTACAAGTTGTGTACAACTAGAAGTTGTCATGTGCTACCTTCTGGTATTTTTATCACCTCTTGCCTAATGCATATTAAGTTCCTAGAAGACTCCTCCCTTTCTTTTTATCATTTGTATTTATCATCGATGATATAGTGAAAAAAAACCCTCAACAGAATTTCATTAAAATGTCTTCATTGAAGACATGGCCTGGAACAGCACTTTATAATGTGCAGTTTCCTTTATTTTCAGAAGTTATAATCTATTGACAATCTTAACTAAAACTAGAAAGTAAAATCGTGGACCATTTTGAAGCCATGGAGAGTTACCTGTGGGAATCAGGGTGTTTCTGTATGGGATCATCAGGCTTGGAGATGAAAGCCTCTTTGCCAATATAAGTGCAATACAGACAGATCCCCCAGCATGCCTCCTTCTCTCCTGGAGGAGTAATTTCAAGGCCTGAGAACACTGATGTCCTTTTGGCTCCTGACCTCTTTGTGAGAAAAGCTTGTCCAGAATTACAGTAGAGCACATTTGTGGTTTTCTGCTGTGCTGAAGAGTTATTGTGAACTGAACTGAGAGCATTGTCTTTTTGAAGGGCAACAACAAAAAAAAAAATCAAATGGCAACAACTTTCTTTTCTTGGTGGTTCAGCCTGGCTTTTTTTTATTAAATACAACACAAGCCCCTGCTGCTTCAAACAATGATCAGGATCATATAGTATGCAATTTCATTCAAAATACTTCGCATGTAACAACAAAAGTTGTTTCCTCTGCAGAGCTTATAGTTCAACTAAACAAAGCTGTGTCAGGTGAGAACATAGATAAGGTGATTTCTCAAAGGTTGGAAAGAGTTGTCATTGAAACTGCAGCTGTATTTTTACAAAAGGATTTGTTTTTACTCCATCTAAAATGAGACTTGAGTACAGATAAGTGATAAAACACACAGACTCAAACCTTTTCCTATTCTCTGTGATTTCTGGAAGTGAAAACTTTAGTTTGCAAGACAGATTGAAACTGAATGGTCATGTGCAGAGTCCCTACTCAAACAGACAGGACCTGAGATTTGAAACTAGACTTCATGAAAACTAGTTCAATCCCTTAATAACAAAACAGCACTCCTTAGCAGGATATCCAAATATCTTTGACTATTCAGCATATTAGACATTGCTTATATAAGGAAGAGACAATCACATGTTTAAGCATTTCTTCTTAAATATTTATGAGTAAGGATAGAATTTTCTGTTCCTCAGTGTGGAGGAATGATACTCAGATTTTGCTAGGTCGTGATGTTATTTCTCTTAATTGGTACAGTTGATATTTAATTATTCCATGCAAAGGGGAATCATTTCACCTTCAGAATAAAAGGTAGAATATATCCTAACTAATCACCCATGTTTAGATTGGCAGAGTGAGTATTCGTGTGGATTCTGAAGGGGAAGGAACAAAGGAACTATGATTTTACCTTAGCCTGGGTGAATTTCTTACCATTAGTCTATTGAGATAAAGGTGCAATATTTTCTATTCTTCCCACTTGCTGAGAAAAAAATTAACATAGATACTTAACTTCTGTGTCTGAGCAAAATAAAATACACAAGTTCACAACCCCACATCTAGGTGCCTAAGAAGTAAAATTAGGAAGACATTTGCTTTATATATGTCACCAATGTACAGGTGCCAAGTTTTGTGAAATATTTTTAGTGTTTCAGTACAAGTGAATTTGTATACTCAGATCTACCTATTCTTCAGTGACCTATTCTTTCCAGTTTGGTAACAAGAGCAAAGGCATAGAAACTTTAGATTGTTAACAATTTATTGTTGTCAATATCGTTATTGTTTGTCCAGTATCCTTGACATCTATTCACTGTGTGAATCCTTTCTTCACTTACTTCCTAAGTGACCTATTTTCAATATGATATGTAAAGCAGGTGGCTTCACATATCAGTGTCTTATTCCACACTCTGGAGTTTAAGCATTGAAAGTCACAGGAAGATAGTTACAAGTGGCAAATAATACAGATATTTAGATGTACCTTGGGACTAAAGCTTGCCAAATACCCTCTATTGAGATTGACTCAAACTTGGAGAATAACAAAACATAATGTACATGTATGAAAAGTACTGTCCTATAAAAGGAAGTTATCCCTTTGATAGTAAATAATTTTCCTTTATCATCAGATAGAGCAAGCTATTGTACAGCTAATGTCTCAACAGTGGATTGCAAATTAAATCCTTACTTGTGTTTCTGTGATGAAATCCCAGGCCTTTACCCTCTAAGCCACTCAGCTTTTTGTCTTAAGCATCTTAATAAAGATAGTAATCATATTGCCATCTCCTTCCTATTCATACAATGAAATAGATATACTTTCTTTGTGGCAAAAGCTAATGACTTACAAACCATGAGTAATACAAAAAGCCGTGTTCTCAGCTTTTATCTTTTACCTGTAAATGCTGGAGGAATGATTGTTTATGGCATCAAACTTCTACATCTTTAAAGTAAAATTCTCAAATCATTAAAACTTTAGTCAAGCTTCAGCACACTTCTCAGAAAGAGATTAATATCTTTTTTACACAATTGACTTAATTAATAGGGAGTGAGGGTGACTTTCTATAACTAATTTTCAGATAAGATATCTAAACACAGGAGAGTCATCAGCCTCTGATAGAATATGTGGAGTTGGAAGGGACCTATCAGGATCATCAAGTCTGATTCGAGGCCCTATGCAGCACACTCCAGGAGTCACACCATGTGCCTGAGACTGTTGTCCAAACACTCAAAGTGAAACAGACTTGGTGCTGTGACCTCTTCCCTGGGGAGCCAGCTCCAATGCCCAGCCATCCTATGGCTGAAAAACCTTTTCTTGATACACAATCCTCTCCTTGCCCAGCTGTGATGCTGTGCCTGATGTCCCCAGGACAGAGTTGGCCCTCCTGGCTGCCAGGGCAGTGTTGGCTCATGGTCGACTTGCCATCAGCCAGGACCCTAAGGTCTCTTTTTGCAGCACTGCTTTCCAGCCTCTCCTTCTCCAGTCTGTCAACATATCCAAGGTTGCTCCATCCCAGGTGCAGGATACAACTCATGTTAAACTTCATAGAATTGTTGATTGTCCATCTCTCTGCAGGGCCTCTCTGCCCTCGAGGGAGTCAACAGCTCTTCCCAGTTCAGAGTCATTGGCAAACTTACACTTTCAGTATAGACTACTCATAACTCTCAATCTGAATCTCTTGCTGTAGGTGTAGAAAAGTGGGAGGACACACTGCTAGTAAGAGTTCAAAGCAACTCATTATAAAAATGCCCTTTCGTGACTAGAGACAGATGCCCTATACAGAAAATTACACAGGAGTAAAAAGAACTGCTGGCAATACAGTTGTCATTCAGCCCCTGCTGGGTGATTTTTTTTCTGAGGAAATAATTGTGGTTTCTACTATTGCAGCAGAAGAAGGTTAGAAGAGTCTAGAGAAAGTACACTAGATTCCTATTTTCAGAATATCTATGGACTGTACAGCCTGAAAGATACCACTTTAATCTGCAGTCTTCTCCTGATCTATAAGTCCCTATAAGTCTGCCATTATCTGGATAATGTATCCCAGAAACTTGTTGTTTCTGGATAAACACAATGTACCAGGAACAATTTTCCATTTCAGAATGTCTGAAAACGAGTATATTTTACTGCTGAAAACTGTTCTGGGTTTCTGTTATGACCCTTTTTTTTCTTTTTTTTTTTTTTTTTCACAAAAGCATTTCAATTTGTGGTTGACTTCACTGTTTGCTGTTACAGCCTAAAACCATATAATATGGAATTTGCTTTGGTTATCTCTTCCAACATGTGAAAGAGGCATTGTGTGTGATTACCATAAATAATTTTAATCCAAGAATTATTAGAAAAACAAAGCAAGTCTAATTTTCAGGTGAAAAAAACCCCAGGTATTTTCTTAAAAATTCATTTTTATTTTGTATTTTAAATGCTTGTATTGAAAATAAAATTAGATGTTTACCACTCCTCCTTAAATTTCCAAAAGCTGTATGAATGAAATAGAGGTTGAAGGAGACTCTGCAGCCCCAAGACCACAGAGGAAAATATCATTACATTTTTGATTTCCATCGACCTCTCACTGTAACTATTTATGGCTACTAGAAAGGGATCCTAGAGTAGGCAGCACCTTGGTCTGACCCACTGCAGGCTCGCTTATATTCATACCAAGTCACTGCTGAAGAGGAGAAGCACTGAGGAAAAGTAATTTCACTGACTTTTCTGTTCCCTTTATATGGTCCATTTCTGAGAACTGCAGGCATTTCTTTTAAATTAATGACTCTGATTTACATCCTTTCCATTGATTTACTTTGTATCCCCTTCACTCTGTCTGATACTTGAGTACAACAACTACAACATACTGGTTCAGCTTAGTGCATTTCAAAACCAAAGTTTTTTAATAATATCCCATTTTTAATTGTGACTTGGATCATTGAGGTAGACACTTACAGGATTCTTATTTTCATAGAAATGTCTTTTCTTCAGCATCTGATGTGACATCATGGTTCCAGATTCCAATTCTATCTACTAAAGGTGTTATGGGGTTCTTTAAATAGTAAGAATTTCATTTGTATTTCACAATGCGGAGCCACAAATTACTTTTTTCAGGAACCGTTCCATCATTAATTGTAAACCAATTGTGAGAAATTAGCCATATCTAAGAAAGAAATTGATTTGTAGCACACTTATGTTCCTGATACCAAAGAAGAATATGGGTATTTGGCAGTAAATGTCATGTCACTTCATTTTACAGGAATTCTGGCATTTGAAACGTAATGAAAGAATGAGATATGGACACACTTTTTAGTGAAGGTCTCTAATTAAATTCTCAGCCGGAGTGAGAAATCTCTTCAGATGTTTTTAACTTATTTACATCCATCTCAGCATTAAATTATCCTTTGCGAAGAACCTCAGTAGAGAACAATAATTCCATTTCACAGAAAATGTCAAGATTGTGGCATTTAAATTTGTTTTAGGCTGAAATGAAAATCAAGCATTCTAAAATTCTGTGCGGAAATAAATATTCTTTCATGTCCAGGCTTTCAAAAGCGCTTGTAAAGTACTGAAATTGTCTGCCTCAAATACAGTAAAATGCTTCTTACTGAAAATGTTAATAACGAAATGTGTTGACCTTTTTTTGGACCTAGGTAAGTTCAGGAGTAGTCATTTCAGCATTAGTCAGATTAGCATGTAGGGGTATGACTGTCTTATAAACAAGCCAAGCTGCTTCTAAACTCCTTGGCTCAGGTATCCAAGAGCTATGCCATCTCCAGCCCCTCAGTGGTGACCCAAAGTTCTTGGCAGGACTAATGGAGCTCATCATGAAAGTCTGAAACTCTATAGACCTGGATGTGTGGATTATGTTTCAGTTACAGCATTGCAATTTTGTGGGGCTGGATGGAGAAGCAAGAGAAGACAATTTAAAAGAGACTGATAAAAAGACTTGATCATAAATGTGAGGGTACCCTGACCCTCATGCTCTCTCCACACTGCTACACTCTGCTGTGAGAGCGTAGTCAAGTGCTATGAAGTGGAGTACTGGAGGTAGGAGTAGCATTTAAATCAGTAAAGGACATCTGCCTTCTTCCTGGCACCACTGGCGAATGGGAAAATACAGAGGCCTTCAAACTCAGTGCTCTTTTTGCTTGAGTTTTCATTGTCTTTTAAAATAAAAAGCATGAAAATTAATTTTATCCTTTGTGTGGTGAAATTTTCAAAACAAAAATACATATTAAATTAGAACTGAAGTTTTACATTTCATTAGTTCTCTTAGCTCTTTCCTTAGGGGCTGGTTCCAGAACAATCCTGACATACTAGTAGCATTTAGCAACAGTTTTTAGCCACTGATTATCTGTATTTGTGCACAGTAGGGATGTTTATCACATTGCATCTACAATAAACATATGTTCTTGCTTTGAGGCTAATGACAGTGTCATTGACCATCACTCTCTCAAAATGAACTTAAAAACAAACTAAATAGATATCTAAATTCTCTCTTTTTTTTTGTCTAAGAAGCTCATTTGGAAGGCAAAATATGAATGTTGCCTAAGTTTTCCAGAACAGCTGTCTCTATTTGGTGGGCAGGATTACAGTATAGGTGAACCAAAAATATTCTTTGGATTGGTCCTCAGGATCTACTCAAACAATTTGTCTGCTCGATGCAGATACTTATGCCAAGACTTCTGCATTGCAGTTGCTGCCAGAGCTGGTATGAGATATCCTGAGAAATATCTGTAGAAGCATTCTGGGAGAAGTAAATAGAACTGATGTGATGCTTCTGGAAGCAGCAAACTCCTATCTGTTTGTTTGTTTGTTTGTTTGTTTGTGGTTTTGTTTGTTTATTTTTACAATATTTGAAACTGTGTTTGAGGGGGAGGAAGGTTGAGACAGTGTCTCATCACATAGTTTCTTTCAACAGCAACTAAAGCCCAGCAGTAAAGGCTGTTCTGTAACTGACATACCACACAGAAATGTAAACAGACTTAAATGTCTGCCTTCAAGAGGAACTGCTGTATGCACACAAACTTGAAGAAAACATTTCAAAAAGGGAACCTGTGTTTCTCAGCAAATTGCCACCTCCTTTTTCAGCACACCAGCAGGTTTTTAAACATACAAATACAAAAAGTAGACTCTTTGGTCAGCCAATCAACACACCTAGCACTAAATAAAACCATTAACAGAGTATGATCAACTACTCAACTACTTTTTTTCCATATTAGACTTGAAAAGGTGGGGAATATTTGGACATGGAGAGAATAAATGTTTCTTTTAAGGCAGGATATTGTCTCAAGCAAACCTCCCCTCCTTCCTGCCCTGTGTGGTTTGTTATGGACCTCAGAAAGGCCTTCAGAGATCAGTTCCTAGAGAAGATGGGATGAATGAAATCCCCAGTCTCTGAAACATGTACACTGACTGGAGTCTGGCTAACTTGCTGCACTGAAATGATGTTCCAAGTTCTTGCTCAGATACTATTAGGTAGGAGAAATGGCAGCCTGTCCAGATATTATTCATCCTTTGATGCCATTTGAGAAGGCTGTTTTCTCCACTTCAGAATGGTATTCTTAGTCTCATGCTGGGGAAAAAAAACAACCTAATTTGAACAATCCAGTGTCCCCCAGACAGGGAAAAAAAGCACTTACGTTATCTCTCCCTCACCAGCTCTGAGAGTTTACCTGATCCAAGAATGTCCCTAACAATGCTTCTAGTGAACAGGGAAAAGTTTGTAGCTTGTAATGATTGGCACCAAAATAAATGTAAAATGAGAGCACTGTCTTTCTACCAGCACAAATCTATCAGAGAAGAAAGCAGAAGAATCATTCTTGTTCTAGGTGTGTACTTTCCAGAGCAGTGATTTACAAAATTATAATTAAGCTGATGGCTCTTAAGGGCTGAACCAGACTTAGGAGTTCCTTCAGCTGCTTCTGCAACCTCATTCTTACTACCAGCCTCATTCTCTGAAATTCGGCTGATTGGTATCACGCTAACACAAAATTCTTCAGAGGAGCTCTTTCCTCAAGTAGAGTGAGTTTTGTCACTTGATATTCTTCATGGCCTGTGTCCCCTCTCTTTTCTTTCCAGTGTTCACCAAAGCTTCCATAAATGCAGCTTCCCAGATAAAATAAGTGGCCTGTTTCTGTATTTACCTGCTCCATCTAGGAGTGTGGCTTCTGGAGTAGCTTGTGGAGCTTCCATCTGATAGCTCCACTTACACAGCTCGGAGAGAATAGAAAGGATGCTGTAAGTGACAGAACAAATTCATTGCTTCCATCCTAGGAGCATCACTGGTGGGGGGAGAATCCTAGACAATTGCTGCTGCAAGGGTAGCCTTTGTGAGGTGAAATAAACCAACGAATAATTATTTCCTCTGACGGCAGTGGCAGCCAGCAGCACAACTAAAAGGGTGAGACAGGCAGCACATGCTAATAGGCTGGGGGAATCCTGTCTTAACAGTTTTCAGCCTGCTCCATTTCGTTCAGCAAATAAGATGGAGCTGTTTGCCTCCAGCTCTCAGCAGACAAAGTAAACAGTCATGTTACAGAGGGTCACGGTGTGCTTTCCTATGAGTAAAGTGAATTACTATGAAGCAATATGTATTTATCCAGCAAAAGGACACCCAAGACAACCTGTGCTGAGGGTAGCTAGTAAATGCCACAAATAATATCTCAACAGTAAGTCAGAGCAAAACAGGAAACACAAAGTGTAATTGAAATGGTACAACAAAACACAGGGTTAAACATGAGCCAAAATAAAATGGCCTGTTATTATTTAAACTTCTTCTCCCTTTCCTTTATCAAAAAATACCTGCAAATTTTCTGAAATCACCATATTTTATTTTTTCTCCCCTCATTTCACAACATTCACTTGTCACAGTAAATGTAAAAAAAAAAAATCCAGGGTCAGCCATTAGCATTTTCCAGACTCCCTCAAGAAAGAATGAAAGCACAGCTCAGAAATCCCTTCTGTCTGCCATGTCTTGACTTTCAGATGCTGGTTAATAGGGTCCATCAGCTCTCTCTTATTAACATATTTAATGACAAGCTGCTTGATTTCAAATTTACATTTTGCTGGATACCAGCTGTAGGTTTTTAGGAAATTGAGCTGTTTAGCTTTTACATTGCATGGTAGCACAGGTACAAAAAGCTTCTTCTCCTGTACTATATGAATTTATCTGCCAGAATTTATGTGTTTTCCTGTTTTCATAGTTGCTGATACAGAATGTACAACTGTGGATCATGATGCCACAGACTGTGTATTAATCATTAGTTACAGAAAGTCATATTTTCCATTAATGAAGAAATAATGTTTGATTTTATAATGAGATTGTTTCCACTTTAGGACTGAGATACATCCTCCTAGTTTGTGACACTGAATTTCCTCAGCTGGAAACTCATCCTTAGCTCTCTGTTTAATTAAGGAAAAGAAATGTGTGCCTTGAAAGAATGGTCATGTCAAGTCATACTGAGAGGAATGCATGACTTCCATTTATACCAGAGCAGAACTAAGGAGAATCTGCTCACTCTGTACAGTCACGATGAAGCCTTTAAATGTGGCTTCAGTGGAAGCTGCAACCATTCAGTGCTCCACCAGCCCCATATGATTTTTGAGGTAGTTTTTCTTCTGTATTTTTCCTTTTATTTTTCCTGAGATAGATTAATATCGATCACTGATTTTTGATTGTGGTAAATAGTGCTGTCAAAGTGAAGGGCTGTATCTGTTTTACTAAATGAGCCAATGCCAGGGAATGTCCTTGGAAGCTCACTCCTTGGAAGCTCACTCTTGTGCACAGTCGAAGTGCAGAGCATTCCCCAGCACGGTTGGGACCTGGCAGACTGGCTCCCTTCCAGACGGATCTGGGCGTGGTTCAGGAGAAGACATAGCCCAGGGACCAGTCGTGGTAGATAATTTGAATTCCTCTCTGCTGTAGAGGGCAAGGAAAAGTGTAGTAGTACTCGTATGGGTCTCTTACCATTTGCCTCAGGGCCAGAAAACAGTTGTGATCACATCTGAATAATCAGGATAGACAAAGCAAAAGTACTTACCCTGTATTAGGAGTCCCCAGATGCTTTGGCAGTGCTGCACAAAGCATCCAAGGTAAGCATGAATGCAGGTTTTCTGTTGTTATTAATGAGTTTTCAGTTAGACTGTAAATGAGCACTAAATGTTCAAAGAAGTATTTGAAAAAGAACATTTGGGGACATATATATGTGGATATACCTACATTTAAAGAAAGGAGAACAAAACAAGGGATTTGACAGAAAAGTAAAATACAACCCTATCAGGTAAATTACTGCTGTGCCTTTAATAACATACTGGTTTTTTGTATCTTACTGTACAAAAAGTCTATGATGATTCCACCTAAATGCTGATATTAGTTATCAATTTATATTTTGTCTTTAGACTTTATAAAATAGGCTAAGTATATTTTTCCTTAGAAAACTAATATCCTCTCAAAATGTTTCAGTTTTGTACTTTAATTTGTCATATGAATAGAGCTAATACTGGTTCATTTTCTAATTTGGGTGATAAATAGTTAGTTCATCCTAAATACTACTTATGAAATAACTATGAAGCTTAGGATCATCCATTTTATGTTTGAGAAAAAAAGAAGTTTATAATAGGAGATTTGGAAGTAATAGCTCAATTAAAATAATTTAAGTCAACCTTTTGACAAAAAAAGTTCTAGCAGGTAGACTTTCAGTGTGTTGATTTCTTTTAAAAGTGAGATAGTGACTTCAAAATGAGGGAGGGGGAGAAAATACATTACTTTTCATCATGGCCATAATTTTTTTTTTTTTACAAAATAAGTGCAATTCTGTCCATCCTGTGCCTTATGACTTTATCTTGAGTTTTAAACTCAGTCTCTTCCAGGAATACCAATAACAAGCTACTGTGGGTTTCATGAGCTGCCCCATTTGCATAATGTTCCTCTTGCACTTTTCAAGTAATGGTTATGTAATTAATTGTGGATTTGTTGGAATATGGAGCTTGCTTGTAAGGAAATAACTGTTACACTTTGATTTGTCGTCCTCTGCTTAAAAGTACTGTATATGCAATTGCTCCCAGCTAGTAACTATGCTACAGCTGAGGGACAAATGATGCCCTCAATCCAAACATGCATACATCCTTTCAGTCCATACATCCTCATTAACTGCAAGATTAGTCAGAGTAGGACTTTACTGAGTCAGAGGTATCTTTTTGGCAAAGTCAGTTTACTGAAATAATAATCCAAATACTGCTCACTTTTGCAGATCCTAGATTTTCACTTAAAACTTGTATTCCTTGAACTTTCACCAAGTTCATGATTATAAGAGGATTACACTCCTACAGCTGATACCTCTCTGTAGCTAGATTTTTGCAAGTAGGCATGCATGACTCTTCAAATAACATTTATTACCAGCTGAAAACTGTCAAAGATGTTGTTACTTAAAAAAAATAATATTGAAACCTGGTAAATAATCCATCCATCTAGCGAGAATAGCAGAGCACGAGTCTGAACAAAAAGCTAAGATTCATCATGCTAGTGAATATATTCAAACATAGGAACCATAAGGGCTTTTTTCCTGTCTCCTAAAATATTTCTGATAGTTTCAGAAAGTTGATAAGAGGTGGGAGAGCACTGCATACTTGTATCTGCAAGGTACCAAGCAAGAGCATGTCAACATTGATGTGGAGAAAAGTCCAGACTTCTCTGTTAGGTGACAAAGAAAACATGAGGGGAAAGCACATTTCAGACCAATACTTGACAGATAAAGTAAGAATCAGTAGGAATTTTAGACAGAAAGATTACGATAAAATGTCAGGACACACCTTTGTTATGCTCAGGGATATTTTGAATAGTATGGATGCAGGACAGAGAGGAATACCCCTGCACAAAAGATAAAGTCAGGACCTTCTGGCATGTTTAATGAAAAAGCAAATGGAAAGTGCTGCACCTTGAAAAGTATTACCTCATACAATGAAATAAGGATCAGGTTATCTGGGGAGCAGCCCTGAGAAAACGGTGCTGAGGGCCCTGGGAGCTGGACAGGAGCTGGCAGTGAGCCTTGGCAGCAGAGACAGCCAACAGCATCCTGGGCTGTGTCAGTCATTCTTCCACTCAGCACTCACTGTTGGACCATGTCTGGGTACTGTGGCCAGTTTGTGCCTCCCAGTGCAGAAAGATGCTGATAACCTGGAGCAAGTTTACTCCAGCAATCACAGAATCACAGAATTGTTAGGGTTGGAATTGACTTTTAGAAATCACCCAGTCCAAGTCCCTGCCAAAGCAGGGTCACCTATAACAGGTTACCCAGGAACATGTCCAGGTGGGTTTTGAGTGTCTCCAGAGAGGAAGATTCCATGAGCCCACTGGACAGCCCGTTCAGTGCTCTGCCAGTCTCAGTGTAAAGAAATTCTTCCTCAGAAGGTGGAAGGTGAAATTTATTGTGTTTAAGTTTATGGCCACTGCTCCTTGTCCTTTATATGTATATCATTATATTTATATTTCTATGTATTGATGAGATCCCCTCTCAATATTCTCTTCTCTGGACTAAACAGGCCCAGCTCTTGCAGTCTCTCCTTGTAAGACATGCTTCAAACACCTCGTCATCTTTGTCACCCTCTCCAGTAGCTTGCCTTGCTCCTTGAGGAGCCCAGAACTGGATACATGCTCAGGGCTGGAGTGTGGTCCTGTGAGCAGAGGCTGAGGCAGGGAGAACTTGTCCAGTGTCGGGCACAGCTGGTTTCAGGGGCACTCACTTGATGTCTGCTGATGTAGGTAGTTAAACTTGTTCTATAGACTCACATGAATCTGCTCCAATGAGGAGCTGAAGATGCCTATATATAGGAAATTAGTTCAAGGACCTTTATATAATCCAGATTATTTTGAAATAAAATATAAGATTCTTTCCCACCCCCAAGATCAGTTAAATAAGGCACTACGAAATGTATTTTCTCTATATAGTTTTCTGTTCAGAAACTAAAGGAGTGCATTTCTTACGATTGAATACAGCAAATGGGATAACAGATTTCTGTCTAGATAGCTGTCCCCGAAGATATGCTGCATATATTCCAGTACTTATTTCTGCCAATTTAGCATGATATTCTAGCTTAATAGTAGCTTTCCACAATTCTTGGTAGTATTTCATTCTACAGATACAAAGAAGAAAATGTAATTTTTTTTCCAAGAGCCTTTCATAAATGCCCTGAAAAGATATCAATGTACCTATAAAACAAAAGGCTTCTACAAACAGCAATGCAAGAAAAATTCTACTTGCTCATTCTCAAATTAATTACTCATCAGGCAAATCAATAAATCTTTCGAATATCAAGACAAATAAGAATCCCAACCACTTCCCCAAGAAGCTTTATGTAAAAAGTGGCACAATAATTATGTAGGTGGATTATGATCTATAGGCAAGTGCACTGACTATTAACATCTAAAAGTGACATTTCCTTTTCAGACAAATTTAGAATGAGCTGCAAAGATGCATTTTGCAGTCAACTTGCTTGTACAAAAGCTAAATCAGGCATGCTCTGATAATTGTACCATATGCATTTTCCATCTCAGACTTTCCATCTCAGCCTCTCCCAAGTCAGTTATTGTGGGTAGAGCTGGCCTAATTTTTTCAATACAAAGCACATTTGCCCGAAGATCCATTTTATGAAACTGTTTCACTGAAACAATCCAATCAGATCTGGCAAAATATACTGATCAGGCAATGAGGGCAAGGGAGGAAGGGACGGAAATCAAACAAACATGTAAACATGTTTTATCTGACAGTTTGAAAATGAACTTTTTGACTTTTCAAGACAGAGGTTTTTTTAGACAAGAAAATATTAAGAACAATTCAGTGTTAGATAACTAAAAGTGAAAGAAAAATAGGAAAGACCTTTTCAATTAAATGAAATATTTTGATGTAACCAGAATGGACTTATAGTTTTCATTTCAATAATTAGTGGGGGGTTTTATGCTGGTGCTTTCCAAATCAGATGTATTTTTTTTTAATTCAGGCATAAAAATGAAAAATTGACAGAACAGTCAACATTAGGCTGAAAAATTTTCAGGTTAAGTATCTATTACCTGGTGAAAAAGGGTTTTTTCCTTCCCCTTGAAAAAATTTTCCTGTGGTTGAGATTTATAAGAATATATCATCTCTTTGGGAAAGCTGAGGATGTTATTAACACTATGGATGAATGCTGTAATGTTGGTTCTAATGCTAGTCTTTTGACCTCCATTGGTTCTTGCTGTCATTATGACAACTAAAATCAAGGAGTAACTCTTTCAGAGCTGTCATAGAAGGAAAATTTTTATTTTAGAGTGTTACAGGAGGACCTCTGCACCAGGGTCAGCCATAATACATCAGCCCTGCAGCCAGGGCCAGGCCTCAGAAGGAGCAGAAAGAGTTAGGAAGACTGAAATGAAGAAAGCACCACATTCAGCTTTGTCTTCTATGAATCAAACCTGACTATGGCAAGGAAAGAATATGCATATATGTTCAAGACAGACAAAAACCCCCAAAAATGCAAAACAAAACAAAAGAAAGAAAACAAAAAACAAACAAACAAACAAACGAAAAAAAAAACCCTACCACAGAAAAGAGAGATAAATCCTTAAAGAAATGAGAAATGCATAACCTTGCCAGTGCAGCATTTCATCAGCCCTGTCACACTCACTGGAGTGGAGTGGGGATAGCCAGGGATACAGGTATGGCACTGGGGTCCCTCCTACTATCCCCATCCATCTTGTCTTCCCCCTCTGAACGTGTCCCTGGCCCCTGAACTCCAGTAAGGAGCACCACTTGGGCACAGCCGGTGCCTTGAGCCCTGTTCCTTGTGGAGCACAGGGCTGACAAACCAGGCAAGCTCAGAGGCAGCTCCAGGCACTTTGCTGTGAGCTGTTCTGCTGTGCTGGATGTGCAATCAGTCAGAGAGGGGAAGAAGATAAGGGCATTGTTTTGCCCTTCTCTTTGAACAAATGCGTGTGCATTGTAAAAAGCTTTGGAACTCCTACAGGATCAGACCTCCTCTTGATGTCTTGAAGAAATTTAACTAAAAGGCTCTGACATGAAAACCTGGCCCTTTATAGGAAATGACAACTGATGGCTGGAGAGCCCCGAGGCTGGTAAAAAATGGCCACGGGGAGGATCTGCTGGGAAGAATATTGCTACTAGGGTTTAATCTCAAAAGCCAGTTTGTTTCTAGTGGTAGATGGTAAAAGCAAAGGATAAGATTACGTATCTGTTGTTTGGCATCATTTAGTGCAATGATGAAAGGTATTGCAGTGATGGCAGTGCTGTGTAAGCTCATGTGAAATAAACTCTAAAATAGAGCAATACTTACCCTTGGTGAGCTATATCCACTCATCTTTGTGTGTGAAGAAATAATACAAATGAAATTTTTTAATGCCTTTCACTCCCCTAAACTTTAAAAAGCTTCAAGTGGAGCAGTAACGAGAAAAAAATCCCAACCAACAACAAGAAGAAAAAAAGCCAAACCTGCAAAAATCACTGATTTCAATCTTTCACATTTATCACTGAACTTGTGAATTTAGTGATTAATTTGATTAATTTAATAAAGTAACTTGGCCTCTCTGTGCTAGTTTAGTTTTCATCTACTTATATGGGAAAGCCACTGGTTAAAAGTAAACTGACAATCATTTTTTCTGTTTCTGTCAGGTGCTGAAACTAATCTGAACTTGAGGAGCAGGGAAGATCCAAGTACATCAGATCCTGGATCAGAAACACAGGATAAAAATGCAAATAACCATGGAACTCAGTCATCTAATCCATTGTCCGGTTCTGTGACCACTGAAAATGGAAATTCAGTATCAAATGGTAAGTAGTTTTTAATCCCAAAACTCTTCTAACATAAAAGTGCTGAAGTATTTCCTTGAATGAGCTTTGTAAGATAAAGTAAGGCTGGAATCTTCTGAGTTGTGAAATATCTGGAACTGGTTTAACTTTGTATGTGTGAGCTGATAAGCCCCTCTCCAATAAAAGCTGAATGTGAAGAAAATAAAACAGCCTCTGTTGAGAAATTTGTAATTACTTCAGCTCCAAGTCTGTGAGCAGCTTAAGGTGTGGAGGACTGAGATTTGAGATTCTGATCCTGTAATCAATACAAATGGGACAGAAAATAGAAAATCAGGATCTCTCTTTACTGTAGATGCCTTACTAGTGAATGAAATATTGTTTATCATTGCAATACAAAATGGCACAAAGAGCAGTGACAGAATATCTTTCAATGTTCTAAAAGCATTAATCCTAAGGAGAAAACACTTCTCTCCTTTCAGTTTTTAAATACAAGTTGCTTTTTCATTTTGTATAATGAATATAGTTGCTCTTATTTTTTAGTTTATTTTTGATAGGAGGAGTAGCACATTTTTACAGCTAAAAATCCCAACACAGTGACTTCACCACGAAGCTTCCACACTTAGCAGAGTTCTTAGTCTGAAAGAAGCTTTTTGCCAAATACACAAATAATCAGAAAGCCTGAAGTAACTTTTTACATTGCAATGCTGAAAGTTTTGATCCCACATCACCCAAAACAGTGCCACATATAATTGCAACAATAAACTTATTTTTGTCAAAAAAAAAAGACAAATTCAACTTACCTTTGGTAACTTGAGAATAGTTGCAGGAAAGCCCAATCCAGCTAGTGTAGTTTGTACTCCAGGCTGAATCCCTGATTAACTTAGGTTCTTGTAATTTTGCCTCTGGCACAGCTAAACTGATGCTTCCAACTTTGGACTGAATTAAACAAGGTCTCACTCAATGCACGACTGTGATATCCTAATGTCTGCTTAGGTGTACGTAAAGGAAAGCTCTTAATGTGTAATCAACTACTCCATTTGTCCTTCCAAACTCTTCCAAGCCTCTGCTTGCCATATCTGTATCAACCTGCTGTTGCTGTACATGGAAACTCTACTTATTTGATAAGGCCAATTATCAAAGTGCTTTTTAGGGAAATAAACAGAAAATCATTGATAACCTGATTCTTAGCTCAAGGCTATCCTGGGCAGTCAATCCTACAGTGTATTAACATTGTACAAAATCAATATATTTTTCAGAACTTGCTGCTTGGCCTAGGGAAGTATTTTTATTCATTTGTGGTGATTTAGAATTAGGAAAATATTTAACATTTTACCTATTATTTGAATTAAATTAATAGCACCTACTTTCAGAAGGTACATCACATAAAAATTTGGATAATTTTTTATTACTTTATTTGAGATGTACCAAACTGAATCCATGTAAATAAATTATTTGGGAAATTATTGGGGAAAAGGGGGTTGTTTTACATTCTCAAAAACTGAGGTTTTTTAGAGAGAAATTTATTTCAAGCATTTCAGTTGACCAAAAACATGATTTTCCAAAAGGAGAATTTTTAGTTGGAGTACAGAGATATTAATGTAAATATGAAAGCAGTAGTGGTAATTTGCATTATAATTTACAAGACTATCAGTACACTAGAGACCTTGGATGTCACACCTTTCCCCTGTACATACCTAATATATCATTTCCCAGCTTCAAAAAGTGATAATCCCACTTCAAAACAACACATAGTTCCAATTACTGAAAGAACAGAGTCAGATTCCCTTTGCAGCAAGTAGTAAAGGACTGAAACACTGGACTCTCTCAGATTTGATCTCATTCCTGAGCTTTAAACAAGGAATTCATCTTCTTCACTGTCTGTGTGTCCAGAGGAAGTCCAGATGATGTAGAAAAAGATCGATATTTATGAATGGAATGGAATGAACTTTACATGAGCTTTATTCAGAAAAAGAAAATTAAAAAAACTGTTGCCCCTAGTTACAAAGTTGTGGGAAGGCACTGTTATAAGGGAGAAACTAAAAGGAGGATAGAGAGGTTTTAAAAGGCTTTAATCTTTGTTTAAATTCTCATTTTCCTACTCTGATTTTGATTGGTAATGAATAAATTTAGTTCCTTTCCCCACGCTGAGTCTGTTTTTCCCATGACAGTAACTGGTGAGTGATCTTTCCTGCCCTTATCTGGACCCACAACCCTTTTGTTCTGTTTTATCCCCTGTGTCCAGCTGAGGAGGGGAGTGATGAAGCTGCTTGGGTGGGCACCTGGCATTCATCCAGGGTCAACCCACCACAGGCACAGCACTATGAGGTCTGCTATGGCAAAAATGATCTCCAGCTCTGCTAGACCCAATACACAGACCTATCATTGTGTCTGTGATTCTGGTCTGTGAGGTGCTTAATAATGCCCATTGTGGACTCCCTGTGTTTCTGCTTCTGCCTTTGCTTCCCCTCATCCCACCTTTCAGGTCCTCTGTAGTGCTATGTGAATGGTATTCCCACTGCTGCAGAAGTGATGGGGAAGCACAAGCAATGAGCCTCACTGTAGGATCACTTTGCAGAGGTGTTTGTTTCTCTTGACTATAGAAGGAGACTGCCTGGTTGTTTTACACTGGAGGACTGGTTTTTATACAGCTAAATTTTGGACAGCTAATTCCCACATCAAGAGTGCACAATAATTATGAGACTTACAAAGAACATGTTTTATACTGAGGGGATGAAGATTTTAAATACTGACCTAATACTGACTTCCTGTGTGACGCAGAGATATTAATTTGAGAGCAGAATGCTGCAGGCATAGCTTTTGTTCCCTTTACATTGCTTCTGCCATGAAAACAAGCCAGGGGAAGAGGAGCCAGGAATTTCTGCATTGCGGGAGGAATTCCTGGCCAGTGTATAGGTAAAGTGTTATTTGCAGGCTCTTTACCTACAATTGCTCCTTCTTGTCAACCAGCATACATACCTATGATGTTATCTCTACATGGCAAAACAGAATTGTTCTGTTTCTGTAAGCATGGAAATAGTAAATATTCAGGAAATGTATGATTTGGGTTTTTTTCTTTATTTTTAAGTAAAACATTTCAAGGTCTTTTGAATCTTATTTTGAAATAAACCAGGGCATAAATCTCAGATTTTAAATTAGTATTCTTCTGCTTTAGGATTACCAGAGGAAAATGAATATTCCAGATTGTCAGCCAGCACTACAGCGGGCTCATCGATTCAAAGGCACAGGGAGAGCCACACTAGTCAGGTAAATATTTCATAGATTGCTTGCTAGAACCACTAAAAGAGAAAAAGTTCGTAGTAGGCACATGTTGAAAGCTGTCTTTTGATTCAAATTTGGCTATTGGCATTGAAAAATGCAGACTTCTCTAACAGGTTTGTATTGAGCTAAAGACAATAATGAATTTACTACCAAGTTGTTGTTGGGGTGT
>VWZU01013367.1:712666-734426 GCA_013397095.1 Sterrhoptilus dennistouni | reverse complement strand
TTGGGGTTTTTTTTTGTTTGTTTTTTTTTTTTTGTGTTTTTTTTTTTTTTTTTTTTTTTTTTTTCTGGAAGAATAATCATCCTGAGTGGTTCTTATGGTGAATTCAAAGTTTATGAAAATACTGTGTCTGGATGTGAGGATGCTATTCCAGACAGGAAATATATCTTTTAACCCTGAGAGGACCATGTTATCTCTCTCGAGATACTGAATAATTCATGCCAGAAATACTTACATGAACCTTGTAGAATTAAATGCATAAGTATGTCATACTTTTTTATATAAAAGCAACAAAGACTTTGAAAATGGTCTTTGCAATTTTTGTACAAATACCAATAAGTAATAAAATCAAAATATCTATCAGTTAAAACAGCAGTAGGTTCTAAGGTAATGTGAAGCTTGCGTTGGTTCTCTTAACATTTCTAATTTAGAAATTGCAACATAACTAATTTTGATGTGTATTAAATGAGCAAAAAGGGAAAAACTTTTTCATAAGATATTTTATTAATTCTTTCTTCAACATTTACATACATTCTATATCTAATGTGAACTACTTTACTTTCTAAGTAGACAATTCTGGCATGAGGGCATTCAAAAATTTTATTATTACATTGCTTCACTTAAGTGGCATTAGTGTATTCTCCTTATGTCTTCAGTGTACTTTTCTAAAAGGGTAGTCCCAAGTAATTTTATTTAATTGAGATGATTGTAAGAAGTTGTAAAGAATATTGTAAAGATAAATATTGTCCAAAGAGGAAACAAGTTGGAGCTGAGAGGACTTTTCTCAACAGAAACCTCTCATTAACCAATTTTAAAATTTCCAAACTATTTTACCAGAAGGTAAGAGAAGTGCTTATCACATTAGAAGCCACTTGTCTGTGGGAGACAGCTGACATGTCATAACAACAAAATACTGGCCCTAGCCAAGTTAAATAAACGTTTGGCCTTTGACTCCAGCAGAAGCAAGATTCAACCTTTGACATCATACTCAGTGTTAACAAAACTTTGAAAAACAATGGCTTTCAGCTGGATAAATCTGTGAGCAAACTAGTACAAAAGCTTTCACTTTTTGTTTTTCTGCCTTAATATCAGAGGCACATAACTACAGTGCCTATTCTGAGCTGAAAAATTGTGCCAAGACAGTACTCAGCACTACATTTATCCCTTGAGTAAGGCTGGCCAGCGCTTACTGGAGGAACATATCCATTTTGTACACCACACCTCACCATACCTCTAAGACTCTTAAAAATGGACTTTGACCCTATTGTGAAAAAAATATTTGTAATTCTACTCTCTCCAGATGAGTATCCTGGATGAGGATGTTTTCAGTTGTCTCTGTTACATGTTTTATTACATCAGCCAAGTACTTATTACGTATGAGAGTGGCCAGAGACCTTTCTAGCAAATGAAAAGTCCAAGTCCCTGCCACTGCTCCAGTAACAAACCTCACACAGTGAGCTGCTTTTGTCCTGAAGCACCTCATACCTCTGTTGCTAAAAAGCTTACCTAGGTCAAGACAGTCATGTTTAAATTATTACATCAGTACAGTACAAAGAGTTAAATGAACTGGATATAGGGGAGCCACTGTCTTCATTTCTTTGCAAATGGAAACATTTAAATGTTTTATTTTAGAAGCAAGTTGTTAATCATTTGCGAACTTGTGGGGTTTATTTTTCCAAAAGTACTTGCCAAAACCTGAACACAATTTCATTTCAGTATTTTGAAATGCCACTTTTCAGTAAGTTTTCAGATGTTTTGCCAAAGTGTTTCAGGAAATTTTAAAATAAATGCCATGCAATGTACTCAGAATTACATGCAGGGACGATCCTTAAATGCAAGCTTAGAAAGAACTGTGACAAGTTGAGAAAAGAAACCTGTAGTTCTGTGATTTTGATACAATTCCTTTAATGAATAAACATCTTCTAAAATGGTGTTGCCAAAAGAAAAAGGAAAAAAGTTCTTCCCATAAGAAGAAAAAAAACACCTTTAAAAATCTCTGTGCAAAGGGCCGAGAATTCATACTGTGTGAAGCATTCCTCACCATTGCCAAAGCATGGCATATATTTGAAAATGATTGGGTTTAATTACTGGTGACATTTCTTAGCATGCTGTTAGTGACTCTAACAGCGTACAAGCTGATTGTAAAAG
Organism: Sterrhoptilus dennistouni; assembly: GCA_013397095.1. Lineage (NCBI taxonomy): Eukaryota > Metazoa > Chordata > Aves > Passeriformes > Zosteropidae > Sterrhoptilus > Sterrhoptilus dennistouni. The sequence continues at coordinate 732,281 of VWZU01013367.1, read as the reverse complement.
TCATTGCCAGGCTTCACTGTAGTAACCTTATCACTTGAAATAATTCTTGCACAGCTGTATGAAGTAGGACATATTTTTTCACAGGTCTGTGAAGATACTGATTGACTAATTGTTCTAAAGAGAAGAATGTAGGTCCTTGGATATCTTGGCAGACACTGACACTTCAGCTAAAGGAAATTGGTTCACCAGCTTTCAGGGGTTTCCAGCATTTATGGGTTTTTTAATATCTCCCTGCTAGTTCCTTACTGAAGTGACAGTGAGAGTTAGTTAATTTCATTTTTGTTACAGGGTGTCAAAGCTCATATACATTGCATTAAGTTTAGACATTGTGGCTGTGGTACCATTGTGTTGTCACATCAGGTGCTAATTACTTACATCACTGCCTGACACATCCTGCACGCTCCAAACCTACACACTCCAGAGATAATCCTTCAGGTCAGTGTCTGTCAACACGCAGTATAAGGATTAATCTTTCAGCAAACATTTTTGAAAGTAGTTACCAAGTGTAAAACATCATTCAGATGATCATCCTAAAACAAAGTCTGCTAAAAAAAAGGAAAAAAAAGGTTCACTGTTGGCCATAAATGCTAATTTTCTAGGGCAGTGCTTACATAAAGGGCAATTTTTACTGAATGAAAAAGGACAACAATTGGATAATTCAAATACTAACAAAATATTTCTCATTAGAAAGTTATGGAATAAAATTCTTCTTTATTCTTTTAGTAGAAGTGGAAGAGTGTTTAAGTTTAATTTTTGTCTCCTCAGAAATGAAAGAACATACATCAAAAGAAGTTAGTCTTGCATGTCAAAAGATTTCCAAGTGTTTTTATCAATAGGCTGCAAAATATCACATAAAAACATAAAGAACCTAATGTCTGATATAGCACTGTAACTTCCTCTTCATTCTCCGTGAAGATAAAAATTAAACCATGAATTTGGGGGTGAAACCAGTTATTAAAAAGTTTCATGTGCTTTAGTTTGTTCAGACAGTAGATCTTCTGGAAACTATTTGCTAGCAGAGCAACACATTTTCTCTTCCCCAGCCCAGCACATACCTTCCCTATGTTTTGTGCTTTCCTTGTAAACCAAAACATTCTAGTCAAGGAAATATTCAAAATTGTAAATCAAAATCTACAGTTGAGTGGTACTGCAAGAAGTAATATACTGATCTATCCTTACAAGAAAACTTTACTCTTAGCATCTGTGCCTCTAACTCAACTTGTACAGAAAGTGTTTTGGTAACCTCTTGCTCCCCAAACAGCAGAAAACTAGGAATCTTCCTTTTCCAAGTCTGATTTTAAATTACAGACTAAAAATTATTTAAATAAGTATTGTTTCAAATTGCTTCAGTGATTTGTCTAAACAGTTTGGCAGTTCCAAATGTGGCTGGATCTGTAGTCTCAAATTCTTATGCCATAATTTCCTTCCAGAGGCAAAAACCTCACCAAAATGAAAGAGGTGTCTCTTCTGGTCATTTTTTGCCATAAACTTGCTTAGGTAGGAAATTCTGATATGACAAAGAGTCGTTTCTTTTCAGTCATGCTCTAGGAAGTGATCCCAAAGCATACTGGCTACTACTCCACAAATGTTGAAATTGCTTAGCTGGGTCTAAAATCCAAAACCTCCTCTAAAATAAAAAAAGCTGTATAAAATATTCCTCCTGTGCTCTTTTTCTTTTATACAAAGTATTTCTCAGTTCCTTAAGCAGTCTAGTGGGCTCTCTCCAGACTGCTTTTAGTGATTTCTCTGTTCTCAACAGCTACTATGACTGTCTGTGTTTAAAAGAGCATAAAGGCCATTGAAATATATAAATTCTTTGGAATGTCAGCAACAGCAGCAAGATGAAATACAATCAATAAAAGCAAACCTCTATACTTTTATATCACACAAAAGCTAAGTGGACCTGTCTTTTTTTTCACAGATCCAGGACTGTGAGGTTTCTTGGGAGTTTGGGGTTTTTTTTCAATGATATTTTAGAGTTGTTATTACCATTCACTATGAAGTGGGAAGTGGTGTGAGAAAGATATAGTGGAATCAGGAAAAGAAGGCCAGCTAAAAAATGTCCTTTTTCTTATGTGGGCAGCAAGAAGCAACATGGTCTGTCTGTAACAGGATAAGATGGACAACCTGAAGATAATGAACAGATGGGAAGTGAGGGACAGATTACAGTGATAATAAGCATGGGGGGGTGGGGGTGGGAAATGGGGACTAAACCAGGCACAGATAATGGATGATTCTAAGTAAGTCGGGAAAAAGAATAAAATAACTGAGAGAGAAGGTAAATAATGAAATGGAATAAGATATTTGGAAAGACAAAGAAGAGCCAGAGCAAAGACATCATCCCAAAGAAGTGATTTAAAAGAAAAAAAAAAAAGGAAGATAAGGACAGGAAGAAAAGAACCAAGAGCAGAGCAGAGGGTAATGCAGTAAAAAGAGGTAAAAAGAGATGGACTAAGGAGAAAAAAAGTAGAAAGTCTATGTCATGTTCCAGATATGATGTTCATATTCATGCACATATCAATGTGATCTTCTCTGTACAATAAAATGAAAATAATTGTAATGATTGCTTATATTTGTAGGGTTGCATTTTGTGCAAGTTAGGTCTTAGCCACAGTCTTCTGACGATTCAGTTGTCCCAGAAGAAAGTTATAAAGTTTTCTATTGATAGATGTAAAACCTCTGTCCAGTTTAGCTTTGAGTAGCTGAAGATTTGCTTCTTTGTAATCAGATGATGTCACGTGCATTCAATCCTATGGAAATGCTCCCAGAACAAGACACAAATAAACAAGCAGCTTGCCATCCTGGTAGGATAAGTAATATCAGACATATGACATACCCTGGTGTAGGATTTTGGGTACCCACTTCTGAAATATGTTTTATCTGTCATGTGTTCAAAGAGGTGAGATAAAAAAATCCTGGTTATTTTTTCACATATGGTTATATTAGAAAATCTGCTGTCTTATCTCTTTTATTTTGTTTAAACCCCATGGTGCAGATTGGCAGATTGCAGTAATGTAGGAGCCAACATCTGAAAACGTTAAATTGGAAATGTCTTTTCATATTCGTGAAGTATGTATTTATTGTTTCATTACAGCTTAAGCCATAGCTCTTATTTCATGAAATCTCATTGCTTTCAGCAGTCTCTTCCCTCAGAAAGAGCTGCATATTCATTATGATTTCAAGGGTCTTCTTTGTTCCTACTTTGATTTAATATTTGTTGCCAATCACTTCTTTTGTTGACTGTTGAAAAGTTTAAAAAAAATGAATAGTCAAGAATGTGTTGCTATCCCCCATCCTTTGTCACAGTTCTAAACACTGGGCTCTAACATTCATTATTATTGTCTGTCATGTTTGCCTGTTAGCTGGAAATAATCTTTGATCATCCTTGAAGCAAAAAGTGGCAATCAAACAGGTCTGGTGTAACAAAAAAAACACTAACACCTTTGTAAGACACATAGCATGTAAGAGAAGACACAGAATATATTATCGTTGATCTGAATTGGTATATCCCCCTGCATTGTGTTTTGTTTATTGCTTTGACAATAATGCAAAAAATATTCTTTGTAATGTCACACACAGCGACAAAAATCAGGTCCTAAACACGTTGTGGCTTTATTTTTAGAAGACTTACAGTCAAAAGCACATGCCTTATAGATTAAATGGTATGAGATAATGCACAATGTAAATTCATCAGTAAATATATTATCTTGTGTTTATGTTGAAGGGCTCTGGGAGGGCTGTGCCTCTGTGCTAAGCAGCTATATCCCAGGTCTGACTGCTGTGACCTCCACAGGTGAAAGTGCAGATCCTCTTCTTTGACCCAGTGGATGTCACAGCCAGCTCCTTACACATTCCAGACCCCTTTTCTGTCTCCAGTGCTTCACCATCACTGCATTTTCCCCTGGCAAATGAGATTGTAGAAGAGAAGGGAACAAAACCTCCTGATATCGCCACATCCTCCCTAAGCTCTGGTGTTTGGATAAAGGGTGTAATGATCCCTCTTGAGCTGCCCCAATGGCCAGTGGCTCACCTTAAAAGGCTGCTTCAAATTGGAGCTCAAGGGGAGTGTGGTCCACCACCCCACTGACAGCACCTGTGGAGAGTGACTGCACTTTGCACTTGGAAGTGCCAGGTGTGAGAGGGAACAAATTAGTTCCTCTGCCCTTCATTCTCTTGCTGTCACACACTGCTACATGAAGATAGCAGAGATTTAGGTTGCTGAGAGACCCTAAATTAAATGATGTTATCCTCTAACATTGTCTGACCATAAGTGTACTACACTAAGTGTAGTGTTTTTATACAACAGATATACAACTATAGCAAATACAAGTTGATGGCTTTTGTAATTGCTTTGAAAGTATTGTGGCAAACATAGTCCCTACCTAGTAAAATAAAATATCTCCATTAATGTCATTAAAAGGCACTGATCAATTAAGTAGCAACATGACTTAGTTTGTCAGACATTTTTTTTTTAGATTAGGTGCAAAGCAGTATTAGCATTGTTAGATGAGCTGTTTCAAAAATCTCAGTGGTAAATGGTTTGTTTTCAGAACTCATCCTGAGAAAGACATAGTTGCTGTCTGACCATATTCTTTTTTCTTAAGCATCAGAGGCTAGGAGGGTGTCTTGAAGGTTTTAGAGAGCATTGCATAATTAGTTTATCTGGAGATAAATATTACCTTAGAGAAAAAAAAATCAATATTTGTTGATGATTGATGTTTTAGTCACTCTGGGAATGTGTCACCTTTTAGTTGACATCAGAAATCTAGAGTTGAAAAACACTGAGACAAAAAAAAAAAATTAAAAATTACACCCCTGCTTTGAATGTACAGATTTGTCCAGCTCTACTCCCAGCTCAGATAATCAATGTCCTGATGTGATATTATTGAACATTGTCTACCTTGTCCTAATATTCTCTACCAGATTGCGAGTTACAGTTGTACTCAGGATTTGTGTGCATATTTTATTTTGCAAAGATATATTATCTTTCTTTGATTGCTGAGATACTTCCAGTCTGTACAGAAGATGAATAACATAATTAATTGAAAATATTGTGATATAAATATTTATATATTTTTTATAATATTGATATAACTACTTCACTGAAATATACAAAATTATGGAAAACAGGTCCTGCTTTTGTGACTAAAATCTATTACTTAAAAAAATAATAATAAAAAAATCACCCCAAACCAAATAATCACCTCCTTCTCCTTCAAATAAAAAAACCCAAAAACTAAACAAACAAAAAAACAAACAAAAAATTTAAACCAAATAAATGAACAAACAAAACAAAAACAAACAAAACAAATGAACAAAAACAAACAAACAAACAAACAAACAAACAAAAAAAAAAAAAAAGGGAAACCACAACAGTATTGCAGAAAATCAGACAACTTCCACCTGAAATAGAGTTGCAGTTGGATGAAGAATGTTAAATATCCTGCCTGAGGCACAGTATAGATGTGTGTAGCCCAAGATTCTCTTTCTAATAAAAACAAGAAGAATCTGCTACCCAGGGTAAAGCCAGAGATGCAAGATATCCTTTTTGCAAGTGTGATGTCTCAGTTTTCAGTGGTCTGTGAGGAAGGGCTTCCAGAGGCAGAGTTCATTTAGGAGATAATTATTCTTTCATTAATTCTTCTGGAAAATCCTATCAGAAAGTGAAACTAAGGCAAACAGTGGAATTAATTTTTTAGGATGACATTTGAGAGCTTTCCAAGTGCCATGTGATAGCAGAGGGACTGGGCAATCAAAGATACCTGTGTCTGCGAGATCTCTGACACGAGACTATCCTGCTTCCAGCATCATTCCACAGCTGATGTTGGGAAGAAAATTGAATATGTCCCTTGAAGAACATATCCAAGAGATAGCTGTAAATTGCTTGTCAGAAGAGAAAACATTTCTGCCTGAATTTTAAATTTTATTTTTAATACAAAGTAACTTTTAAAATTATCCCAAATTTTTATAGGTCACCCAAGTTATTACTTCTTTTGGTATGTAATCTATATAGCAACACTTCTTCTAAAAGAAGTTTCTTCTTTTTATTTTATTCAAAATTTTAAGTGAGAGAGAAAAAAATATTTTCCTGTTTAGAAAAAAGAAAATGTATTATATTTTCTGTTATGGATCTCAATGTTTTGCTGGCATACCTCTTCCAGAGAAATTCTAGATTTGTACTAGATAGAGCACCTGTCTTCTTTGTCATTTTCTCCTTTCCAATAAACCCATTTGACATCCATTCAGAGCTTTACTTTTGGACATTGTAAAGTTGTTCCAACACAAAGAAAAATCATCAGCATTTTGAAAGAGCAATTAACTAAAATCACTTCATTTTTGTATATCACATATCAAGTTATTACATACAATGGGTCTTGCTTTTGCAAAAAAAATGCCTGTCCCAGCACTCACATGACAATTATATGAATCAGTTTGGATCCCACAATTACATTTCTATTTGAAGATTTTAATTGGAATTTCGAAGCATGTAAGCTCATTTGTCAGAGCTGCTCTCTGCTCTGTGCTGGGGTCATTCATGGCAAATGCAGGTTTCCCAATCAAACACAAATTTACACATTAATTTGATTTATGTTGAACGCTTTCCTAGGCTTCTTAATACACCCTTGGCTTACTGAGTGCTTTTCCCTTATATATTTAAATTAATATTATATCTGTAAATAACATGTAGACTAACAGATTTTTAATTTTCCTTGATTCAGTAGTTGGTAGAAAAACAATCCTTTCTTGTTTTCTGCTCTTTTTTTAATATAAAAAAAAACCCCAAACATATCTGTTGGTACCTAAAGGGTCAGGATTTTTAGAGAGATTGCAGTGTGCCTGTTCTGTAGTTTGGAAATAAAGTTGTGACATGCATGTTTTGAGTCAGTGCAGAGGCTTATCAAATTAAAAAAAAATAAATAAAAAAGTCACTAAAACGAGTTAGAAACATTTTTTTGAGAGTTGCGTACAGGTTGAATCAAAATATGTTGCTCTTGCTAATAATTGCATACAGTAAGAATTATTTTCTGAATTACTGAATGAAATGGTGTCTAGTGTTGAAACGAGAGGTGAGAATATCCTTATCATTATTGTCTTTAAAACTGGGGATCCAAAGAAGATCCATTGAGGTCTGTGAACTGGTTTTGAGGGCTATAATGAAGTTAACTGTGAGTCATCTAATGGCTGAAATTTATTTGGCTTTCATATTTAGGCAGTCTACAAACTGAAAGGTATTGTAAACAAGGGTTTTGTCAAGGCAGTTTCATTTCTAAAATAATTATGATAATTTATCATCAATATTATACATTTATTACATAATTCACTTTAGATCCTAAAAAATGTTTAGAAGGGTAAAATCATTGCTCTTCTGAACTCACCCTTCCCATGGATTCCATGATGGGACCTCAACTTCAGTAATGGAAGAGAAAAATTAGTGATGTAATAATTAATTGTGAGGATTTACTGACAGTTACTTTAAAGCATCAACATTGATAAATATATTGAAGAAAACAACTGGCATTATTTCTCCAAACAAAAAATATGAACCAGCCACAAAATGCAAATGTCTCAGGAACACAGGTTTATATCCTTTTGCATGCCCTTAAATTGCTCTGTGATTTTCTGTTGTGCTTATATATCTATAGGCAGGAATCTTACTTAAGCTTAAAGAATTAAAAAAAAAAAAAAGAACTGTAATAAAAACATGAAGTGCTACATTTTTGGCAAAGAAAATTATTTATATGTTTTAAATAATATGTAATTATCACATGTAATTAAATACTTCATTTTTGGTGAATATTAGTAAAAACATTGCACTTGCAAATGAAAAAAAATACTAGAGTAGTATACACATATTTTTTAAAAGGTAAGCCCTACATTTGGTCAATGAGGGAGAAAACTGAGTGAAATACTGAAAAGAATCTACCAATAATAAATCTTTGTTTGTTGGACTGTGTAATGATCCCTTTAGTTATAGGCTGATGATTCGCATTTGACACACAAACAGAAAATATAAGTTCTTTGCTTCTGAGTGTTACAAAACATCCTCTGTAAAGTTATAGTGCTTGATCTTTAAATGCAGAATGAATTTCTTGAGATTCTAGAGATAAATCTCTAAATTACTCAAATTTTAAATGTGCCAGTTACTCATTTTATCTGGCATACTTTTTGTCACAAACTACTTAAAATATGAAACCTTTTACTTTCTATAATTTAAAAATTGCTTAATTTTTAACTTGCATATGAAAGAGGCTGTAATTAAAATAATATATTGTCTTATAGCAACCCATCTTGATTCTAAGGCAAAGTTGAAATCCAGTATGTCTGCTTTAGGCTGTGAAGTGAAATCTAGGCAGAATTTCCAAGCCTAAATCCAGAAGGCAGTTCAGAGCCTTATTTTCCAATGATTATGTAATACTCAAATGTGTATAGATAAAATTGTGCTCTAAGGCTTTCATGAGTGCCAGCATATAACCAAAGTGCTCTGACTCCAGTGGCTTTTTGTTCATTAAAACCACAAGGGGCGCTCTCTGAAGGATTTCCTTTAGCACGCTAATCTGACAGCACAAAGCACAGGAGTCAGAGTCCTCCTTCTCTGCACTTAGAGTTCACCCCTTTCTGTTGGGGTGTCCTCTCACCATGTGGGAACTTGCTCTCCCTCCTTAACCTGAAAGAACTGTGGTGGGTTGACCCTGCCTGGACACCAAGTGCCCACGAAGCTGCTCTATCGCTCCCCCTGCAACAGGACAGGGGGGAAAAATAAGCTGGTAAAAAATTAATGGGTCAAGATATAGGCAGTTTACTAAAGCAAGAGTCAAGGTTGTGCATGTGCAAGCAGCAAAGGAAAAAGAAAACAACAAAAAGAAAGATTTTATTCTCTACTTCTGATCAGCAAGCAACATCTGGCCACTTCCTGAGAAGCAGGGCTTCAGCATATGTGGAGGTTGTTCTGCAAGGCAAACTTTGTAAATAATGGATGTCCCCCCTTCCCCCTCCTTTTTCTTATAGGTGTGCAGATCTCATATGGTATGAAATATCCCTTTGGTCATTTTGGGTTGGCTGGCCTAGTTGTGTCCCCTCCCAAAATGTTGTCCACCCCTAGACTACTGGTCAGGTGGGAATGTTGGAGAGATTGAGCTGAGTTGTGCCAACTCTGCTCTGCAGCAACCAAAACAATGGAGTATTATCAGCTCCTTTCTAGCTCCCAATGCAAAGAGGAAAATTATTTTCATCTCAGCTCGGGCCAACACAAAGTAGCTGAATCTACTTCTTTTTTCCCAATATGCTCTAACTTCTAGAGAATGATAAAAGTCCTTCCATACACGTGATGAAATTGAGTTATTTGTGTTCTGTCATCAGCCAAAATCCCTAACACCAGAAGAAGAGAATTTGCTTTTACAGCCTGAGAGTTTGGGCTGTGAAGTAGAAAGAATGAATCCTGAAAGCTCCTCCCATTACAAATTTATTTTGTCTATCTTGCCATAATTTGCAGTGGAGAACATGGATCTGGTTTAAATTCTATCCATTGAAGTTTCTAGTTAATAGCTGTGATAACCACAATTTCTTCTTTTGTGTGTGACTTTGATACTTCAGCTTTTCTTGTTTGCTCATAAAGAGCTCTGGATACTAAATACAGGGATGGTGTTTCCACCCAATAGCAGAGCTGCTAAATGCCAAGTATTCAAATACTGTTTGTTTTGTGGTTCTAGCCTAAATGCTGTGTTTACCATGTCTGATGGACCATTGACTTTGAATATGAAAATCCTGGTCTACAGTTGTTCTTGCTGATACAGTTGGTGGAAGTTGTTTGTTTAGTGTCCATTAAAAAGATCAGTAGTCTTAAAGTAATTAATTCCTACACATACCATTTGCTCTTCATAAAATAACTGCTCAGGCTATAGAATAATAATGAAGAAGCATAGACTTACTGTTTTAGGTTGTTCTTCGTGTAAAATGATTCAGCCAACCTTTTCTATAATGAATATGTATAATAGATCTTTAGCTCATCGCAGGTCTAATCATAAATGGAAAAGAGAAAAGATATCGTGTTATTCAAATAGATCTAATTAAATTAATTGGTTCATTTAGAGCTCTGTCACTTCTTATGCATTTTCTCCCATTTAATTTTGACTGCTGTTTCATCTCATGTCCTTCATCTAGGCTGTTTTCCAGTTTTTTTTTATTTACCAGATCAGTTTCACTGTGAATAAATGTTTGATATTTTTTCATCCCTGTTTTAGAAAATATGATAAAATATGTACACTTATTTGTGAACTAGACCAACTTTTGTCCAATATGCACTGGAAAATGAGCTCTAACTGATGACTGCTTGCATAAGCAGGGCCAGTACAATAAAGCTTCTTCAATGCCTATAAGCTATGAACAGGATGCATTTGTCAATTCCATGCCCAGGCAAAATGTACTCACTTCTCACCTGCACCTATGTGTCTTTATGTTCCTTGGAATGGCAGTAGCACTGTCTCTTTTCAAATACTCTGTCCATCTCTCAATCTGACAATTCTTCCAGACTTCATTAGTCATGTTATCAAACTTTTGTCACCAGAGCACATCCAATTACACAGTTTGAAAATATCCATTTTTTTATTACTATATTTATCCTCCAGTGTTCAGGTATGTCTTTGATTAATAATCTCTGAAACTCTTTCATGTGAAACTCTTGCCATGACAGTCTAACAAAGCTTGGTTCTTGTGTGTTACAGCATTTCTCTGAGAAGCATGCCTAGTGCAGATTCATGAAATACTTGAAATTTAGGTACAAATAAGGTGTACAAATTGGGAAGACTGTATTCCAATCTTTGTGTTTCTAAAATGGATTATGCTCATAATTTAAACCCACAAAAAACTACAGAAACTGGCCAGGAGTGGGTAAGCTGTGGTGACTCACAAACTATCCAGCCGTTCTACAGGATAGTCACCTCACCTGTCTTTCACATGGTTTCCAAGTGAAAGCCTTTGTCTTCTAGTCTTCTATAAACCACTGAAAAAAAGGTAGTATGTTTTTTTTCTCTGATATCCCTCTAGCAGTATATGTGAAATGTTCCATTTTCATCTGAGTTGCTGGGATGCCCTTTGTGTAAATGCTGTTTTGTGTAAATATAAGAGCAGAGAGATTTTTAATTTTAAAGTGATATGCAATTGAGATATACTTCAATTAAGTTTTTCAAACATTTCCATTTTTCTTCTTTAAAAAAAAAAAAAGAACTCTAAACTGTTCTTTATTATACGTGTTATTAAGATATATTATAGTTTAATGCATTTTTCTTTGAAGTATCAACCAGCCAGAAATTAAGCAAATTCCCTGGACATATTCAGGCACATCCATATAAGGGCTCATTCCTTCTCTGACTGCATGTGCTTATGAAAGGTCTGACTTGCCCAGAACCCATTTGAAGTAGCAGTGTAAAGCCTGGTAAGCCTCTGTACCCAGGCACTTGCTATTGCATGAAGGAATAGCAGGAGCCACAGGAATAGCCCACAGGTAGTTCTTCTGCCTCAGGAAACCCATTGTCGATCAGTGACAAAAATGCCCTTTGTGTCGCTCAGCTTTCCTTACAACTGGATCCAATCATGTGTGGGGTGTCTCATGAGCACTGCACATCATTCCCTTTTTCATAACTAACATGCAGCCATCCCTCATTATGACAAGTAGAAATGCAACCCTAACGTGAGGCCATTGTGTGAGATGAAATGGGGGCATTTTAGTCATGCCATAGGTGCTTCTTACAGCTCCTGTGGGGTTCTTAAGAAAGAAGGTAACAGGATAAGGGTTGTGGGCTATTAGATGTTATGATGGGCTTGTTTCATATTTTCTAATTAAGCCTCTCCTGCTACAGAATGCTCCCAAGCCAATAGATCTCAGTACTTGCTCCAGGGCCTGCTGTACTCCATAGGTGTCAAGTAAGTCTTAAAGGATGGTGAGATGGATTTCATCACTTCATGGACTTGTGCTGCCATGAGAGTTTCAAACTGACTTGAACAAAATAAACAATCACTTCAATAGAAAAGTTAAATTGAAGGGAACAGTTTCTTCTAGGTGGATTATGAACCTAGTACAGAATTATGGCTACTTCAGAATGAATTTATAAATAGATTCAGGACAACCGAAACTACAGTTAAAGTTGTTAATGTATACTCTGGAGGAAGACAGGGACAGGCCCCTGGTGCTGAGGATAACACCTGTCTGACAAGTAACTTCACTGATTCTAATATGCAACAAAGGTTATGGTTTCTTGGTTATGGCTATTTGGATATTTACTTTTAGAGGAAAACCTTGCTACTCCCGCAGCAGCTGTAGGCAGTCTGCTTTGTGTGTTTTAGAGAATTGTTTTAGAGAACTCCCTTTGATGACACAGGGGAGTTTTTTCTGTTTGTTTCATTTTTGGCAATTGCTTCATACAGCTTCAGACATTGTGACTTCAGACTGTGACTTTCAGACATGAGATTGCAATAAGGCAATTCTAAATCACTAATGTCCTTTATTTACAGTGAAAAGAGTTCAAAATCTTTTTGGAGGACAAGTTTGCTTCAAATTGTTAACAGGGTTATTTGATCAGTTTTCTTTATCCACCTTTATTGTTATTATTATTTTCTTCTCACAGGTTATTCATCAGCTTAGACTGTCCGAGAATGAGAGTGTGGCTCTACAAGAGCTTCTAGATTGGAGGAGAAAGCTGTGTGAAGAGAGAGAAGACTGGCAGCAAATATTGCATACCACTGAGCAAAGAATCACAGCCCCACCTCCACCCCCTTGTAAGAAGCCAACACTGCTGAAGAAGGTAGAAGATACCTCCTGCAACAGACTCTCTTCAGGCATATGGGATACCACCATATGATTCAGATGTGTGTTTGCAGACTGTTAGTAATGGAACCATCTAATGACTTCAATCTGCACAATCAGCAAGTTTTCTTCCCTTCCCAAATGTGCAGGGATTCTTTACAAGCACTAATTCAATAGCACAGGATGGAGGAGCTGTTTATATCTGTCACGTGTGTGTGTGTGTGTGTGTGTACATGTGTGCGTTTGTTCTTTTCATATATATACATGTATACATATATGTGTGCACCAGCAAGTATATATATGTGTGCATGTGTATATATATATATTGAGACAAACTGCACTATAAGTACTTGGTTTGAAAGTACAAAACCATCATTTAAGAGTTCTCCCATGGACAATGAAGAGAGTATGTCAAGAAAAAGATGATGGGGAGAAGTGACTGACAGACATTTTGGAGAGATCAGGAGAGTCTGTGTGCACACTGTACAGCTGTTTTATACAGTACAAAAATATGTTTCTTGTTCCCTAATGAATGGGTTTATTATATTTCATGTATACATATATATATATTTCTTTGTAGATGTCTGTGTTCCATCGAGATTATTTACATGTTTATTTCTGGTGTTTTATAACTTCATGCAATTGGTGCTGTCGTTCTTTCTTCAAAATACAGGTAATAAATTCAGTACTTGCATTTTTTTCTTTCATAGATTATCTTCAACAACATACCAAACAGTTTCAATACTGTGTTATTTTTTTCAGAACTGGCAATATCCTATCTAAAATCTAATCCTGAAATTCTTGCAAAGCTCCTATGTGCAGGAGTGATTTGGTGCTGTTCACAGTCATGAATTAGAGACCATTACTTCTTTTTGATGGACCTGCATTTCTGACGGTGTGAACTGTGAATTTTGAAGTTACATCTCAAATCTTATTTAATTCTGGGCTACGTGAAATAATGAGGCATTCATTTATATTATAAGTGTGCTTTGAAATTCATACCTGATTATGCATAAGGTCAGGTGTCAGTGGAAAGATATGTAATGGTAATGAGGTATGAAAAATAAGTCTGTGATTTACTGTTACAAGCCAAAAGGCTTTGCAGAGATGGGTATATCAAAGTATTATGTCCTTATTATGGTAGCACAGTGATGCATTTATACTTCAAATTTCATATAATGAAATGGTTTCAGAAATTGCAGCATTCTAGTTAGTGTACATGAGTTCTGAGCAGTAATGTTCATTTATCAAAAACATACTGCTGGGAAATTGTTAGTTATTGCCCAGTAGTCTTTGAAATACTGCTTTGCCACTAAAAGGTGCAATTTATATATATCTTTAAAAGTACTTTTCTGGGGCTACTTATTTTAAGTTCTCGGACTATGTAGAGCCAGTGTGGAACCCTTTTCTTGGTTGTTTGTCCTATTCTCTGTTGAGATCCAGGAAAAAGTGTTTCCAGTTTTGCAAGTGGATATAAAACAAATATTTTCAAATATAAGCTAGGTCTAAATTGGTGTGCTCACTCTTGGTTGAAAGTAGTTGGAAAAGGGAAAAAAATCCATAGGGATGTAGCTTTTTTCATCATGTTTGACAGAAATTTCAAGCAAGCTGAATAGCAAAAAGCAATCACATGCTTGTTTGCTTGTTTATACAAGGAAGCAGCAAAACTCAAATTGTCCCATGAGTATCATCAAGCTGTAGGCAGAATTAAGCACCTTCTCTTGCTGAAGATTAAAATAGACATTTTGAGTGGACAAGGAAGGGGAAACACCAAAGTAGCTCTGAATTTTACCTTGTCACTACTGTTAGCTTCACAGAATTCCTCTGTGTAAGATTATCCATTTGTATTTCATGGAGAATGAGGAACCCTGGACTCCAAATCTTACCTTTGACTGATGTAAATGGCTACAGATAATGACTTTTCCCAGGAGAGGCAGGTAGCCCCTGTGACTGAGGTTATGCAGAAAACAACTTTCACCTGCTATAGTTATGACAGAATGAGGTTGTGCCTGGAAGATCTGAGGTTTCTGGTTTTTTGGTCAGATAACCAGGGACACAGAGTTCCCTCTGTGAGTGCAAAATGAAACAGCTCCAGAACTGGATGCAGGAAAGCTAATTAACCTGACCTTGCAGCTATTTTGCTTCCAGGATGCAGGTTGTTATCCCTACATGGCACAGCGTCCCTATCCACAGCCACAACAACCTCTACCCAGCCAGCCCAGCAGTGCTGAGCACCTCAGTGCACTGAGATGTGCAGACATGCCCTGAGGCTTATCACTCCCCAAATGGGCCTGGCAAACAGCCCTCTCATAAGGTCTAGCATATTGCTAACCCTAATGCTCACTAGCTGGCTCAGCCACTGGTAGCAATCAATCCACAGCAGCCTGGAAGTTTAAGACAAGCTGTAAAAACTGACTGAGAAGCCGGTTTAGATCATGCCAAAATCCCTGCTGCTGCAGTCACTTAGCTATTTGTAAGGTGAGCTTATGTATCTCCAGATGACACTGTTGTCATTGCTGCACTTGGAATGCGGGAGTACCCAAAGGGGAGAAATTACATTTGTCAAATGGAGTTTAAAATGGGAAATGGTATAAATATACATTATCCTACTTGCAGTCCTTACTAGAAGTTGTGTTAGAACTGTGAGCAGCCTCAGGAGCTCAACTGCAGGAGCTCAAATGAGGTCTTAAGGAACTTTTTTACTGCTCAAAGTCCACATTGTGCCCTATTACAGCAGTATGAACAAGTGTCGAAAACAAGTATGTAGATTTTCTAACAGTTTCATCAACACAGTTACATGGGAGAAGCCAGTACACCCCTGTTTCTGGCAATCTCGTTCTACAGACAATGAGCAAAGCAGATTATAATCCCCTGTGCAGAAGGCCTTCATGTTATTTTTTGCAAACTTGGGTAAGACATATTTTCTGGGGCTGTTCTTTAAAGCATGTCACCACAGTGCAATATTACAAACTTAGAAGACTCTTTTTGGTTTGTTTCAATTTTGTTTTTAATTCCAGGTTACATAATGGAAAGATTACTTGGAAAGATTTTTCATTATATTCCATTAAAGTATAGTACTATAGGAATAAAGTACTTGCTTTAAAACATGTTTTAAATATTTCTCTAATGGCAGTAAGACACTCTAGAGTGTGACTTATGATGTCATAATTCACACGTACTGTGTTCATTGGTCTCTTGGCCTTTGGCCTCATGCCTAACAATGCAGTTGGTGGGAATTATTATACCATAATTCACACCCCACTGTGTCTTATTGCTTAAATAACCATACCCCCAGAGGTGTCTTAAAACTACCATTAAAGTTTATATTGTGTATCAAAATGTGTTTACAGGGCTGGGAAAATATACTATTGACATTTTGAAATGTTGAGAAGTAGTTTTAGCAGAACTGTACAGTGCTTGTAAATTAATCTCCCCAGTGGAGTATGCACCAGCCAATTACAGTATTTCTTAAGTATATGAAGTCCTGTCTTGCACATTAAAAAATAGCTTAGAAATAAAAAAAGCCTTATGAATTTAATATTCTGAAGGGGAAGATTAAACTCTATGGGCATGCTAATGCCCTAATATCTAGTGAAAAATCTAAAAATATATTTGCAATAAAGCAATTTCAGGATGCTGGGATTATCATCAGATAATCACTCCTCCACATTGTGCCTTATTGCTTAATTTTTAATATGTGAAAAAACCGAAACGCCTAACAAGTCAATCTGTCCTTCAGCATAAGGTAAGAGGAATCAGATACACTTTACACGCTAAAAGTCATTGGTCTTAAAGCTAAGGGAATTATGAAAACATATTAAGCCACAAAAAAAAAGAAAAACAACATCTATTGGCAGGAGAACTTTTTTAAAGCTTGTATACCTTACTTGTTATTCCTGAAATAGCACTTGGTGTTTTTTAGTTGCTGTAGTTACATTCCTGTTGCAGTTTTTAAGCAAAACTTTGTTTTTAAAAACTGATTTAGATGTTCAGAGAAATACATGCACCGATATTTTTCAAAAGATCTGTGTACAGCATGAAGTGATAAGCCTTTTAAAAATTTGTATTGTTTACAAAAAAATAGTATGATTGTTGAGTAAGTGAATTGCATTTACCTTTTTTTTTCTTTTTTGCCAGTGATCCTTTTTTAATTCTAAAATGTTTAATTGCTTTTATTAATAACTTTATTATACTGCAGATCCTTTGTGTGTGGGACAAAGAATTTCATTAGCTTGCTAAGAAAGCATAATAGATTTTAGCATAGTTCTAAAGTGATAGTAATAGCCATATTAATTGTAGCTTTTAATTCTGCTGTATAGTATTGGCATCCCTAGTAATCCTGTTATTCTTATCTCTATAAAGCCTGCTAATATCTGAAATGCTCTGAGGAACTTTAAGTAAGTTTTGCCATTCACTTGTTAAATAATAAATGTAACTAAACTCTGTACAAATCAGTTTTCCAGAATGGTATTAAACATTTCATGGCTTTGTGTTTAAAATATATAATTTTTAAAAAGAAAAGACCACCTGAGCATAACTATTTGACAATAGCTGAACAAAATAGAAGAAAATGCTTTTCTTCCAGTTCTGCTGTTCTCTGTATACTCAGGACTTTCCATTTGAGAAGAAATAAATAAATCCCAGTTCTGTCTTGTACTGTGGCTGTGAAAATTAGATCATTAGCAAAGACTTTCTGTCCTCCCCACTCTGGTTTGGCCTTTTCACCAATCCATGAATGTATGTTGGATCTGGTCAAATCATGCATTCTGCTGTGAAGTGTCATAAGCAAAAGTCCAGTCAAGCCATGATTTCACTTTTTGAGGATTTTTGATTTATTACAGTAAACAAAACAATCTCATCTTGAATTAGTTAGACATATTTATTTCAACCTTATTTAGCTTGGTTTGGTTCTCATATATATGAGTCCCCTCTTAGCACTTTTGCATTTCCTTTCCTGTCAACTAAGCTTAGTTTTCAATCAGTCTTTTATGATAAAAAAGAAAATATTGTTAAATGAAATTACAGTATAACATTTATATTTTGCAAAAAAGTCCTTTAAAATACTGAAATAAAATATTTCAGTATTTCAATGTGTTTTTCACCCTTTCTAGCTGAAATTATGTGTTGGATGCAGTCTGAATCTACCCATAATTTCAACTCTTCACAAACATATACTTTCATAAATCCACTCTTCTCTGAAAAGACCACAGTAATGGATATTTGTTTTGAGATGCAGGAGAATTGCTGAGGTCTTTTGAAGTATCAACAGGGAAAAATTGACAAGCACGGGTATATTTCTGTCACAGAAATGTTCATGTGATAGTTATTAGCTAATGCTTGCACCCTCACTGTTTTATTTGGGCTGTAGCCCCTTCTCAGTCTACCTGGATATGTAGTCACCTGTCTCCTAATACTCATTAGAGCACAGAAAGAAAAGTGCTGAATCTGTCATATACACTCAGAGAAAAGGGAGAAATGTGTTGCAGACTCACTCTAATTAAAGCTTAATATAAATTATTTACATGTTTCCAAAAATGAGTATTGGAATCCAACTTTCTCGCTGCCCAAACGTGACCAAAACACTAGGCCAGAAAGTTGTGGCAATAAAATAGCCACAGCTATTAAATAAATTTTTATACAGATATAGCTCTTCTCTCTCACAATATAGTTCAACTTGGTGGTCAGGAAATGATTTCAAAACTAGGGGCCCTGATTATATGTCCTTTCAGGAAGACAACTCCATGTGTTTTTTTTTCTAATTAAAACCATTTCTATATCATTTTAGTGCAGACCCTCCCTAAAAGAGTGGTCAGAGCCTTAAAAAGGCAACGAGTCACCTAATCTGACAGGACTAAGACAGGAAAATATTCATTAGTGGATGGGTAAATTTGGGTAATGCTTTGGAAATTTCCAAAAATCATGACCTTTCTCATGGTTCTGACCAGTAGCCTGAATATAGATTTGATCTAAATTCTTGCCTAATAAATCTAGTCACAATCAGTCAATGCAATTAAAAATATCTTTAATAGAAATTACTCCTCTAGTCATCTAAATTTATATTTTAGTAACATGATTACTGAAAGTATTTCTTCACGTCTAGCTTTTACTAATGTAGCTGCCATTCATGTAATATAAATTTAGCAGTTAGGAAAGGGAGGAAGTAAGAAAAAGACAGTATAGAAATAAGTGTATTTGAAACATATCTTCTATGTTCATGCTGAGACTGGGGCGCCTTGGGCTTTAGAATTATGATAAGTAACATGGTAGATGCCATATCATCAGAGATCAAGACAATGTCCCAGAAGTAGCTCTCTAAGTTTAAAGACTTCCTTCTGCCTTAAACTTCTGTCCTATGTAATCCCTGAGTTCTCATGAGGCATGACTAGTTACTAAAGTCAGACATCATGCAGACTGGAAAGAGTGCATTTTTTGTCTTCTGGGGGAGACAAACACCCAGACCTCAGCTTCCCTGAGGTGGGAAAGACATTCTATTTAGTTGATCAAAGGCATAATAATGGATGATTTATATCTAATATCCTGTGTAAATGTGCTTGCTTTTCTGGAGAAGATATAACACTCTGTAGCAGGCTTATTTGTTCAACAGATAGGTTGATTTGTAGCTGGGGAATGTGGGTCTAGTTTAAGTCCATGATTTTTCAAAGATCTTCGGTTAAGTTCAGGGTTTGACCCTAGCTGATTTTTGTGGCCCACAGATGATTTACTTATTTCTCTGTGTGTACAGGAGTCCTGACAAACATTCACTTAAGATCTTCCAATCATTAAAAAAAAAAAAAAAAAAAAAAAAAAAAAAACACAAAT
>VWZU01013367.1:654224-712659 GCA_013397095.1 Sterrhoptilus dennistouni | reverse complement strand
AAAAAAAGTAATCTAGTAATTTATGTAATCCCTGTATAGGAATAAAAGGCCAGATCCTAGTGAGAATTCAGTTCCAATAAGGAAATTACACATGACCTGCCTTTTAGGTGGCTTGCTTCTGGAGAGGTAGGCAGGACTAAACTGGATTTCCATATTGGCTGTTCTGTGTTTCCAATTCCTGACTCCATCTGATTCCAAATTTTTCTTCCTGAAAGAGGCACTGTACTCAGGGGAGAAAAGGAGAATCACAGTTTTGTTTAAGTTGGAAAAGACCTCTGAGATTGAGTCTGACAGTAAACCAAACACTGACAAATCCATCACTAAACCATGTCCCTAAATGTCACATCTACAAGTCTTTTAAATATCTCCAGTCTAAACCTCTGGCACAACTGGAGGCCATTTCCTCTCGTCCTATCACTTGTTACTTGTGGGGAGAGACCAGCCTGCACCTCGCTGCAACTTCCTTTCAGGGCCTTGGAGAGGGTGATGAGGTTGGATTCCTGTACTCCCAAGGCGAGCTATGGAAACTTCTTTCTTCCACAGGTAAAGCTGCTTTCTGTCCAATCAGCCCCCAACCTGTTCTGTTACATAGGGGTTTTCCACTGGGGATCCAAATTTTAATTTGTTTTTGAACAATGTTAATGTTCTGCCAGTCCATTCCTTCAAGCTGCCAGCATCCACTGACACGTCAGCCCTGTCCTCCAGAGATTTACTGAAGCATTGGCTCCTCTCATCTTGCTACATACACAGAATTTGCTGTGTATTATGCACAAATGTATTGATTGTATGACTCATTAATAAATATTCTATTTTCCTCAGTGTACCTTGAAGAAAAGCTACTATCTGGCTGACAGCTGGACTTTATGTTATTGTAATACACTTTGAACCTCGTGGTCCAGCTAATTTGTTACCAAACATGAAGTCCACCTACCTTTATCATATCTCATCAGTCAGATTATAGGCTGCTGTCATAGACAGCAACCTTAGTTCACAGTAAAGTAGATATAGACATAGTTGAAAATAAATTCCAAGAAAATAATCATTGGCAAACTAGCAGGAAGGAGAGATTCCACATTGGCTCTTTTGGTAAGAGTCATTCGAGACCCACTTTTCCAAATAGTTGTTATTTGAATAGAAGAAGAACTTGTATTAAACTAAGGATGGCACCAAATGAGCTTATAATGCTGGGCCAGAATTCAAAATTATAATGAAAAATTGACAAAGGTTCTCCCACAGTGTGGGAATGTAAGAGATGCTCATTTAGCCCTCGGTGGAGAAAACATGCCCACAGTCTGAGACATAACAGGGCTTTAAGACTCATAGAGGGAAAAAAATCAGTTTTGGAAGACCATGTCTAGGAAACGAGTATGATCTGGTGGAGTTTGTGTGTACTGTGCTAAGACAGCAATCTACAGCACGCAGCACTTGGTGTGAAACAAACTGTATTGTCGTAAGTGTGGTATTGCATGGAGATACATTTGTGAATGTGTGTGTGCATGTGTCTCTTATGCTGTCTGTAAACTTAACATGTTCTCCTTAGGTGTTACTGCAAATAAAGCCCTTATAGAAACACTGAGATTTTCAATTCAGACTTGAAAAAAGCTCTGCAAATTCTCTTCCATTTTATGTCTTCACGTGTTAGAAATGTTTTCCTTTCCCTATACTGTCCCTAATAGCTCCAAATCCTGTTATTTGGAGAAATAATACTTCCTATATCTCCCTTTACTTTTCATGCATGAAAACAATAGGTGGGTGAGAGTTCTGTAAGAAGATAAAGCAAGATTTAGCTCAGTTTGGGTACAATCAGAGAACATATCAAAGGTACCACTGAACAGGAAAGTAGTTTCACAAGATCACGACAGCTGAAAATTAGGAAGCAAGTGATTTTATCTCTCTCTTTGTTGCTGGTTTTTTCATACATTTTTCATACATTTGAGTTTCAAACAATGACTTAAATTAGGACAAAGAGTCCTAGCATCATAGAATTCTTTAGGCTGGAAAATACCTAAGAAAAAAGGTCTTGAAACTGCCAATAGCTAGGAGTCAACTTTTCATCCAGATACCGCTATTACAAGATGCATTTTGCTTTATTGCAGCCTTGACATGAAGGCACATGAAGATAAGATTGAGAGCAGCCCTGAGGAGAAGGACTTGGGGATGTTGGTTGACAAGAAGCTCAATATGACCCAGCAATGTGCACTCAACAGCCCAGAAAGCCAACCCTGTTCTGGGCTGCATCCAAAGTGATGTGGGCAGCAGATCGATGAAAGTGCTCCTCCCTCTATACTCTGCTCTTGTGAGTCTCCACCTGCAGTGCTGCATCCAGCTCTGGGGTCCCCAGCACAGGAAGAACATGGATCTGTTGGAGTGAGTCCAGAGGAAGATGGTCAGATGGCTGGAGCTCCTCTCCTATGCAAACAGGCTGAAAGAGTTGGGGTTGTTTAGCCTGGAGAAGAGAAGGCTCCAGGGTGACCTTATAGCATCTGCTGGTACCTAAAGAGGACTACAAGACAGCTGAAGGACTTTTAGAAAGGCTGTAGTGACAGTACAAGGGGTAATGGCTTTAAACTGATAGAGTGCAGGTTTAAATTAGATAATAGGAAGATATCTACTGTGAGATTTGTTGAGACACTGGAACAGTTTTCCCAGAGATATTGTGGGTGCCCCATTCCTGGAAGTATTCAAGGCCAAGTTGGATAGTTGGATAGTATTTGTAGTCCCTTGTCTAGTGGAAGGTGTCCTTACCCATGACAGGGAGGTTGGAACTTGATGATCTTCCACACCAAACCATTGTCTGATTCTAAGATACCGCCTTTCTAATATGACAAGGTAATCATTCAGTTTTCAAGGTTATTGAGATTGCTAGCTATGGGTGAGCTGTGATAGCTCTCTAGCAGGTGATGAAGCCATGAAATCATTTCCCCACAGGATTTCAAACTGCCAACAAGCTGTAGCAAAAGTGTTCACTTAGTTTAAGCATTGAATATTGTCCTATATATGGAAGACAAGACATACTGCTGCTTTCATAAATGTTCTTCTGAATTATAAATGATTACTTAATAGATATGAGAATGTCTCTCATCTTTACTGAGATTAGTTGGTCTTGAAGAGGCTAGTTCATTATCAGAAACAAGTGGAAACCACCACAAAAAATATTTCCCACACCTTGTTGGGGTCAAGTGACTAGCTCTGAGAACTCATTATGGCTTCTAATAAAAGCACAACTCCTTGTTTCTAATTGTAGAACCTTGTTCAGACGATTCCTAATTTAAACACATGTAAACACATAGAGGGATATAAACCCCACAGGTTATGACCCAAGAGCACTTGCACTTGCTAAGGGTCATTCAGACACACAGAAGTTTCTGATTTCAATCTGATCATTGACCCCCACAGAAGTGAACTTTATGCAAAGTGTGCTCTGAAAACTTTTGTAGGCAAGATGCTTATGGTTTTGGAAGCTTTACTTTTTCCCTTGATTACAAAGTAAGAGTCAGTAAAATAGTCCAGTTTAAAACCTCAAATGTAGTCAAGTGCAAATGTGAAGAGATGAGCAATCAAGTCCCACACAGATAAAGATTTGGAAGTCAAGAGTGTTTTTGCTGTAGATTGTACAAGATGTGGCTGAAAATTACTGCTGAAGGATAGCTTGGTTCTGAGAGCTGACAGGAATCCTTCTTGCTTCATAGATACAGTCATTCCATATATTTAGCTTTACTTGCTCTTTTCAAGACAAAAAAACAGTTTAGCTACTTTTAGAACTCCTAAACAGGTAACATGTAAACAAACAGCTGTGCAATATTATTTCTAGTTGTGCTTCATTGTTCTACTTCAGCTCAGTTGAATTGTTGAGACTTTTTGCAGTGCAAATCGGGATAACAACTGGTCAAGAATCTATTCTCAAAAATTGAATTCTGTATGTGTTCAATAAGTCAGTCTCGGTCCTTGTGAAAAATATTCCTTTTGTTCATCAACAATCTGATGCAAGACAACTTGTTCCCTTCATTTGACTCTCACCTCCTACCCTGTCAGAAATAGTTGTGTTTCTACTGCGCTGTGCTAATACGTTTAAGATACCTATTGAACACACTTGATGCTTCAGATTCTTTAAAAGTATAAGAGTCATAACTTCTGTAGCATCATTAGTAACGGTAGTAAATTCACACTTCTGTGATTGAAATAAACTGTCGGTACACATTATGTTCTGAAGCATTGTGATTAGAATGAAACCTCTTTCCCAGTCATACACTGTGCACTCATGCTCATCATGTTATGAGGAATAAGTTTCAGACCTGTCATCTTGCAACTATGGAACAATATCTTCAATTTGAGCTTACTTGTGATTTTTCATATGAAGCTTCACTGGCATCTGAAGGGAAATGTATACTAACAAATGAGAATTGAAAAATATTAACCAAAAAGTTTATTTGATGCAAAGAAATGGGCAAGCAGACAAATAAAAACAACTTTAAGCAATTCCGCTTTCAAATTCGTATCACTTTTCATTCAAATTGATGTTTTTGACTTTCAGTATCAGAATAAAATGGGATTGAAGAAATATTTCTACTTCATTATGTGCAGCAAAAAGGATTGACAATAGAGAACTATTTTCCACCTCTCATGTAGATATGGTCATTATTTATTGGAGGCTGTTTTGTAATACAGTGACCATCTGTCAGTAAGCACTGAAAACACTCAATCATGCTGGCTGTTACTGTTAAAATGCCACAACCACTGACTGCTGTGAAGGATTAATAGTTGGGGTTTTTTGTTCTTTTGCTAAGAACAATTACATATTTAGAAGGCCAAATCAGCTCTCATTGAAGTTGGTATAAATCTTGCTCTGCTGGAATCCAGGTATCATCTCTAGATTTATAGAAAGGCAGCAGATGTCAGTCTTTGACCCAGACCTTTAATGGAGGATATAATGGAAGGAGCTCCTTTTTAATTTTTGATTTTTTAAATATCTGTGACAAAAAATAAAATGCTTAATTAATTTTCATAATGAAAGTAACTAATTCCAAGGGATAGCTCAGGATTATGATCTGCTATTCTACAGAAAGGTACATATAGTTGTTGTTAGAGAGGTTCTGTTTAGAGTTGTCCATTAAGCTGTTCATTTGAATGTTGCATCACATTTCTTTGTGCACTTGGTTTTAAGAATGGATGCTCAAATGAGCCAGCAGCTGCAGTCAGAAACACAGAATTAAAACTGGATGTAATTCTGCACAAACCAGGATAATTAAACCCTCCAGGGGAAGTCTGGAATGAGATTTGTTCAAATGCAGCCATGTGATTAAAAGTGCACCATTAACAATTTTTTTAATATATATATAGAGAAGCAGTTCCCTCAGGGTGGCAGAAGGAGTGAGAAATATGGCCTATACATTGAAGGTCATATGCAACACAGGGGTGGGAAAATATTTCTTAATTGAAACCCCCCGTCTCCATATCATTTATTATGACCATGGGTAATAATTACTTAGCCTATTAAAATGCTTGACTCAGATAATGCTTTAATTAGTAAGTATCAGATATTTCAACTGAAGGAGGAGCAGGACAGCAAAAGAAGGGAGTAATGGGAGAATTGTAGTCTTGAAAGAAATTGAGTGCCTCCAAGAAGCCTTTGGAAAATGAAAAATACTTTTCATTTCTTGGGCTACTGAGAAGCCTACAGATGCTCAGCATTTCCCACAGAAGGATCTGATATGTAAGGGAGCTGGTCCTTAAGGTTGTTATCTCATAAATCCTCATTCCCTTGTTGAATCCCATCTCTCATTTCCTATTTGTCTTTGGTGCTATGCTGGCAAAAGCTACATGGCACCCAGAATCTTGAAACAGGTAAGTTGTGTGCCAGTCTAATGCTCCCCCATTGTTTCCAAAGCTGCTATCACCCCATCACAAGGTGATCAGGCCTAAAAACAGGCTGCCCAGGGAAGTGGTAGAGTCACCATCCTTGGGAGTGTTCAAGAAAGGCACTTAATGCTGTAGTTTAGTTGACAAGGCTGTGTTTGGTCAAAGGCTGGACTCAATGGTCTTGGAGGTCTTTTCCGACCTTGATGAGCCTATGATTCTGTGTGTGAGAGAGTAGGCACAAGGCATGAGCAGAAGGAACAAGAAAAGGGAATATCTTAGCACGCAGCCTGGCAGGAAGGGCACAATCCTGCATGTTCCTTCCCTCCCTTCCTTACATGCCCAGCATGGAGTGGGAGGAGGAGGAGAGAAAGAAATGAAGCTGTGTCACATGGCTGTACGAAATCATTATAATGGCATTTGCCTGTACTTGCAGGTAGCCAGGGGTGAGTAGTTAGAGGAACAGTCAAAAGCATTTACTTTGAAACTCGATATGTCCAGATCTTCACACTTATCAGTCCCCAGAAGTAAAGGTCTTCTGAAAGCAACTGCACCTGCCCACCCCTGTGCCCTTGTCTCAGGAAAGCATGACAGCCACTCTCCCAAAAGGCCACCAGGTGTCATTTTGCAGCTGCATGCAACTACCTGTCCTTAGAGTATTAAACCTTTACTGGTTTGACCACATGCAACCTTATGACACACTAGCATTTCATGGGCTATGTAGACCACGAATCTCTCTACGGAAAGATTACTTAAACAGTTTGTAACATGAATATATCCTTTGCCTGACTTTCAGTTTATGAGCTTCCTGTAGGCTGATGATAATTTATCCAAACCTGTATATCACTCACAATTTTTTGTCAGCCATTCATCTAAACAAATTATGTCCTGGCAGTTAAGCTCCACAGTAAGTCATTTTTGGAAGCAAGTGACTGGTCCCCTAAGTCACATGAGATTGCTTCAGTTTCCTACTCAGATGACCATAAGCCTTATAAACACAAGGTTGATTAAGTTACTAGGCTTTGAGTCGCAGGCTGACAAAAGTAGGAGTGTGATAAGAAGGGCAATCCCACAAACAGAAGACAAGGACAGGTTTATTATCCAGTTGCTCTCAGGTGCAACTTTCACCTTAAACTTGGTAATAATTCAGGGAGTCTGAAGCAGAAGATTTCCAAGGGCTTGTGGCTCTGAGTATTAAGAAGAAATTGTTCAAGAGATTTGTTAACACACAACAAAATTATCTATGGGAATAACAGTAAATAAGCCCCAAAGAGTTTCTTAAAAAATTATGCTGTATCTTTCCATTTACATGAACATTGCTTTCAACTTCTTATGAGACCGATAACTGCTAAAATAATATACAGGACATTGTATTTACTGTGCTTTTTTTTACATTATACATAATCTGACACCAGTGGGGCTGATGAGCTGTCTTAGGTTAAGATGTGACACTGTATGACATTTAGCTTTTGTGATATGATGAGGTAATGTGACATGACATGAGCATATGCCATGAACCAAAGGTCAGAATAGATTCAAATAGATACACCTGCTTTCAGTCTGGCCAGTCACTGCCAATTTGTAAAAAAATCTTCCAGGCCACATACACATTTCTGACAACAATTGATGGTCATGACATAGATGTATTAATTCACTGGCAGAAAAGCTTACCATCTACTTATCCATAACATCTTTCTATCTAATGGAAATTGATTAGGAAAATATTTCTTCTCCTCAGAAGCTTTACTTACTTGCATATTTAATTTTGGGCAGCTGCCTGTGCCAGATTCAGAGAGATCATGCCTATACTGAAGGGCAGAATATCTCTCTTTCAATATCCACTACTGGCTTGCACAGGAACAATGAATATATTGTCTCTACTCTTATGGCCTGAGGGATCACTTTTTCTACACTGCATGTCCCTGATGGTACCCTACTTCACCCAGTCCTGAACCCCCATTCATTTCGGGAATTTGTTGAAACTTGCTGTCACTATCTTCTTGTATGTCTTAATATTCTCTGGCTGAAGACCACAGCCTGAGGAGGAAAGGCAGATGGTATGTGACTAGATTCAGTTTCAGGGATGGAGAAGCTGGCAGGCACTTTCACATCCCACAAATTCAGCAGAGCCAAAGGGACTTACCAAAACTGGGACTTGCACAGAACACACAGATACCTAAGGCTAAAGCTGTGATCCTGCTCAGCTGTTCAAATTTTGCTAAATTCCATTTCAATATTTCAGTTTAAAGTTTTCCAAATACATTGAGTAACACCTCAGTTCATGCACAGCCCTGCTCAAGTCTTGGCAGATGGAAATAAGACAGTCTCTATTCTGCAGCACCAACAGAAAATTATAAAATATGGCTGGACCTTGTCGTATGTGTCCTATGTAAGCTCAGAGTTCTTTCAGATGCAAAGAAGTCCTTTCACAATATTGCAAAAAATAGGATGTTGGAACTCACCAAGCCAAATCATCTTTTCATGTACTGAGTCAGGGCCAATAAGATCTACTCTCTGCAGGTCTTCACTGACAGGTCATAGAATCATGGAATCATAGAATCATGGAATATACCTAATCGGAAGGCACCTACAAAGATCACCCAAGTCAACTCCTGACCCTTCACAGGACAACAGCAGGTATAACACCATGTGCCTGAAACCATTTTCCAAGCATTTCTTGAACTCTGTCAGGTTTGGTGCTATGACAATTTCCCTGGGTCTGCTCCAGTCCTCAAGCATCCTCTAGATGAAATACCTTTTGCTGAAATCCAACCTAAACCTCCCCTAACTCCACTTCATGCCATTTCCCCAAGTCCTCTTACTGGTCATGAGAGTGAAGATATTGGTACCTGTCCTCCACTTTCCTCATGAAGATATTGAAGATCACACTGAGGTCTCCCCTCTGTCTCCTGCAGGCCAAACAAACCAAGTGACCTCAGCCCAAAACTGCGCACAATATTCAGGGTAAGGCCACACCAGCGCAGAGTAGAGTAGGACCTGCACTTACATACCACCAATATGTTATACACTGCTACAACTCCAGTTTCCTTTTCTATAGTTCCACCCTTCTAACAAGTAAGAATTTCTTTCTAGTACCCAAAAAAATTATTTTTTATAATTAAGTTGATTTCTTCACGCTTTCCCTTGTGACTACACAGGTTCATTGTTTATTTTCACCTTTGCATGCATATGTTATCATAGTGAAGCCTTATTTGAGTAAGAGGATGGAGAAAACAAAAGAAATAAGCCCAAGAAAGGAGATATTTCAGGAATGTGTCTTGCAAGAAATGCTCATGGATTTGCATGTTTTATCACAGTGTCCAAAGTTACTGAGATTATGAACTGTAGCATTTTGAAGCCAGATCTCTCAATGTAATACCGCTCACACCAACAGATGCCTTTGTAGATTTGGATGTCAAACTGTGATTCCTCTTACTTAAGTTTAACTGTCTAACAAGATGAACACTTTAGGCTTTCTACACTGGCTGAGAAGCAAGCACATTTAAAGGACAATTTATTTCATCTTCTTGGATACACACCTTAGGCATCCAGTGTTTTCTCTTCACAACAGAATCAAACTGGACAACAAGCTTAGATTATACTCAGCTTTTAGCTTTTAGACGTGAAAAGAGACTAACCTCAGCCCAGTAAGTTCACAGAAATAATTCATGAATAGATACTTCACAGCTGATAAGAAACAAAAGAGCAGCATTCTCAGAGCTCTCTCTGCTAAATATCACCAAGATTTGTACAAATGCACATCCTAAACTTACCCATTTTCTGATATTTACTTTTAATACTGACATCATCCTCATTTTGCCTAGAAAGTCAATGAATCTTCAAGACAAGTAACATAAGAAGTCAAGGGTAGAACAGATGTTTTCATTATGCTAGTAAATTCTTCTCTGTCATTAGTTGTTTTAAATTATCTTGCTTATGAAATTTAAAGTCCTAAAAGGTCTGGACACTGCCTTATTGTTTACTTTTTTTACCCACTTGTCTGATCCAGGTTTCTATATGGACCTTTTTCTTGATGTGAAAGTTTTACAGCAGTCAGAGCAATTTGATCACCTGGAAAGGTGCAGTAGCAAAGTAGCAGTTAGGTGAATAAATAAAAAATGTCTCTTGATACTTCGTGTTAAGCTTTAACCTCAAGAATTTTAACTGAAAATATTGGTTAGGTCCTTAACTGTGGCCTGAATTTATCCCCCACTCTGTTGAGAAGAAACATTTTTCTCATTGTCTCTGCTTCCTTAGCCCTGCTCTGACATATTGCTAAATCCGAAAGAGGCTTTAAGCTGCCATTTTTGTATTCACTGTTACTAATTATCCTTTCACTTCTTTGATTGTGCTTTTGTTACTTTAGTTCTCAAAACTGAAACTGATTATACCAGCTTCTTGTTTTTATTTTTATTTTGTTCTGACATAAATGACAAATGTGGTGTAATGCACATTCTCAGAGGAGGAAGCACATTATAAAGGAAACTGATTATGAGAATGTTTTAAATAAGTGCACTGTTCTCAGGATCAAATATTAGAGAGAGGATTAAAAATTGGTTCTGTTTTTTCTCTCTATAATCAATTCAAAGTTAATTAGATTCTGTATATGTCCTTTTTCCTATTGATTTTTTTGTGTTATCATTCCTGTTTGATTGCTGGTTTTCTAGTATGTCCCAGGCTTTTTGGATTGTTTTGGGGTTGTTTTTGTTTTTGTTTTTGTTTTGGTTTTTTTTGTTTTTTTCTTCTTATTCTTCCCAGTTAGCTGCTTCTAAATTCTGTTTAATTTTAAAAAAAATATCACAGACACAATATTTTATCTTACTTTATAAACACAATAAATTCTGCAGAGCACCAGAATGGTTACTGGGCAGGCAGTATCCCCTTTCCCTCAAAAGGACCATCTAGGGTCAAACAAGGTTATGTGGTGAATTCATGTGCATGAACTGCACTGATGAAGGTCACTTTGGCCACAAAACCATCACAGAAGAGTCTTTAATGAACATTCCGTGTGCATGCAAAAAAAATTAAACACTTTGTAAGTTGAGGTTTCTCTTGACTAAATGGATCTTTAAGTACTCAAAACCAGAATCTTCAGGAAAGCAGTGATGTGCAGATACAAGATTGATTGCATGCTCATTCTTCATGTGTCTGGACATCTGAGCCATGGTCTCCTGTACAGATTGTGCGTGCTCTGAAATATCAGAAGAGCTATATTGAGAGTTAAGGCATAAAACATATCAGTGTTCTCCTGCTGTCTTGACCACTTGCTGCCCACCTGCCAGCTGCCTTCCGTGGGTTTGCTTGCTGCCGTGTTCAGTGGTTTAGAATTTACATTCCAGTCACAGGCATGACTGGGAACAAGAGAACAAGAGGAAACATAGCAAGGGTATCCCCTCCTGTTGTTATGCAAACCCTGATTCCTCTGATACTTCGGTGACAGCTTCTGAATGCTGGCGTCTGCACATTACTAGAATATTTAATATAATCCTAAACGACACTACAGGAAAGTGAGTTAGTCCCCCTTATTTCCTTGACAATTCTCTAGATTAACACTTGCTGCAGCTGTTATTCCAAAAGTAACTTTCTGATGAGGTCGCTGTTCAAGGGTGACACTTTGTCTTTATTTGCTGGAAGGTACCACAGCAAAATCTTGGAAGGTACCATAGCATTTAGATATTAAAAATGTATTTTGAGTACATTACTTCACTTAAAATAAAAAATAAAGAGCCTCCAAAACAAACTGAAAACACATTCACTTCATTAAGTAGCTTTACATTCCTGCAAATATGCCCCTTATTTTCCTTGCTGTCAAACACTGTGAACAGTAGCAGAAAGTAAAGAAGGCAATGAGCCTTATTTCACGATGCCATGCACAAGACTAACTCTTGTATCATTCATTCCACAAATCTTCTTGATGACTGGATGTTTGGTTAAGAGGAAATTAAGTTACTTTAATATCTTCCAAGAGAGTCTGACTTTTTGAGCTT
Source organism: Sterrhoptilus dennistouni (assembly GCA_013397095.1). Taxonomy (NCBI): domain Eukaryota; kingdom Metazoa; phylum Chordata; class Aves; order Passeriformes; family Zosteropidae; genus Sterrhoptilus; species Sterrhoptilus dennistouni. Next base: position 700,819 of record VWZU01013367.1, on the reverse strand, counting down.
GATCTTCTCAATGGGCACCTTCATCAGCAAGTTTTGGAAACCATCAGAGCCAGGGAGACCTTTTCCCGCTGCATTGACAAGGGCCTGCACATCAGCTCTAAAGTTTCTGACACTCCGAGACGGACCTCACGTGGTGTTAAACCTGCACATCAGTTGCTATTTTCAAAACTGCCCTGTAATACTAGGCATCTGAATCGCTTCAGCACCAATGCAGAACTCAACTTCTGGTCTTGGACCAGCTTTTGAAAAGAAATCTGAAGCAAGATCCCGAAGAGAAACTGCATCAGAGAGTTCGCATCAAATTGCCTTCAAGCATGTTTTCATTCAAGCAGAAAAGTAATGTGCTTCTAACAGAACAATCGTAAATGGAACACAGAAGCACTGTTCTGTCATATAAATAATAAGTAGGACTCGCAAGGTGGTTTCACACCAAGAGAAGATGAAATTTTAATAAGAAAAAATTGATTGCTTTCAGGAATCAGTTTTGCATTCATAGTACTTTCTGCTATGAACAAAAAACTAGCATCTTCAGTTTCTAAATCAAAATATAGAAGTATTTTAGAGCCGGTTAGACTAACATAGGCAATTTTTTCTAGACTCTTAAATCTAAAATGGTGATGACAAGTCAGGGGGTGAGGGGTTAGGTTGTGCCAAGCATTGCCTCCAATAAACTGTGTAAACACAACTGCATGAAATTTGGTGCCTTAGATGTTCTCCCGGTGGCCTATACAATTTGATTCTATCCATAGCAAAATCTGTCCATGGGAAACAACTTCTGTTAAACAGAGTGGGAAGACTTATCTGCTACCATCTGTCCCATGGGGAATAAGCCACACAGTCTTCAGAGAACAGGAGCTGGTGATTGCTCCCTTTCCACATCAGAGAGAAATGAAAATCAAAAGTGTGCATCTTTCTTGCCCCCCCATTGCTAATTTATGGTGAGACAGCATCTACCCTTCAGTGTTACCGTGTTGTAACAGATACCATTGCATGGAAAACTGAAAGGTACTATGTGGATTACTGAATGCATATCCCCTGAAATGCAATGTTATTTCAATATCTAACAGGTATTATTGTCTTAATCTGCAGATTCCTCTTGTAATCTGGAGAACAAAAGAAGCAACCCTTTAGTTAAAAATTTATTTAGAAATTTATTTAGAAATTTAGCTAGAAATAAATTTTTCAGCTATTACCATACAACTACAATTTGTCAATGTCCTTTAACCTTTCCTCATTGCCTCTAGTTTGAAGTAATTTTACTTTAGCTATAACACATAAACTTACACTGGCTTGCATTCACAGAGAGCAAAAGTTTATCTTGAGATACATGGATTTATTTTTTTTCCTAAAACGGGAGGGACTAGGGGCATTAACTGGTAATTTTTTTCTTTTTCAGAAAAAAAATTCTGCCAAGAAATGCAGTCTTGACAATGTCCAAGCCCATACTTACAATAACACTTCAAATGGCACAAAGCAGTAGTGCTGCAGGTAGATGCAGTTCTATCTTCCTCCCTTCCCTCACCCTCCTCATCTCCACCCTGTGCAACCAACCAGTGCAAACTGATATGGCTGAGTGGTGAAAAGCAGCAGGAAACTGGCTTGAGCTCTTGTAACAGCTAGTTTCAAACTGGATCAATTCCCTGATCTGCCTTGTCAAGACACCATGCAGATGGTTGTTTTGGCGCCTGAGCCCACATGGTGCAAAGGGCAGGAAAATATGGGAAAGCAAGGAAGGTGTAGAAAAGAGGAAGTTGCAACTTGCAGGAGCATTACCTCCTCATTGGGGTGCTGGGAAAACCACAAATTTAACCTAATGTTGGAAAATGTATCTAGACTCCACCCAGATTAAGGCAATTCAAGAGATACTTGGGTTCCCATTTAGTGACAGAATGGCAGATTTTCAGGAGGTGGACAGCCCTTGCTCTAACAATAATAAAAAACTAAATTATTATTTTTTGCCTGGCTTCTTAGGCCTGTCTCTTCGCAGTATTTGGCCCATTCTTAGCTGAGTCTTAGATCAATCTCATGGAAGACAAAATGTCATTGAATAGTTCAGTGAGACAGATGATATAATGAAAGGATATTTATTGGAAGGTGTAATGTTTATTTCTGTATAAGTAAGATGAAAAATAATGAAGCATATATATATTTTACCTATTGACATATATTGATCACTGTTGTAACTCAGGAGGGAAGTAGATTTAAGATCTTGCCTTTATCTGACACAGTATTGACTACTCAGGTCTGGTCTGGTTCCAAGAGACAGAAACCAGGGTTAATATCCATCATGTGATCCAGAGTAGCAGTTCCAGTAATCTTCTTTCTGGGCAAAAAGCAAATCCCTTTTAAAGCGACTGCAAACACCCCAAAGTCAGAAAGATCTAAGAAGGAGTAAATAAAGTAGAAGAGGGCAGCCAATTCACATAGTTTCCATGTCATAGTCTCACAGTCTAACATTCTGTTCTCTCCAAGGAGGAAATAACAATATAATGTACAGCCCTGCCACTACTGCTATTAATATCTTGGAATGCCTCCAGAAGCACGTGGGTGCAGGAGAATACACTGTTCCTGGTAATCACATAAATGTTTAGATGTTTTTCTTTACGAGGCTGAGTCTGGATCTCTTTTATATGCTGCACTGCAGAAGTCCTTATTTTCCAGCTCCTCGAAGGCTGGGCCAGTCAACCTTCCCTTTTTAAAATCAAGTTGCTGCATAACAGAAGTACTACAAGTTCCAAAACAATGTATGAGCTATTTCAGCTATTTTAGTGCACTAAAAAAAAAAAAAAAAAAAGAGAAAGGCAGTGAGGCAGTGAGTGAGGATGGAAAGTAAAAGAAAAACAGAAAAGGAAACCAGGACACAGTGAATATAATTTTTCCTAATGTTTAGCAGAATATGCACAAGCAATCTAGGAAAAGTGTTAATGTTTTAAGATTACCTTAACAAGGTAAAGTTTCTTCTCAATACACAACTACACATAATTTACATACTTATGGTGTCTCAGAATTCTTTCCTCAGAGGTTTTTCTACGGGCTACTTCCCCAGTGTAGCCTGTATGGTAAATGCCTCAATGGCCAGCCAGGAACATCCTCTGCAGGTGCAATTGTCCATCATCATCATTAGGTACACCTGAGCTCTAGAAGGACACAGAGAAAGGCTGACTTCTTCAAGACAGAAGTGAAAAGTGACCTCCAAGCACAGGCCATAAATAGGCAGCACTGCTTTACCTGTACTGTCCGAATTTTTTTCTTTCACTAATTTAAAATTAAAACCTGATGGAAAAATTAAGAGAAAACCAGGAAGGCAAAACGCTACATCCAGTCCACAAGTAATATCTGGGCTGGCTGACAGTATACAGTTGAATGTAACTTGTGAGCCTTGATTTCCCTCCAAGAGCATCCACACAAGTGATGTACCTGCCCAACCTGGCTGTGCACTGGCTGTGTCAAAAATGGAGCCAGTTGTGCCCCAGTGGGGCTGGTTGTCTCAGATACTGTTCACACAAACATTGATTTGGGTCCTGAAGCAGCAGAGCTGTATGTGAGTGTGATATCTGAGGCTTTAGCCCTGCCAAAGCTGTGCTGCAGGAAGTAGTGCAGTGCCTCCTGTACTCATCCATAGCCACATAGCCCTGCTATGGAGCCACAGGGTCCTGCTGTGTGACACTCCTCCCTAGGGAGTTCTCTGGGGACCTGGAACACTGCAACTGCAGCACAGGCATGCTGTGCCAAACCGTTTCCTGGAGAAATCTGAGCTGCTCTGTCTTTGAGCCTGTAGTAGATGGATTCCACTACCTCAGCAAGCTGTTCTGAATCTTCCTTACACTTACACTACTTCCTTTTAAAGTAGTGCTGATGCACTATTGAAAACAGCCCCCACAGCCTCCACTCATTCTACTGGGTAAACACAAGGGTAGCTTTTTTTTTTTTCATAAATTCTAGAAATGTATGGAAAAGATACAGTAAATGCTTTTTTTCTTGCTAATATTATTGTTATAGAAAGATATCTGAAAACATCAGATTTAAAATTCAGAGAAAAGTCTCCTCTGAGAGGTCTAGCTATAAAGGTATTAACCATTTTGTCACTTTGGGCTAGATTTTTCATAAAATCATTTTCAGAGAGTGTTCAGAAATCTCATTTTGCAGTCCAATGAAGGTTGCATTGAGCACTAATGAGCTGGCAAGATGCTCAGACATGGTTTTGTCTGAAGCAGAGAAGCATATTTGGTGCTGGATGGGAATCCATAAAGCAGAAGGTACTGTATTCCTGGTGCCTACCACAAGCAGGTAGAAAAGGGCTGAATTAAACATCAGACCATTTGGCCAGTTGTCAAGGATACCAGCTGGAATTTCATTTGGACTTGTTGGTTTGTTTTCTCAGTAGATGTATTAGTACATTTGTTTCTGACTTAGTTGAATTTACAGTGACTGGACTACTCAATAAATGTGAAACAAGTATTTGGCATAATCAAACAAGATCCAAATATATTAATAGATCCATGATCAGTTCATTGTAATTCTGTAGAAAGGAAAGGGAGGGTCTTTCCATGACTGTGGAAAGAGACCTTTTGGATTTGCTATTCCTGACATCTTAATAATTAGAAAGGAATCCAAAAGCAATGCTGCTCAAAAAATATGGCCATGGAACACACCATGCAGTTTCCTAGCCTCAGTATGTCTTGCTCCATCTTAGGAAAAAATTGCTTGTAATTTATTTATTGAATAAATAAATTCTTATTATTATTTGTGGACATTTTTAAGTAGGATGAAAATGTCATAGATTTCCTTATCACTCTATTTCTCTTCATGTGAAAGCAAAGGGTCACCATGGACCTGGGCAGACACAGATGCATGAGGACAGCACAAGGGCAACATTCCTGACAGAACTTATGCAGATCACACAGAGGTGACAGACTGTGAAAGAATTATGTAGACTCCTAGTGCTCACAATAACAGACATGTCAAATAAATATATATAATTAAGCTTGAAAAGCACAGTCAGAGGTATCAAAAATTTTACTTCCATTTAATAAACTTATTTCATATTACCAGGAAACATACTTAAATCTTCGAGGTCATAGCCACTGACATAAATGGAGGGAGAAAAACCTCCATTTATGTTTTGTTTATAAACACTACCCCACTTCAATAGTTCCCCCTCTATCAAGAGGAAAAGAGAGCTCAGAGCACTCCCAAGGGCTAAGCAGGAAAGACTGAAATGGTAATCTCTCCCAAGCTGGCTCGATGAAGAAAAAAAAGGAAAAAAGAAAAGAAACATACAAGGAGCAAAGCACTCTTCACACAAAACCCTGAGAACTTGTGCCTCTTTTGACCTGCTGCCATGATTTGGAGGTGGATAAAGAAGAGACATGAGCAATTAAAGGAAAGCAGCAAATACTTGTGCCTTATTCAACATACACAGCATACAATTACCTGTTGCAAATACCCTCAAGTGGCTAGTGCCCCTAGGACCATCTGTTGTTATTGAAAGCCAGTGGGCATTTTTGTCCACAAAATAACAATGTGCACTCAGAGCAAGTCCACAGACCTCAGTAAAGAGTAGATCTATCATTCTGTTCACCCAGTTCACAAGAAACCTTTTACATTAACTGCTGTTCTAGGATCCTGGATACAGTTAGCTCATCAAGCAGGACCAAAGAATATGGAAATGCAGGAAACCAGTCAACATCAGTGTAGCTAAAACACACAAGGAGAGAGTATGAAGTACAGTGACCTCATCAACCACAGCACCAAGCAGATCGTACTTGGACCTAAGATAAAGGACTAAGATAAGTCCCTTTCAGATCTGTGACACCAAATGGCTGAAATTACCATTGGAAAGTAAAAGCAGTAAGAGCAACACTTTTTACAGTGTCCTAAAATTCCCCTTAAGAAGTTGAAACTGCTAATACAAACAGCTCGGGTGACTGTGGGTAGGAGCTGGTATGAAGATGAACTATTTCTATTCAATATTTTCACTCTGCTAGAAGTGGCCTTCTTCTACAGAAGTAGGTCCTTCAGAGGAGGAGCAATATTTGTGATGAGCTGCTCATCTCCTCAGTTTTGTGAATGGGCCACTGTGGACCCCCTGAATGTATTTCTGTGGTGTAGGTACTGCCGTCAACGATACAGCTTTAAAAAGTTTGAGCTACATATAAAATAGCTATTCATGAAGGAAAATGTTCCAGTAAGAGCAACACAAAGCTCTTCAGAAGTTAAAGAAAGAAGGACACATATCCAGGCCCAGTATGCCCTGAATGTTGCAGTTACAGCATTCATAATAACTATTTACAACTATCGAGTATCTCAAATGTTTTCTTCCCAGCTTAGATGTATCTTTAAACTTCACTGCCAACTGTTGAAGGTCCTAAGGTATCACTTCGAGATAAAGAGCTGTCATTACCATGTGCTTGTGACTTGTGTAAACAGCGTTTAAATATGAATCTTAAAAGTAAAATATAAAAGAAAGAGCAATTGAATGTGAAGCCCTGGTTACTAATAGCAGACAATGAATTAAAATAAAAAGATGGTTGTCTATTAGGTTTTTCTAGGGGTACTCTGAACAATTTTGAGAAAGCAAAACCTTATTAATTGAAAACTAATTATAATTAAAATGTTCATGGCTGCTTTCCCTGATTAGAAAGCAGCTGGGAGAAGGAGTATCTTTCAGGGGTCTTTTTTCTTCCCCAGGCACAGACTGAGAGAGTTTGCAGGACAAGCTGGAACTCTGATTTTGTCCCTCATACTCTATGCACATATCTGTTTATGCATCAAAAGGATTCAAAGCTATACATAGGCACTCCTATGGGATAACATTGACCTAAATTATTTATGGGGAAAAACATAAACTTTGCCTTAAAGTAGCTATCAAAGACTGACCACAAGTTTGCATTTACCCACAAAAGTGAATACTTTTTGCAGTGGTTCCTTCTACGACATTCTACTTCCAGAAGATCGTGAGCAAGTTAACAGAAACTCCTAGATAAATGTATCCAGGTTAATAGGCTTATCTAAATTCTTCCTCATCATAGCAGAGCCCATCGGTCAAAAAATCTCTGTGCCATTTTGACATCTAGACACCAACAAATAAAGACTCCATGTCATCGTGCAAAAGCTTTTGTAATCAATTGCTTCAGAGGGGATTATGTTTGGTTACATGATCCTCTATGGAACAGCAGCAGGAAATAGGTTATTTTATGTAGATACTAACGTAGAGCAGAAGGAAACTGCCAACAAGTTTAAGATCTGAACTTTGACAGAAGTAACTGAGCAGCTCTCTAGAGTGTTTCATGTCAGCTGAGTATCTGATATTATCTTTGGTACTAGTACCAAATGTCCATTTGGTTCACAAAAGATGAAAAGAACCTCTGGATGAATAGCAGTAACTGTGCCAGGTAAAATACAATTCAAATAAACATTCACATGAACACCAGTTCAGATACCTGTTCTGAAAGGTAAAGAACAGCCTGTGCTTTCTAAAAGATCTCAAGGTTCTGGATCAGAGTAATAATCTACAAAAGCAGACTTATGGCTCCCTTTGTATCTACAGAAGGCAAATTGGCTTTCTATTTTCAGAGCACCATAGCTGCCATTACAGAACAAACAATACCACATGAAGACTCAATTCTCTCAGTATTGCCTTCAGGTTCAGAAGAGGAATGAGTTGATGGATCTTAGAGCTCCTCACCACTCAATGCTATTTGACATTTTTTTGGCAGACTGAGGAATTCCAGGCAAACTGTCAGGGTAGTTAAGTATGGATTGGATTATCAAAGCCAAAAATTCTTATGAACAGCTTATGAGAGAGAGAATCATATCTTTTTGCTCAAGAGGCAAAATTAATTTCTGAGTTTTGGAATCTGAGAAAATGAATATCTACATCAATATCCAAAGAGGTAAATTTACATGTCATCCTGACAGTATAATTCTCTTACACAGAAAAAACCAGGCACAGCATGGATGGACAGAAAGTAATAAGATTATTTGGCAAGACTAAAACAACCAGTAGTTGATAATGAAAGGACTCTAGGGCACTGAGCTCTGATTGAACTGAAGTTCAAACTTTTTTTGCTATCTGCTACAACAAAAGGGCCTTCTGACTGTGCATCATTACACAGCAAAATTCAATCTTGCTTATGTGATGGCTTCCACTTTCTTTGTTGCACTTCAGTAGTCAATGATTAACTGTGAGTGTACATATTGTTAACTCTAAGTCAGACAATATGCCATTACCTTGTAGAACAAAGGGGAAATTTCATTATCTTTTCTGGAATCTAAATGAATCATTTTGTTCTGGTGAGATGTACTTTGAGCATGTCTACTCCAAGTAAATATTGCTCTTATTTTTTAACTCATAATCATTCTGTCACTGGTATACTTGGTCGTCAATACAAAATGCCTATTCATAAATATTCCAAAATCAGTCTTACACCAATTACCTGAGGCACAGGACCAGCCATACTATGCTGATGAGAATTTTGGGGCAGGATGACAACTCTGCCCTTGAACTCATGGGTGTCAGTGAACCAGATGGGAGGTTAGCCTGCCCTCACCTACTCCTAATTTAGATGTAATTGTGTATGCAGACTGCCAGATTTAAGGACAGCTTTGATATGCCACAATCACAATAACCATAAAGCCTGGCTCAGTTTTGGATCAGCTGCAAAAATAATTTTGGTAAGACCCATAAAACCAACCATATTTTTAATGAAAGGCGTTTTAGAAAAGATGTTAAAGTAAGCCTCTCATTTTTTCAAATGATAAAATTACATAGCAATGTGACTTGAGATGATAAATATTTTTTATTTTCCTCAGCTCAAAATAGGTCTTAAAGGATATTCATCTTTTGCTGCTAAAACAGGGAGCGATTCAAATGTTTGCTCTATTTCTACTCCCTCAGACCAGAGTCTGTCTGTCGGAAATACTGTTGTGGTGGGTTGGGCCCAGCCAACAGCCAAACACCCAACCAGCTGCTTGCTCACTTCCCTCTTTCACAAGACAGGGCAAAAAATGAACAAAAGCAAGAGGTCTCGTGTAGCTAGATAATAACCATTTCATAGGGAAAGCAAAAGCTGTGGCCAGAAGCCAAGCAAAATATGGAATTAGTTCACTACTCTGCATCAGCAGGCACATGTCCAACCAATTCCTGGCAAGCAGGGCCTCAGCACATGCAATGCTTGCTTGGGAAGTTGAACTCCATCATCACAATTATCTTTCTTTCCTCCTCCTTGCCCTGAGCTTTTTTTCCTTTTCTTCCCTACCATCACACGGTATGGAATACTTTTTGGTCACTTTGAGTCTGCTATGTGAGTCTGATATGTTTTCCACTCTCAGCATCTCTCCTACCCCTGAACCTACTCATTTTTGGATGTGTTTGGGAAGAGTGGAAACCCTGATTCTGTGCAACCACAGCTCAGCAGTAGCCAAAACTTTGGGGTATTAATACTGTCATATAATTCCCAAAAGGCAAAGCACAGCACCATACAGGCTGCTGTGAAGAAGGTGAATTCCATCCCAGCCAGACCCAGTACAACTTATTTTATAATCATTATCTTTATTATTATTATTGTTGTTGTTGTCATTATAATTTTCATTATCATTATTAATTTTTCTTGCCCTTACTGCTACTCATATATTCAGAAATCTGAACTTCTCTTTTATCCTGATTACTAAGCTGAACTTTGCAAGCAACTGCTTGAAATGCACAAAACAATGGGGCTGTTCTAGGAAAACAGGCCCTGTAGCCACTGTACATTAATAATATCATAGGTATTTTACTCTTTTTTTTTAATTCAGTTCTCATGATTGATAATTATGAAGATCATCCTGAAAGATGATTAAGCAGTTTTGCTTTTCAGAAGAGTGATTTTGGATTTGTTTATTTGCTATTTTAGCCATGTCAGCATAAGTTGAAGACAGGCTTGTATGTGGCAAACTACTCTGACTTTTCACTGTCAGATACTTTATGACCTTGTTTGCATAAACACAGGAACATATGACTTTTCTGTGTAGATTACTCAGGTTTCCTCTTCACCAGTTCTCCCTAAGTGTTTCTTCCTTTCTTGGAAAACAGCACCAAACCAAAACAACTGAAATAGTTACATGGGGAGAGACTGTTTTTCAGTGTCTTAAATTAATACAAATACAGATTTATCTTTGGCAAGTGAGACATACAACAGAAATCTGCTTTAGTGCCTCTGTATGGCAACTAGAGGATGCAAGATTGCCACAGGTGTTATGTTTTACACAGGTAATTTAGAGATTACTTTCCTTTGCATGTGGGCTTTTTTGGTGTGGCTCTTAAAAAGACACACATTTTTACTGTGTACATAAATGAGGTATCTTCCAAAATACTGTGCAGTTAATCTGAAAGTTTAATATAGAAAAAAACACCAGAAAATTATTTTTAAAATCCTCAAATAAATAACCTCAAACCATTTAAAAGCAGCAGTTCAAAATGAAGCTTCCTCATTGACTTGACCACTCATTATTATCATTGTATCCAAAGGTGGAAATGTTTTTGTACTGTGAAACCAAGACCTTTAGAAATAATATCTACTTGGGGCTAATTGAATATAAATGTTTATATACAAGAAACTGAGCTAAAAGTGCCAGGATGGCTATGTAAGAATGATGAATGCAACAAAAACAATAACAACAAAACTAACAAAAACTTTGTTTAATATGGCTGCAAAAAGAATTTCATCTACAGCAGTCCCTGGCAAAAATCGCTCCTGAAGAAAACTTTGCCTCACACAGCCCTAGCTAAAAAACAGATCACAAAACCTAAAGAAGACTTTTGAAAATATTCTCTTACAGATAGTCAGAATTTAAATACATATATATGTTTATGTGTAAACAAACATTTTAATGAGAAAACCCCAACTAGGGGTGGCAGTGGAAAGGGAAGAGCATGTCTGCTGACTTGCCAGTCAAGAATATTGCACAGCCCAGTGCCCAGAGCAATTTTGTGGGTCTTTAAGTTGAAAGCTGATAAGTCAGCCTAAATAAGGGAAGTGATTTGTGCTTTCATCTCAGTTTGAGTGCTCACTGAGGTGGTATGCTGTTTGTTACATGAGAATTGTCAAAAGGTTGTAGCTTTTATCCTGATGTGGAATAGAAAATATTTTGAAATTTCAAAGTTTTCATGGGAGAGACAATATAATCTGCTGCTCTGTGTGTGTCTAATTAAACGGTGAATCACATAGCTCAGGTAATAACACATAGAGAAAGCTTTAATATTAATAACAAGCACTGCAACATTACCAGTGTTTGTCAAGTTAGCTTCCTGGGGATTTTGTTTGTTTATTCTGCTATGGAACTTGAATTCATCTCCATGTTATTACTTCAGCTATTTTCAGAGAATGATTCTATAACAATTTGCACTTTCGTTATTCCATTCCAGCATGGAAAGGAAAAAAGGCTTTCAGAACTATTAAATGTAGAAAGTTGTTCTTTTTCACAATAATCCTAGCTAATATCCTAGCTAAGACCTAACCTAACTAGAGAATTACCTTTTTCCATAGAGTTGTGTTCTGTATGTTAATACATGCAGCTTATCAATTCTGCCCCAGGCTTGCTACAGTTCACACCAAAAAATAAGTTAAATACACATTGGGCTAACAACTACTACTACCAAAATTAGTTAAAATTTACTCTGAGAAAATATCAAGGTAAAGACACATAATTATCCTAAAGAGAATAAAAAACAAAAGCAAAACAAAAAAACAAGAGATAACAGTATAACAGTACAGCAACTTATGTATATATAGTAAGCCACTTTTACCATATATAGAACATTACAGGACAAAATCTTTGTTCAAGAGCAGAAAAAAATATGTAGGCATCTTCTACACTCTATGAACAATCTATGCATAGAAACTCTCTTCTGCCTCTTTGAGAACAGAATATCCTGCTCACTGCCCAGGTCTGAAAAGACTTTAAAAAGGTTGATAGAGGAACAGAACTCAGGCCAGCACCCTCAAAGGAAGTTGCATGTCTAACTCCAGTATTCAGGCATTTGTGGCTGTAGGAAAACACAGGCCATTAAGCTATAGGAAGGTGCTAAGGACCACAGCAGGCTGCTGACCAAATTAGACACACCTATATTTGTAACGGCAGTTAAGCAGATGCTCTTGAAATCTCTAGTTTGGACTTAATTAGATTGCAGCATCCTATCCAAGGACTGATACAAGCTTTCTAGGCATTGTCCTGCAGGCAGTGGTAATTAGGCCCACATAAATGTCAGTGCTAGCTAGATGGTTAGGAATGCGGTTGACTGAACAAGAGAAGTATGGAGGGAATGACAAAGGAGCACACTAATCATGCAGAAAGACAGAAAGACACAATGGAAACCAGAAAGGAAAAAGAGATTGAGAGAAAAAGGGAATTTTCCTACTCCCTTGCTTTCTTGCCAAGACCCTACTTGATCAAATGCCTTTGACTAAGTTGTGACTAACATCTCTTGCTCTTACCCAAATGGGGTTCAAAGCCTTTTTTCTGAAGCCTAAATACACATTCCCTGGCGTTGTCAGGGAATTTGTTCCTGGGCCCTCCCACAAAGATTTAAACACTTTTGCTGATCTCTGGCTGTTAGAGATCACAGTCTTTGACTTATAGTACTGATACATTGTAATTCAGAGAAGAGGCTTACTAATGTTTAAAGCTATACCTTGTGTTTTGTAGGTTTAGTTGTGGTTTAGAAACGCATGTGCTAATGATTTTTTTTCATTATGAAGTGCAAAACTCCTTGGTTCATGAATGGAAAACAAATACTGCTGCAATGTGTTAGTGATGAGGTTGGTAGACATCCAAACCTTCTCTTTCCTAGTGGAACACTTGCTCTCTTCCACCCAAGAGGCACAAGGGTGCACAGCTATGTTCTCTTAAATTATGAACTAAATTAATTGCAGGAACAGTCAGCGAATATTTTCTACACTAGGATCTAAATGTATAAATTGTAATATTATTTTTTAACTTTTTTTCTGAAGATAATAAGTGAACATAGTTGCAATCAACATTTTTTTATAGGTGACACACATGCAGTGACATTAATGACATTTGAGCTCACTCAAAATGTATTCAGTAAATGAAATTATTTTGTAAACAAGCAATTAGAAATTATCCCTAGATCTATTTGTTACACACTACAAATAAATGTATTATGGTTCCCCTTATTTGTTCATATTTTTCAAAGATGGATTGCCTACTCATTGTTCTCTAGATGTGTATCTTTCAATGCACAGTATGGTCTGTGAGTGAAGCTTGCATTGGAAAGATGTTGTGAATACTTTCTTTAAAGTTGATGAAGTTCTGTTCTGTTCTGCTCTGACAATGGGTATGCAAAAACAGCAACTCCTTGTACATCTAATCTCCTCACTATGTTTACCCCAGGTCATTGAGAGCACAGTATTAATATTGAACACACTTTTTCTGCTTTTTACTGCTTTTAGACTGTAGAATCAGGTCAGACAGGGAGAATACGGCTATTTCAATTCACTCAGGTAGCTTTGCCAGACATACTATGAGCAAAATGGTTTGTCAAATTGAAACCAAGGCTACTTGTGCTAAACCATTCAAATCACAGGAGTGAGTGGAAGCATCAGTAAGAATACATTTTACAGTCAGTGTGATGATAAATCTTATATTTTTTCTATGTGAACTGTTCAAGAAATATCCATCTAACACCAGAGACAAGTGAAACTGCAAATATCTTAAACCAGTTCTGACAAAGGAGTTGTAAATCAACATGCAAAAATCTGAAAACATGGGTTATTGTTCATATACTGATTCACTAGAAAACAATCTATTTTTTAAGAAACCTTGAATAGTTATCTCAAAGTTAAATTCTTTACTTACTTTAAATGGGGTTTTGATAACACTTCATTAATAGATGTGCTTGAAATATACTTTGTTTTACAGAACTCATTTGAGCTATAGCCAATATATTTTGTACAGGCTTGATTAAAATTGTCAGGCTTTAAACATTTTAGGTAAGTCACAAAAAGATATCTTGGGAAGAAGGCACATACCATAGCAATTTTCCCTCATTTATGGATTTCTTTTTAAATGACATCAATTAGTAGATCCAGATATGCAAGTGTGAGTATAAAAACAGGTCTTTAGCTTTATGTGGAACCAAAGGTTACAAAGGCTCCTAGTTCTACCAGATGACCTCATGGCCTTTATGGTTTTGGCTGCATATGGTTGACACTCTGTGTCTTGGGGTTTATTGTAAATAGCAAGCAGAGGTATTTTTTTTCTTTGTCCAAAGCTTTCTATCGAGAAGTGCTCTAATTAGTGTTCTATCAAAAATGTGGGGAAGTGAACACTCTGCTTTCAGATCAAAGCACCTATTTTTAATTAGTTGTGTTAGAATTGCTAGGCACCACCTGAGCTTGTCTATTGAGCTAGGCACATGAGGAAACCCATATACAGGGATATCTGGATTTTGAATTCCAAGTAAACATACAGGGAAAGTTAATCAAGATGGTCACATTCGTAGTAGCCTTAAATGAAAATGCCAAAGACTTACGTGAGTTCCACATTGAAAACTTCAGCTTCAGGGTTTCTGTCCTCACAGGCTCACAGTGATGGACAGAAGTATTGGCAGGCAAGTTCCTTCACACTGGTTCCTGTCTACTGACTTTTCAGTCCCCATGAGTTGGTTGTCAGCTTCCTTCATCTGCTGGAGACATTCCAAAGGCTGAGTTATATGCACCTCAAAAGGTGCAATCTTCTCCCAAAAACCAGGAAATTGCAACTTATCCAACTGGATTTGAGAGCACAAAGAAGTAGAATATGAGAGATGTGCTGCTGAAGGGGAAATACAGCATCCTGTTACTGACAGGTCATATTAAATATGTTTAATGATAGCATGGTACTGACAGCTCCCTGGACTGCAAGCAGCTCTGAATCAGCAATTATGCTTCTTTTGTGCTTGTAAAAATTAATAGACACTTGACTTCTTGTCATGTTTTTTTTCCCCTTGTCTTGGAAGACAATCAGGAGCACTATAAAAATACTTCACACAGACTTTGAGGAAAGGTGGAAGTAGCAAGTGCCTTTCTTTGCTGAACAGTGAACTCTAAGGCTGCAAAGCCCACACAGGGAGGCTGTCTCCAGCTCTCCAAACATCTGCCCCTGTTTCTTTCAAAATGTAAATCTTCTGAGACCAGTACATTATTATCCAGATCCTAGATTAATACAGGTGAGTAATCTACCTCGCTTCATACATAGTCCTCAGTTCCCAAGACACAGGTGATGCATCCAGTTCAAAAGGGAAGAGAACTTGAGAAGAGGGCAGTTTTGTTCTGAAGTGAATATCTGGTTCACAAGAGTTAGCTTTAGACTTCCTTTAGTAGAAAAATATGTGTCTAGGTACAATTTTCTTAGAGATTTTCCCAATAGTTCAACTGATGCCAAGCATGAAGTAAATATTCAGCAAGGCTGTTTTAAGAACAATCATTATAGCACAGTCATATCCAGACAGATAGTCAAAGCAAACCAAAGAAAAGAAAAAAGAAAATCTGCAACTCATTAAAATAGCATTGTTTACCTTGTCACTTTTTTTCAGATATTCTTATCTTTGGTTTTCTATCCACACCTTTCACTGTCACCAGGACCAAGACTCAAGGAAGTGTGGGGATTTTAGAGCCCTTAGGAGAAACAACTTTTTCGAAAAGTGAACTCTCTGCACTAACTGGAGCAAAGCTGTGGCACTACTGTATCATGCCAAAACCGTTTTCCTGACTTATATTTATTGTGTATACACAGTTACGTGCATAAAAACAGGATGTGAGGAAGGTAATGCCTAGACTTAGGAGCTTGGCAAAGTGATCTTCAGTGCAAGGAATGTTTAATTTAATCAATATTAAATCAAAAGTTTAGCACTAAGCTTCTTTTAGAATTGCTATTTTTCTAATAGAGGAGACTTCATGAAGGAGGCAATTTTCCTTTAAGGGTTTATGTGCTCAAAATCAAAGAAAACAGAAAGAAAGTAATACTGTTTTTCATCACCTTAAGGTTCCCTTTTTGTAATACTGAACAATCTATGAGCAGATCATAAGTGCTTGTTATGCAACAGTCATGTTGAGACTGCTTGTGAACAGTTTTCTGTATTTATGCAATGCCTGATATTTGTTTTTCTCATTGTGTTGATTAGTTGTGACTGGTCAGACGAGTCATATGGTGTTGTTTCTGTTCTCAGATTAGAAGAGTGCACAAATTCTCATGTGTCAAGTAGTTTTGCTAATAATTACTCTGGCAGCTTCAAAGCCAAGATGTATGGTAAAAATCCATACTTTTTTTGAAAATGAATTCAAAAAGGGAAAAAGTGTCGCTGAAAATAAAACAAACCCTGAGCAAACAGTCACATAAAACTGTTTGCCATGCTTGCCTGTAGAGCTATACACATGAACATTCTTTTGTTTCTTGTTGAACGTGTACATGTGCTAGGAACCCAGCTCATTACTTTTGCTTTTGAAAAAGTATTTCAAAGGAATCTTTTGTGTTTGCTTTACTTTACATTGTTAGTTGGTTTGATGGGCTTTTTTCATCTTTATTTTAATGATTATAAATCCATACCATGTTTTGAGGCCAAAAATATCACAGCAAGATTCTGGCCACCTCTCTCTGAAGTGCCAAGAGCTTCTATTGTAAGGGACAAAACACTCACTACAGAAAGGTTTGAAGCATAGAAAATGTTTGGCTTACTTTCTAATCACATCTGTAAATTGAAATCTTTACATCTTATCTCTGATAAGAAGTGCTGGCTTTCCAATAAAAACTGGTTTGTCTCAAAATCTTCAGGTGGGGTTTTTTTTTATTTGTTTGTTTGTTTTTTGGTTTTGTTTGTGGGTTTTTTTGGGGTTTTCTTTGTGAAGCTGATATTTCCCTAATTATTTTTATTAAGCTTAGTTTTGTCCCTGAGCCACAACATCTGTAATGATAAAACGATATTTTGTAGGGCCTCAACAATTTTTAGAGAAACTTATTTTTGCATATAATTATCCAGATGACTAAAGGTTTTGGGAAAACATTGCACCATGTAGACTTCAAATAGCCTATGTGGAAATAAATAGAGGTTAGGATATGGATGAGTGTAGCTGACTTTAAACTGGTTAGCAAAAAAGAGAAATAGGAAAGTGATCCATGCACTGTGCAATAAATCCTCCTCACATCAGCAGTGGAGAATAACATAACATGATACACCATGGGGAGCAGGCTGAAGGAAGCGAGGATTCCCTCACATCTCCATCTTCCCACAGGTTGGGAAAATAACAATTATCTTTCTTAGTGATTTTTTTTCCCCAGGTTTTGGTGCTTCAATAAGCACTTCTATAGCATTTGCTTCTCTGCATAGTATTGGGAAAAGAAGTCAGAGCAAACTCTGAGTGGGGAAGTGACCAAATGGCAATGACAAGAAAAAGACAAGAGACAAGAAAAGACAAGAAAAAATTAAGACTAAGACACTTCACAAGACATATTAAAACAGACCTGAGAATTGGACTAGATAATCTGCGTTTAACTGAATAGTCTTTAAAGGTCCCTTCTGATGCAAACCATTCAATGACCCTATTATAAAAACTTATCAACTTATTTATACTTAAAAACCAGGAACTAGAGAGGAAAAATTTTACTGTGATAACTACAGTCCAGAAACATGAAGACATTTAAACATTCTTTTGTAGTCACATTCTACTTAAAATCAACATAGATTTTTACCTATTTGGTGTGCAATTATATCAAATATTCTTGAAAATTCCTGGAATTGATTTTTCCTATCCCAATTAATCCATATGGGAAAGAGAAGAAAGTGAATATCTAGACAACACAGAATCTAATGAAGGGTTTGAGTATCTATTTTTACCATCACAGGAAATAAACTCAAGAAGATATTTCTGATTTTTCCCCCTCATTTTAAAATTTTGATACTTAATGCTTAAAAGGCTAATTTTCAGAGGGGTATTCTTATATTTGAACCATGACCATCTAGTATATGACCAAATTCCTCCTGGTTGTGCTTCTACCAGTTGCTGTTGGACATTTGATATCATGAGTTTTGTGCACTGAAAATGGTTGTATTATTGATACTGAACTCTAAAATACTTACCTGAATCATACATAGTTCCTCTGCTGGACACATAACAGCATTCATAGGAAACACTGAAATGCTGGGTAGAAGGAGCTTATGGAAATTCTACTCAAAATTCAGTCAGGTCAAAACTGGGTCAGGTCAGCCACAGCTTTTTTCAGCCAAGTTATGAAGCTCTCTAGTAATGGCTACTTCACAAATTGTTTGGGTAACCTGAACCTCTCTTGTGGTTGTTGTCCCTTCTGTATCCCCTGATACTACAGAGAGCCTCATCTCTCATATTCAAAACTAATCTACATTTATGTATAATGAGTTCCTTTAGATCATCTTTAGCTCATTTTCACCAAGATAAAGAAGACAATCTCCCTCATCCTCTCTACATCATGTCCTACTTTCCAGCCTTTAGTTAGACCCTCTTCAGTTTTACCTCACCTCCACAGGTAGCTGCAAAACTAGACAAAATATCCCAGATGTAACCTCACCAACAGCAAGCAGAGGACAAGATCTGTTACAGATCAGATTAATGTTCCTTAACCATACATCAGCTCAGCACACGATTTGCCTTTCTCATGATGAGAGTGATCTGACTTGCCTCAGATTCTCTTTCAGTGTGACTCTTTCTTGATCACCCGGCTGCCAGACCATAATACTGCACAGGGCTGTACGACCTGGCATGCAAAACTTGATGCTTCTCCTTGCTAAATTTCATGAGGTTTGTGCTGGTCCCATTGTCCAGTTTATCAGGGCCTACTCTTTGTTATGGTAATTTTACCCTCGGATTCAAATCTGCTGGGGGAAAACTTCAAAATCATCCATGTCTTTAATGTTAGCTAAAAAATAAGAGCCCTAGTATCAGCTTCTGGTGTAGTGTACTCTACTAATTGCTGACCACCAGCCAAACAAAGAAAGAAACCATTGATTACTACCCTCTGAACCAGACATATTTGCCATTTTAAACCCACCTAACAGTCTGTATTATTTCCTGTATTCTTCAGAGCTTGAAAGACAAGATTATTTTGCTCTCAATTAAAAATGTTGGGTAAAAAAAATACATGTGAGTGCTCTTCTGTCATGCCTATTTAAAAATAGCACCCTTTTAATGCAAGTCAGGTAGAACCAGGCCCTTCCTTGATGAACTTAATGGAAAATGCGTAAGGAAATGGCCGTAGAATGGAAGCTATCATGTTATTGTGGCTAAACAAGCGGCTGCTTCTCTGCCAAGCTGTGATAAGTGAAACATATTAAATCAAACCACCAGTTAAACCACAACTCCTTGATGGTGATTTTCTTATGCACAGTTTCTTAGTGGTTTAAGCTAATGGCTTTTACTCACACAATGGATTCTACTTGGGGATGCACTTTGCCAGCTACCACAGCTCAGATGTACAGTAGCAATTCAATAAGACACAATAATTAAACAGTTTTTGACCTTGTAAATATACCATATAGAAGGGTAGATGTTGACACCATTATTAAAAGAATTATTCAGAAGATCAGATAAATTTCTTTGGTTGATGCCTTGGCAGGCTGATTCAGGCCTAGAAGGGGTTGGAGATAGAGAATGTTAGAGGGCTTTAATAATGAGCTTAAGTGTTAGAAGTGCCAATCTACTGATTTAAATTAGAGACATATTCAGCGCGTGGTAGAAATAGTGTAATGGCAGTACTGGCACACAAGTGTATTAAAAATAAATGGTGTTATTTTCACTCCTTTTATTTGCTACATACTTAGGGATATAGATAGTGTGATATATGCCCTCTGCAAAAACAAAAAAAAATCTGTCTATTTCCATGCTTGACCTATTTACAAGGTAATGTTAGGGATTTTAATCTTGATATACAATTCTTCTCTCTCTTTTTTTTTTTTTTTTTTTAATTTTATTTTTGTATTATCTATACTTAATGTAATATTTGCTGTCCTTTTCATGAGATATATTTTTCATTGTTTCAGCACTGGAGTATTTCAATAACTTTTCTCTAATCATAACACTTAGCCTTGTTGTTTGCCTTTTCAGAAATAAGATTAGGATATTTTAAAGGACAGTGACATGATTTAACAATGCATTTTTAATATGACCTGAGATGAATAGGGAAAGCGTGTTCCAGCTTTGTGCAACCACTGAGTATAAAACCTCTCATGGAGGAGTACTGTAATTAAGCCTTAGGAGTGCAAGACTTTTTTATATATTGTGACAATGCCACTGTACCATGAATGACATGATTGGCTTGCTTCCTAGAGATGGGGACCTAGAGAGGGAATGTTAGTCTGAAACATAATTACTGGATAGACTTGGTCAAATAATTAATCTGTAGTTATCACAGCACACTTGTCTTGCTTATAGGGATCCATTTTATCCAAGTAAACAGTTCATAAAACCACACACTTATCCTTCCACCCTTCCCTTAGGACACAAAGATGGAAAGGAAGGAATAAATGTATAATGTGCATGCTGTGTTTTTGTTCCCGAACAAACTTTTGCTCTTTTGCTGAAATAATTTTTTCTTGCTAGTTTGAAAGGATTTTTTTTTTACTCTTTCATAAGCATTTTTTTTATTTCTTTTGTTTCTTAAAAATCTACCACTCTCTTTTTAAATAAATAGCTTTTAAATGTTCTTGAGCTAACTCCTTTCTTTCTTTGTGTGATTGTAATTGATATTTTTATGCCTTAGAAGTTTTGCCAGTAGAGGTCATAGAGTTCAAGTTAAACTGATTCTTATGCAAAGGGTAGATTCAGGCAAGTTGGAATGAACATCATAAGGCAAATATTTTGAGTCTGTAACATTAATTTGAGAATATCCTGGGCAGGCTTCTACATGCACCATGTTGAAATTTTTATTGAAGTAAAATGATCTGAACAGTTGAGTCCATTAGGTATTTTGCGTCACTTTAGTAAAAATTAAGAAAAAAAACCCTCTACTCTTCACATTCATTTGTTACTACATTAGGAAGAAAAGATCACTGTCTGCTAGTCTTACTGCTTGTACTGTGCCATCTGTGCTTGTAAAAGTAATAATAAGCAATGAACTGCATATGCCATCTGTAGTCAGATCTTTAATAGCAATTAGGTAATAATAATCCCCAAGAAATCACTTGTTAACTGTGATAATTGATTTAATCTAATTATTTTGTATAATAAACTCTAATCAATGTTTTACAATGCTGATAATGTCTTTCTTCACCCCCTTTTTTTTCCACAGTAAATTCCCCAGCATGTTTGAGCAGCTGTGCAGGAAAATTACTCATTTTCCTGAGTTAATGACTGATTTTCTACCAATCAAAATCCAAGACACAGTCTGCTAGGTTTATAATCAATATTTTGGTTTTTTCTTATGAACAAGGTACAATGTAAATATAAGTAACTCTTGGCAAAATTAATTATTTCAAAGTAACTCATTATAAGTTTAAGGATGAACAAAGATTGACAATTTAAGCAAAAAGTTCATTGCAGTACACTCCAGTATCATTGGATTGTTCTGTAGCAAGTGTTTCCCTACAAAACTAGCGGTAACAAATGACCCCAAGACACAGAAGATGGTCGGTTGCTTTGGTTGCAACTCCAGTTCTAAGGCCCCAAAGATTTAGATCTTAAAACAGGTGAAGCACTCCATCACTTAATTACCAGTATGTGTCTGAATTCCATCTCAAAGCATGAATTTCAGTGCCCTAGTAACCCAAATCTTTACACTGATTTCTGCACAGATGAGTAGGGTCTTCTGCTCTTATGGCATATTCATCAAGCAACACTTGTGTGATGAGGAATTACATCTGATCAGCAATCTGTAGAACGTATGTTGCAACAAAAAATATCTCAAAAAGTGTTCAGACATGCCTCTCCAAGAACAAGACCAAGTATTATATTAACATAATCTACTACGGCAATGTAAGAGGGGAAAAATAGAATCTTGGTTTAGTTACTATGACAATATGAATCTCTTCTGTATGACTAATGTAATTAAATCACATACACAGCTTTTAAAAATCTCTTCGAAATTTTTTTCATTTTAATTATTAGGGATGCATTACAGAAGGAAATGCAAGGCTCAAAAATCCATCTTACAGCAGTCAGTAAACATTTATTAGATAGAAGTGATCCTGATCTTCAGCAGTGAGCTCAGAATGGTAGCTCCAAAGCAAACCAATAATCTAGAAGCATGCAGTGCTATAAAATTAGAGGCTAAATTAGAGATTTAGCCGGCAATCACAATGCTACACTATCATTGGGATCACGGAGACCTAACAGGATAGCTCCCATGGCTGAAGTGCTGCAGTCACAGGAATCTTCAGGAGGGGATCTCTCCAGATTATTTTAGTCCAGCCACACTGCCAAAGCAGTATTAGATAGAGCCAGTTGTCCAAGATGGTGTCCAGCCAGCTTTGAAATATCTCCACCTTTGGAGGCTTCACTGCCTTTCTGGGCAATCTGTTCTTGTGTTTGACTACCCCCACAACAAAACATTCTATTCTTGTGTTCATCCTGAATTTCATGGGGTTTGATTCATGCCTATTGCCCTTGTCCTGGCACTGGGCACTGCTAAAAAGAGCCTGGTTGCTCATCTTCATTTGGTCCTTTGGGTATTTATACACTTTGATAAGATACCCCTGAGCCCTTTGTTCTCCAGGCTGAACAGTCTCAGCCTTTCAGAGTCTAAGTCTCTCAGCCTCAGATTTCTTTCTGCATATCCAGAAAGAAAAAGAAAGAATTTTCACACAATTATCAGAAATTACTAATTTTTAAAAAATTATGTTTTTATAGAAGAGATATATTCATATAGGGGTCTAGTTTTTACTTTTTTTTAGATTTTTAAAATGAAAATACCTTAAAATCTGCCCAACTGAAATACATCTCAAAATCGAAACCCTTAATTTCTTTTGCAGACCTTTGTTTTCAGGTTTTATTTGTTTTTTAAATGAGTTCATAAATTTGCAACTGGTCTTCCTGACTCTCACCAACAGGTCCTTGTGCATAGACCAACAACCATGGGAATAGGAGGAAGATATTAATTTTTATATGCTTAGAATAAGACCATTTTTTCAGAAAAGCTTATTCTAGATTGCTACCCTATACAGTCCCCATAAAATTTGTTGCCCAGTATATTTATTGCTTGTACAACACAAAATTCATATGTCTTAAACAGTAAATATTGGTTTGTTCAGTCAGGAAAAATATTTGTTAAATATGTAAATGAACTGTATGCATTACTTGTCTGAAGTTCTACCACACTGGAAATCACATTTATTTGTCCTTTTCACTAAGTAACCACTTGATCCTGAAGTGATTCTAAATTTTATGTGCGTCCTTACTTTTTAAGTCCATTTCATGTTGACCTTTCTACTTCAGAAATAAATCCAAGTTTTGCTGGAAAATCTTGCTACATGAACAGTTAAAAATGAGGAGGCCTGACATTCTTCAGATTCACATCCTATATTTTCCTGGTATGTCCTACTAGTTTTTTAAACACTTCCAGTAGGGCTTCCAGTATTACTCTACATATGCTAACTATTTTCAAACAAGTACTTTTTGTATACAGATGTATATAAATGCTAATACAATGGTGTAATTTCCAGTGCTTTTCAATTCATGCAAATATTTCCTACCCTGTACTTAATATTCTTTACATTTAATATTATTTATTTGTTATACTTTCATGAATGTGCAAAATAAATAGGGGAAAGTGAAAATGTATATCCAATGTTGATAAAGATTTCTACTTTTTTCAAAATTGTTATTTTTATTTTGAAATATGCATATATTAATATAGATTATATATATATAAATATTGGTTATGCTTCAAATTCAGTCTCAGACATTAACTACATAATAAGTTTGTTATTGGAGCTTATATTAAAATCTGTCCCATCATCATTAAACTAAGACACGTAACAATCAAAATAGAAAATACTCAGAAAAAATTATAACCCAAAACAAAGAAATTATTGTGGACCCATGATCACTGTTCTTCTGTTGACAATACACAGAGTATTGTATTGCAAGAAGATGAAGGTAGAGACAGAAATAGTTGAAGCATCATGAAGGGCTTTTTGAGAAAGTTTTGCCAGTTCAGCTGAAAGTGAAGATGCCAGACCATAGCATCATTTTTATACCAACACGTTTCAAACAGATTGCCTATTTTCTTGCTGTAGCTACAATGAAATGCTGTATGTACATTTCTACAAATGAAAGGAAACAATAAGTGCTTTCCCATACTGTAAAACATGCCGCTTCAGCAATCTGGCACGAGAATGTATGAGCCCTTCTCCCAACAGCATAAACCAGAATAATTAGTAGCATACCTGACAGGACTATGGGAGGATTAAAACTGTATTTTTACATTTCTGTGGAGCATCACCAGTATTATAAATAATACAGACAGTTTGTTCCCTTGCAGTTTCATCAGAAGCTGTATAGTACTTAATGTTTAATAGATAGAAAGGAACCAATTTACACCATTTTCAGAATAGCCCTTTACCTATCACAGTGACTGTTGATCACCTTACACAGAGACTCAGCCACTTGATGCCCTCAGCCTATAATTGCAATCTGAGGTATGTATTTTCCCTGGCAGACCCACACTTTAGCCCAGTATGTGTTGAAAATTATGGCTGTACTTTGCAAGATGGGCAATTTCAGAAGGACCCAACTGGTCCTTCCAATAATTCATCTGGATAATACCTTATGCCACAATTTACATTCCCTAGATCATAGACTAGCCATCAAGGAGTTTTCAAGTGGTGGCTCTCTGTTTTCATAGCTTTACTGATGTTTTACATTAACAGAGGTAACATAAATACTGAAACACTGATGGCATTTTTAGACTATATGAGAAGTGTTACAAAGCAGTGGTTAATAGTACTGTAGCTACATATCTGTTTTTAATTCTGGAGACTTAAATCTTTATTTCTTTAATAGGGAGGTTCAAAGACATTCTAACTTGCATTTGCTCATTCTTTTCCCTATAAGCTATTATGAATGTGCAGGAATGACTTAAATGTCTCCCTGTGGGCTCCACAAGCAGGTTGTGAGCTAAGAGACGACAAGAGGTGAACTGTTCTTTAGCACAGAGGGAAGGAGAGGTGAGTAGACTGACCCAGACAGCAGTTTAGAATAATAAATTGGAATAAACCAGGTAGTGGATGCCAGTGGATAATGCTCAGTCCACTAAAAAACCTCTGACCAGCAACAGGAGGCTACAGTAGAGGTTTTCACTTTAGCCCTGCTTTCCACCATGGAAAAAAAAAAAAAGCACAAAGACTTTTTTGTGGTAGCACTGAGACCGCACTTAACATTGTCAAGCAGGTCAGTGCCAACATATAAACCTCTGAAGCATTTTTTGGATGTCAGAAAACCAGTCCAGGCTTTTGGGAAGGGACAGTAACTGGTGCCCTGTACTGTTAGAGTGCACAGATGCTGATAGGGTTCTGTGTCAGCTGGAAAGGATTTTCCACAGCCTTTGCAAAGTGATGAAGGGAGATGGTATGGTAAACAAGCTGGTGAAAGAATGTAAAAGCGTCTTCAGACAGAAAAATCTCTAACAGTTTCAAAAGGGTGATGCCTTCCTTAAAATAAGCATGAGTGATGACATGATTCCTCAGAACTGGAAGAGAAAAAAAGTTTTTTGAGGCTAATTTTCCCGGGCTATTTTCCTTTTCCTATTCAGTTTTCAAAACTAGTCTTGAAAATCAAGCAGTGATGCTGAAAACCTTCCACAAAATTATGTGCTAAAATTACAGCATTGATCTGCCTCAGGCGAAAAATCCACAACCTCGTAGAGAAAAAGGTAGACCAAGAAAGTTGAGAAGGCAATCACAGTTAGAGCTGCTAGGGAGAACCAACTTTTTATAAAAAACTCAGTGGTCAAAGTACTTTTTTTTTCATGTGCTATTGTACAACATGCCACATATTTCCTGCCTGAGGGTTCTCAAAGGGAATGAAGACAGACTCATACTACACACTTGCCATGAAATTACTCATCTTTTGAAATGTTAAAAGAAACATTTCTTCAAAATGCCACACATACTGGACTTTTTTTTCTTTACTTCTTCCCTTTTGGCAAAATCAGACTCTCAGATAGTGTGTATCTACTTCAAATTCACAGAATAAAATTATTTGTGTAATCCTGGATTTTCACTCCTTCCCTAGGAGTCTTACTTTGTTCCTCCATCCTTCTTCCTTACAAAACTAGCTAATAACATATTTGCTTCTCACAAATTTATTGAAAAAAAAGAGTTTGAGAAAAATTTGCAGTTGTGAATGATAATTTATACATCAGTTCTGGGATGGTTTTTAAGGTAAGTAGTGCATTGCAAAAAGTTTTGATTCAAAAACTTGAGGAAGATGAAAATCCCAAAGGCATTGAAATTAAAAGAATGAAATTAAGAGCTAAGGTTTCAGTGAAAGTCATGCCATGAAACCCTTTATAAATCTGGATAATGCCAGATCTCAGCCATCTCGTTGCAGGAGAGAGTGGCCCAAAAGACAGAGCTGAAACTGTGCAATGGTTGCTTGCCACAGTGTTTCAGGGCTCTCTGTGTTAGGAGAAACTAATGGTGGGGTCAGATGCCTGTTTTATGCAATCCTTTGTATGGGCAGAAAAAGTTCATATGGCCTAATCCCCTTAAACTCTGTAGCAAAGTCAGTAGGATGCATTGCTTTGTCACCCATTGCAAGTCTTTATGTACAAGAATTTTATTATTTTCATGAGTGTTTTGAACTGCTTTTGCATTGTTTCTATACTCTCTGTGCTGACGGTCTCATGAGCTTCCAGTCCTCCTTCTTGCTTTCCTGTTAGTGGCTGTTATTCCTCTACCTGTGCTCAGTATGTTTCTGCTGTTGTCTTTCACACTTACATTAAACCAATCCCTCTTATTCCACAGCACCAAAGAGTATTTGTTAAACTGTATTAGCTATTCCCTGCCCACTCTTGCTCAGTAGCTTCTTTTGTTTAGGTTATTCTTAACCAAAGAGGAACAAAATTGCTATCCCATTTAGCCTGGAAGTATGAAGTGGAAATATAACCACATAAAACGAACGCACTGGCAGATTTGGCATAAATTCTAGGCAAAAGCAGATTGTCACAGAAACAAATTATCTAGCTGCAGGGACAGAGTGGAAAGGGTTGAATTTCAAATTGAACAGACTCAAAATATATTAAAATGCACTGGATTTGCAAATACCAGTGGAAATCTGTGGCTGTAACCTCCAAAGGAAGAAATTCATGGGTTTGTCTCAGACACAGACTTCACGTGTTTCACGGCAAAATGTTGAACATATTCCGACATATTCCAACATTTTGGTGAGAAAAATGTTATGAAAAAAGATATGTCAACTACTCCTATTGTATGAAAACAGTACAACTTTTTTTTCTTTTTTTTTAAATTTAGTCATGGTAGTCAACTTCATGAGACACAGTACTTTTTTCCACTACACTCAAGGTTTCTGTGGAAGAAAATCAGACTGCTGGTATGCAGTCTGTTGATCTAAATTTTCTCCATGCTCTCCAAAATAGTCCTTCTTACAGATAAATACTTCTCTGTCTCTATGAAGGTTGTAAAGAACTTTCACAGAAGTATTAAAACAATGAATAATAGCTCTTACAGGATGGGGATTATCAGAAAGACCACAAAGATGAAAATCGGGGCATTGACTTCACTGATTTGGCAATTTAGGACACATTTCCTCTTCTACATTAGTGTTCTGATTTGAAACAGTGCAGTTTTGAAGGACTATTTCCTTGATTGTCCCTTTGTATCAGTTTAATTGGCAAAGCAGTTTTGTTTCACCAATGAGAAGCCCTTCAGAAGAAAGAAAGCTTGTATCTCTGTTCTAGATGTGTGTCTTCATATTAAATCCACGATCCAGAATGATATAGTCCTCACAGGAACTGACCAGAGCAATAAGGGAGAAAAACAAACCTGGAGGTGGACAAGCCTGAAGACTGTCTAACAACACACCTGCAGAATCTCACCCTATCTGGAGAACCTGTACTTCCAGGAGGACACCGTCACAGAAATCTGCACAGCTGTTTCAAAGATTCATCCTTTGAACCCTGTCAGGAACTTCTGAGGCCCAGAAAAGAGGATTTCACTATTGGGTCTTACACTGTGGTTTTCTTGCCTCTCATAATTTGTAGTCTAATGTTCTGATTTTTGAAATTGCTTATTTTCTTAGCCTCGAGATGAGCTAAAATCTCATGCAAAATTCAAACAAGATTGATTACAAGATTCATCAAGTGTAGGACATTCAGGCCAAGCTGCAAAATACAATCAATGCCAGTTGCTGCCTTTCATAATCTGTTTACTTCCTGACTCTGTGATGCTATTAAAATGCTTCATCTCCAAGTAATCTTATTGGCCTTTTGCATTTATGCTATGGCTGAAAGGATTAGCTCTGAAAAACACTTACATATTACCTGTGATATAAACAAGGAGATTAGTAGATGGTCTTTTGGATTGAAGCTATTATTTTCTTTGTAATTTATGTACTGGGATTCCAGAGGCAGAACATATTCCCTCATATAGTTAAAATGCTTGTCACAGAGGCTGCAAAGAACTTACTCCTCCTGTCAGAAGGCCTTTTAGAACTCTTTATGTGAGAAAAATTGCTTTGCCCCTGAATTTTCTGCAACAGACTATTTGAACATCTGGTGCCAGTGTAGCTTGTCTAGCAGCACACTCCAGAAGGTAAAAGGAAACAAGCAGGTAACAAGGTGAGTTGGTTTTCACCCACACTATTTGTCTAGTTGGAATGTGGGGCTATTTTCACAGCCTAAATTTTATTCATCTGCTAAATAAATTTTGTTGGGAACCCTCAGTTGCCATGAGGAATACAATCCAGGGATTCAGGGAGCTACTGTTTCACTGAAGGTCACAATGAATACTTGCTAAACTTGAGAGATAGCAAGTATATATGTGAAAGTTGGGAGATAAAACACATTATATATGTGATGTGTGATACATTGTACATAACATTGTAAAAATATACAGAGAACCATTTCTTATTGTTTTCGTTGTGTTTACCAGCAGAGGCATATTCTTCAGCTTAGGCTATTACATGATGTATGAGTATTTGGTTCTTGTGACAAGGTCTGTTTTTTAAAAGAGAATATTTATTTTTCTGCAGTGTTAAGCATTCATCCTTTTGTTGCTTCCTTGGCTTAGATTGTTGAGGTTATTTTGAGATCAATTTTCATCTCCTATTTAAATCATATGGCTGCTGGTTCAAATCCAGCTTGGGTCAGTAATTCTGCCATATACATGAAGAAAGTTCTTGGCCTGAGACAATTATTCCTGCTGAAGAGGCTGTCATGCTACAGGGAAATAATAGCAGCTCCCTTGGCATTTATCCTACCAGCTTCACTGGAGACATTACCAAAGAGGTGTACAGGCTGATCTCTTCAAGTTGGGACCAAAAAATAGTGTTGTCTTTCTAAAAGCAGTGGGGGAAAAAATTCATTTGGCCATTCACTGTGAAAGCGAAAGAGTTAACCTACATCCTAATAACATCCTTATTTGCTTACAGATGCAAATATTTTAAATCAGATGATGTAATCAGCACTGGTGATTCGTTAGCCATAAAAAATAATTAAGGAAAATTAGAACTACATTAAAATAAAAGGAAGTACTTAAAAACTTTTATCATTAGCTGTGATGCTCTTCCTTAAACATTTGCTTCCTTGCTTTAAAAAAAAATCTTTGCTCTACACTGATGTTTTAGTTCCAACCAGATACAGTGACAAGCAAGATCTGACTGATTTCTGATCTGCAGGTGATTAACTACCTAATGCTTTTTATGTAATTTTATTTAATCTAGAAGGGTGTCTAGTCTCAGAGAAAATTTTAATCTTGATAGCACTTGCCTAGGCAGCAGGGAAGCCATTTTTGTCAGATTCATGCTTCAAATTAGACCTGGAGACGTTTTTCTTTTCTAACATTTATTTCCAACACATATTTTAACTTTCCACCCAAGTGCGTAATTTTGCCATTGTGACACCTGGTAATGGGAATGGGAAGTTACTAACCTCTCTTCCCAAAGGTTATGACAATGCCAGGCTGTGAAAACAGCAGTATGGGGCAGGGGGACAGCCAGCATTGCCACCCGCCCCTTGCCTCCCTGGGAGCAGGGAGATCCTTGTGGAAGGTGTTAAGGCCCTGCTGAGCTGGGCCAGGCCTGCCCCTGGTTGCCCTGCGCTGTGCCAGGCCAGCCCGATCCTGCCCCGAGAGCCACCCGAGGGGCAGCAGCAAACAGCCGGGATGTCAGCACGCTGTCCTGCCTGCAGGAAGGCTTCCTGCCCAGACAGCACTGCCAGGCTGTAACACTCAGCAGTGCAGCAAGGTGCAGTCTGGTGGAGATGCCGGGGGTGGCAAAGGACAGAGGTTGCCCCTCAGCCACTCACATTCCCAGATGTCTCCAGGATGAACCAGCCCAAGGGCCACTCAAAGATGCCCACTGTCCTAGGGTGACTTTACAATGCTTGTATCCCCAATTGTCTGTTCTATTTGTGATGTATATTGTGTTCCGTACCTTTAAGACTAGCTCTGAAAGCAAAACAAAAGAGAAAGAAAAGCACCGAGTTTGGTTTTGAGAAAGCTGCCTGACTCCCACACATTCCTTCTCCAGACTGAGTGTTCATCGGAGGCAGGGACAGACAGTGGCACAAAGATCTGCTTTGCTCTTAGTTAGTTCTAGCTAGCTAAGGCAAAGAAGTTCCCTAGACTGTTTCTTTTTCCTTTTTCTTAGAACTTCTTAAACCTGTTCTAACCTAAAAGAGCCAAAGGAGTACCAAGCAGTGGCACCTGCACCCACCGGGGCCTGGACCTCCGCAGGGACTGATAAGAGACTGAGAGAGCCGAGCTACACCCACAGCAAAGACTTTCTCAGTTTACCATCTCACTGCAGAACAAGAGGTTTTATTGTTTCATATTATTCATTCTTTATACTTGTGGGCACTTTGTTTGTTAAATAAATATTTTTTTACACTTTTCTCCAAAAAAGTTATTTCCCAGACCAGTTGAGAGAAAGAGCCATTTAAGTTTACCCCCCAAAGAAACCCTGTTTAAGGGTTTTCTCCCAAATTTACCCTAAACCAAGACACCCACACAGGCTGGATCTGCTGTGCTGCCAGGAAAGTGTCGTCCCACTCCGCTCACTATCAAAGCAGTCGGGGGTGTTCAGTGCAGAGGGACAGAAGCAAATCTTACAGCATCAAGGGTTTCCTGCCAGCAGCCAGCCAGCAATCTAGACCCAAGAGGGGCTTTGATGCATTTCAGTGAAAATAGGGGAGCTAAGTGGAGCTGATAATCTGCCCCTTTGCATCACATTCCAGGAATTACCTGGATACTCACTATCTTAAAAAACAACATGGGATCTAAATTAATAAATAATGAAATAAGCCTTGTACCATTTATAAGTAATGAAAATGGAATGTGCCTGATAACATGAACCCATCAGTAAACAACAATGCTTCAAAAGGATACTGCCAGAGTCAGTAGGTCACAAATTTGGACTTTTATTCTTGTCTCTTTGTAAGAGCATGTAGATCTCCTAATATCAACTTACATCTTTTGAGCAACCTCATCGTTCTGTAGCAAATAAAGCACTGTTGGGTTTGCAAAGAAATAAAGAAATGAGCATTAGCATTGCTGCAGTCATGAGTTTTCTGTCAGAATATAAAAAAGGCACAAATCAGCAAACAATAAAAAATATTCATATCCAGATTTTTACTAGAACATTATAAAATGTTCAAATAAAACATCTTTTCATGTTTTGAAAAAGGACCTCAGGTTACTCACTGAGACTGCTAATTCTGTATTTCAAGCCATGTATATGCACCCATTCTGAATCTGATTCAGATTCAGGGGTGGGGGTTTGTGTCTTCACGAAAGAAAAACAATTCATTTGCTGTCATCTTCTGAATCTGACAGTGCTCCCTGCAATGAAGTTGATATCCTGACACTTTCTAAAGATGTCAGAATATGCAGATGAAATATAAAGACCAAAAATATAAATAAGGATAAATTCAGGAATATGTGATTAATTATTTATTATCTGAAATAAATAACATAGATTTTATTTCTACTACCTCATAGCCTGAACTTCAATGTAAAGTTGAAATTGGAGACAGAAATTTGGATAAATTTTGATGTGAATTTTTTTAAAGAGGAATTACTAAATTACCCTGGGGTGGGGGAAGAGGTGTTTCATTTAGGAAAAAGAGGAACAATTTTATAGTATTTTATCTGATTTACAGAGGAAGTAAAAGTAAACCAATTCTCTCTTCAGACAACTTCTTTGTTAAAAATTAATACAAATGTTTTGGATGTAAAGAATCTCTCATTCTGCTGAGAAGTAGAGGCTCTTAATAGGTATGCTTTGCTGGCTGTACTGATAGCAGAGCTATTGTTCTGTTAAAAAAATGAAATAAAAATTATCACTATTAATAAAGTTTTAAGCAGGATCACTAATGACAAAGAATGTCAAATAGCCAATAAATTTCTGAAAATGAAAACCATCTGTCCATTACCCTTACACTGAATCTAGCTCAATGTGTCATTTTAAAGTGTTCTATCAAGCTACATCAGTCACTTTTCATTACACTACTCCCACAACATCCAGAGACATGGCAGGCACTCCCTGGAATTGGGCCTGCTCCAGCTCAGCCTTTCTACAGCTTTTTAAATGACCAGCTTTCCCTCAACATCTTTAGTGTGTGCTAAATTAGAGGCCTGATCCTGCAATTCTGATGAATATATTTCAATTTTAAGAAAATGAAATAAACTCCTTTTATTATTATTTATAAATAATAATAAACTTTGATAAGCTTTAATAAACTCCTATCCTATCAATTCCCAGGCAAACTACAACTGACTTCCAAGAAGGCTGCTTGACAACTGATTAAGCACAGAGCAAATCTTCAGGGTTTAGTCCACTGTTTGCACTGTGACTAATAAGAACTATTTACCTGAAAAAGGGAAAGAAATACACAGCATCAGGTCATTATACTGGAGGCATTTGTCATCACACCTGCAGCTTGCAGCTGGAGCTGTAACTCCAGGGACAAGAGTCTCCAATCACTCTCCTTGCAAGCACTGTTTTCATCTTAGATTCAGTCCTATTTCGGAAATTATTAAGGAAGTGACATATTTTTCTGTCTTCTTTTGAGAAGAAAAGGGTCTATTGTGCCAGAACACCTGAAATGTCTTGCAAGGTAAAAGTGAAGCAAGCTCCAATGAAAAATGTCTTGTTGGAGAGGTCTAATTGCTATCCAAGAAGTATTCTTGCTGCATAATATTTGGTATCTATGCAATATTTCTGTGTCTTAAGCAGAGGATGGGGAACATTCTCCTTGCTTGTGTACAGCAAGGTTTCCATGCTTCTGATAGACTTTGAATTAAATAAATGAATTAAGGAGAACAAAACTTTTAATCTGTGCAAGATGAAGATAGATTGTATTACAGCTATGTTGTGCACACCCCCCAGTTTTCTGGGAAATTTAAAAAAAGAAAAATGTTGATTTGGCAATGTTGTTTCTTTTGGCTAGTGCAGTCACATGTTTTTGCCATACTTTTTTTTGGAGGAGAAACCTTACCATGAATATAAAAGATAAATAGTCTAAATGTAATTCATTTATCCACAGCTTGTAATTTTATGTTAGATAGTGGTGAGACAAAATTATTTTAAATGAATATATGAGTAACTGCTCTTAAATTGCATGCCAGACTGTTCTGTCAACTTTAGCAATTTCTCTTGAAGTTCATTAAAACTCAGGTTGCTGCATTTTTCACTGCCAGATTTGGCACCATTGAACAGCCTTGATTAGTACAGAACATGCTGTATTATTTTGGGTGGTGGCATAATTTAGAAACTTTTGATATTTTGTGTAAAAATTTTCTGTGTGAATTATTTTAGGTGAGGAAGTATTTGAAAGGTCCAGTACAAGCTCCAGATAAGAAGTCAGTGTGGTCTTTCTAGTAAAAAAAAATAAAATATGTACATTTGAGTATGATATCTGATAGGCTGAAAACTGGCTTTCCTACATCAAGTCTACAAAGAGAACTGTAGGAATTTAAGGATGATTGAAATATGTTAGAAACACTCCTTGGTACACACTACAGTGTAAGTTGTATGGAAAAAAAATTCTAACAATTTACAGGAAAAACGTTCCTGTTCTAGAATTGGAGGCTGTGAAATGTCTTTTTCTTGTTGCCTATTTTTTTTCCTCTTTTCATTGTTTTGCTAATATATTTCAAGTCCTTAAACAAAAATTAATTATTTCTATTATTGCTTCTTGCCAGCTGCAAGGATCTACTATTCAAACATTTTGAATGCAACAAAAGTAATGTTAGACAATGGAACCTGGTGATGGATATATAAGACATAGTTTATTTTCCTTTTTTTAACTGTGTCCTTTTTGAATGCAGCTGTATTAATCCTTATTTTCAATAAATATCAAAGCATTATCAAGTTATGACTTCAAAGACATTTGACCAGGACAGAGACTGGAAAAGAAGTATTGTACATTTAGAAGACTCAATTAGCTCATTGCAGCAAATTAATGAGAATTACCTTCAGTCATAGACCAGCAGGCAGTAGTATTTGAGAAGCCACAAAAAACCCAAAACAACTCTAAACAAACAACCTTGCAGACCCTTTATTTGGTGTTTTTTAAGTATCTGACCATTACAACCAGTTCTTGAAAATATCTTTATATTCATGAAGTACACAGAGGCTATACCTTTATAAATGAGTGTAGCTCAGTAGTTAGAAAATGAGTTCTACTTTCTGGTGGGCTCATCTATTTGACAGGAAACAAGTGTCTTTTGCACAAAACAGAAAAAGACTACAAAAATGATAATTTAGTCTGACCAAACATTTAACCAGATTGGATGATTCATAATGATCTTAGTCAAAGCATCTGATTGAACTATAGAATATATTGCTCATAAAAGAGGTCTGTCTGCAGCCCATTTGAGAACAATCAACCCAAAATGGAGAAGCAACAATATTCATAGACAAGTTCAGGTCATCATTTATTATCCACACTTATAGAACCCACATATTAGCTCCACTTTTAACTCAAAAAATTTCATCTGCTAAATACAAACATCAAGACACTATACAGGCTCACAACATAACCCTTGATTTGCTATCCGGACACTTCAGATTGCAGCTGGCCAGACTATTCATTCTGAACTGTCAACAGGTATGACTCCTTTTACTGTTAATAGGTAAACATTGAGCATGAATTTTATTATAATATCAGACAAAACTTTTTTTGAGAGGAACCTTAAAGATCATCTAGTTCCAACCCCCCTGCTATGGGCAGGAATATCTTTCACTAGACCAGTTTGCTCAGGACTCCATCCAACCTGGTCTTGAATACTCCCAGGAATGGGACATCCACAATGTCTCTGCAAAATCTGTTCCATATCAATGGAACAGATGTCAACATCCTCAATGCAGAATATTTCTTACTTATATCCAACCTAAATTTAACCTCTTTCAGTTCAAAACTCTTGCACCTCATCCTGTCATTACACTCACTCTCTGACAATGAGTCTCTCTCCAGCTTTTTGTTGCTGTGCCTCACATACTGGAAAACTGCTCAAGGTCTTCCTTAGAGCTTTGTTTCCTCCAGACTGAATAACTCCAACTCTTGTTGCCCTCAATCTAGTCATCACACGTCTTGTATCCATATTTGTGATTGCCCCAACCTATGTGCAGGACTTTGCACTTGGCCCTGTGGAACTTCATGAGGTTTGTACAGGCTCAGCTCAAAAGCCTGTCCAGGTCCCTCTGGATGTCATTGTTTCTCTCCCGCATGCTGACCACACCACAAAATTCGGTGTCAGCAGAAAAATTCCTGGGAGTGCACCCATTTCCACTGCTGAGCAACAAAGATGTTAAATAGCGCTGGTCCCAGTGTGAACCCTTGAAGAACACCACTTGTCACTGGTCTCACTCAGACCTTAAGCCATTAATCACAACTCTTTGAGTGTGACCAGCCAATTCCTTACTTATCAATATTTTTATTATTATGAATTTTTGTGGATTTAGTTGCTTAACAAATGAAAACCCTGTAATTATTTCAATTGATTCTTATTGAGTAAATTAAGGTCTCAGAGTGTTTTCCTTCACTTCACCAAGCAGTTGCAGCACCCTCATATCTCACTGTGTAATTGGTCACACACATTAGTTATTTTAACAAAGATGTGAGATGCATAAATGCTGTAATTCCTGACTCAGTGAGCAAATGAATGAGTGTCCAATGGGAATTAAGCTGTGGGGCTTGACAAAACAACAGACTGGAGGAAAAACACAACCGCATGCAACCAGATGGGTTATTTCTATAGGTAAATTAAAATGAATATGTCAAACATGGGCCTGTTACAGGATTTCACTGATTTGCAAGAATAAAAATTAGGCTAGCATAGAGAAAACACAATGATTTGGGGAGTGTGCAAGAAAGCATAAAAATAATTTTTAAACCAGTCAAGAAAGAGACCGAATGAAAGCTACCACCCTCAGTGTGTACTGGGAAAGGGTGATGTGGTAAGAGGCTGTTCATCAAAAGCAACACACAATGTACAGCAATGAAAAGTACATAGACAAACTGCCTACTGACAATCCCTATATCTCTCAGTTAGAAAGGCCTGTAGAAAGAGTGTGAAGTGGCTACATTCCTAATTTAGGCACCCTCAATAATCCCATAATTACATAAGATGGATTCAGAATCTTGAGGCTTTTAATAATAATGCAGGGCTAGCCACCATTTCATCCTGCAGGCAGAGAGACACAGAAGTGTGAAGATCATTTCAGACTTCAGCACACAATGTCTCCTTCAGCTGTCCTTAGAGGCTGATCCCTCTCCCTAGGTGTTGTACCATGTTACAGGCACATCATGCTGCCTTTTCAGGTAGACACACATTAAAGGTGTCACTGGGACAGAGTTTGCTACTACAGCATCACTGTCCTTGCATTGCACCACCTCCCATTGCTGCTCCTGCCTGACTGGGGTGATGGATCTGAGGTTCCTTGAAAGCCACTGGCATTTGACTTGCTCTTCTCATCTCAGAATATCCACATCCTTACCTCATGCAAGCAAGCGGCTCCCAGTATGTAGGTGAGAACAGCCTGAGAGAGGCTTTGCATTATTTAGCCAGAAATACTGTCTTCACACATGAACTTCCATCCCAGTTACAATAAATGTACTCCTCCAGATGAATTAAAATTGATTGCGTGAATATTCATAGGCAAAGAAAAACATTAATCTACACATAACAGGATGAAACATACTTGTTTGCAAATAGATTTCCCTAAATATTAACCCTGTTCCTCTTTAGAAGATAGGATCATCAAGTTTGCTGGATTCCTTTCTCTACTTGTCTGGCATTCCCTACGTGCATTTTCACTGATCTGTCCCTCATCACCATGGCCATCATTGTGCTATGCCATGCAGCACTGGCAGTATGGCAAGCATAAAATTGCTCTTTTATGTTACTGTTTCATATAGAAAACTTTTTTCAAATAACTTGTTGAAGGATGTTGTGAATATTTGGAGCAGAACAAGAAATTAAACACTATTTTCCTGATTTCACTGCTGGTGACATCTCCTCAGCATTCTCCCTGGAACTTTATTCTACCAAGGTAAAATTTTTAAAGTGCATTTTTAGTTTGCTGTCCTACCAAAGACCAAGTTCTAAAACACTACAGACACAGGTATTGTCCCAGGCCATACAAAGAACAACTATGCAGATACTGTAGTGTGCATAGGAAACATCAAAAATTTTATGTATTGCAATGAAGGGAAGAGGTGCTGAGATTTAAATGCAGGAGGTGATACGGAAACAGCCAGAGGTAACCAAAGCAAAAGAGAAGACGAGGTAACACTGTGCTGACAGTGCAGCCTTTGTATGGGAATCTAAAACTACAAGCAGGAATCACTGGAAATCAGGCTTCATCCCTTGCAGTATACACAGAATTATTGGCTAAGAAGTGAGGTGCTTGTACATTCTTCTAATGAACTGATTTACTGGGGGTGCTGATCCAGTGCTTTTGCATTGGTTCTACGAAGGAGAGTTAATGATACACATTCTAAATGCAAATAAATGTGTTGGCTTGTCCCTTCCTTCCTTCCTTCCTTCCTTCCTTCCTTCCTTCCTTCCTNAAGCATGAAGTGTGCCAGCTACAGTGGGAAAGGCACAAACTAACAAGTGATCTGCTTGTCTTTGTCCCTTCCTTCCTTCCTTCCTTCCTTCCTTCCTTCCTTCCTCTTTCTCCCTCTGTCTCTCTCTCCTTCTCTTTTTCTGTTTTCCAAAGTCATTGTTGCACAGATAAGGAAGGCTTTGCCCCTAACCTATAATTCACTGCATTTTTCTTGTCTTTTCCAGATCATTTGATAATAGCAAGGCCTACTAGCTCTCACTAACTTTTTCCTGACATCTTACTAGCCCTTCCTGAGACTGATAAAATATTTAAAGGAAGTAAAAGGTGTTCTCTGGTACCCACAACTTGTACTAGGGAAAAATAGCGAGAAATTAATTTCTCAGTTATTTTAAGAGCAGGTTTGAAGCCACATGAATGCAAGGTAACATTGCTAACCTGTGCTGTCAACAATGTCACACTCAGAACCATACAAAAGAACTATTTTAAAGTCACAACATAACTATGTGTGTAAAAGGTGTCATGTCATATTACACTATTTTTAATGCATATTTTCATAAGATTGCAGAAACACAATTCACCATTGTAAATAAATTAGTTGCTGAATCCTTGGTTCCTTTATAATGAGCTCATAAAATAACCCAGGAAGCTGTCGTGCCCTAAATGGGGTGCTCCTTGGGATCTCTGACAAGTGACAGCAATTTACAGATTGACACCTGACAGCTTTTATTTGCATCAGAATCCTTTTTTCCCATGAGCAGCTCCAGGAATAGTTTGTAGGACAGAAAAATCTCACAAAAATGGCAATGCTTAATCTAAAATAGTAAAATATCAAGGCTTTGTTTTGTTTCTCCTCATTTACAAATTCTTCAAATTATAGAGAATCATTTAAATGGAGAAAAAACAATGAATGGATCATTATTGTTTCAGGTTTCACAAAAATATTTTGGAATTTTATAAACACAAAAACTTGTGAAATATAAAAATGTATAAAACCACAAAATCTTATAAAATCTTGCCTCCCTTGGTTCTTGCCTTCTTTGGTCACTGATTTATTCTAAAAAGGATAGGCTCAATATTACATAGATTGTTTATACAAGCTAATATGAATTCAACTACATGTCCTCTGATGAACAGATGTTTTTTACTCTACAATGTTGATCACAGTGCCTATCAATAAATGGATATATGTATTAATGAAAAGTGCAATCTGGCATTTGTTGGTTTTGGGTTTTTTAAAATAATTAGAGCAAGACATGTCCTTTAGTTTGAGGCTGGTGAGGGGGTTGCTTGTGTGGGGGATTTAGATCTCATTTAAAAGGCTGGTTCCCTTTTTCTTGTACTAAATTGAATGGTTTCATGGAAAATATGAAATATGCCTGTCACACGATGACAGACTGTTGTATTATGCTCCTAATGAGGGAGTTAAATTAAATAACATTAAATAACTTCTTGATGGATTTTTGGTGGTGGTGGTGGTTGCACAGGTATTTGTTACTGTTTCTTATTTTTTTACCTATGCAGCTCAAATTGGAAAATGAATAAACAAACCCTGAGCCCATCAAATACTAACCTCATGTGAAAAAACCTCCATAATATAGGGGAAGGAAAAGACAAACAGTGCTTTTAAAGATAATTATGAGCAGTCATCTCGACATTTCTTCCCTAGTTGACTGAAATAGTCTGTTTAGAATGTATTATGGAAAATGCCTGACCTGTGAACTAAACCAAACATGCTGTAAATGTAGTGGAATCTTTATTAATGTAAATTAGAGAGCCCGAATATTTTGTTGCATGGAGGTCAGTTGGAAACCCTGTAATCTAATTACTCTTCAGTTTCATTTATGTGCACAGACATTTGCTCCTGTAACAGGGAAGACTGTTTCTTTTGGCAGCAGTGACAATGCGGAAGCCTCCAGTATTTGGAGGCTGATAATAGGACTAATGTGCTGGCGCCCTGACAGAGGGCACAGGAGGGCATGCTATTAGATAAGTGTTTCTGCTACATTACCCAGACAGCATTGCCCTTCACAGAATGTTCCAGCCATTGTGCAGTTTGATATCACACAACTATAGAATGCTAATGCCAATGCAATTTTGTATTTTGGCTTTCTTTTTGGCAATAGTCTGTACTTAAGTCTGTACTTAAGTCTGTACTTAAAATTTAGTACCATCTTATATATTCCCACAGCTGGATAATTAAAGGGCATTTCAGTTTCTTTTACACAGAATTAATGATATGAATATCAGTGGCTATTTAAAGTGTTATTCACTGTGCTCAAAGAGTTCTGACAATTAGGTCTGTTTTCAGGCACTAAATGTATTTGCTAGCAAAAGAATGACAGTTTGGTGCAATTTAGTCAAATTTATTTCTCCCAAGTTAATGTGTGTGTCACATAGACTTCCTTATATTTTCCCTCTTTTAAGTAGAATTTGCAGGTGCAGAGCTTTAGTTTGAATGTGTGACAAACATAATATGATAGAGCTACAGGAAACTCAGAATCAAAACTGCATTTTCATAAAATGACACAGACTGGTAGTGAAGAAACAATGAGACACTTGCTCCTGTCCCAAAGGAATAGGATGTTCTCGCCAATCAATTTAAAGAAGTCTCTCCACAATACACAGTATCTTAAAATGAGATAAATCTGCGTAGAAGGGGAAAGTATTAACTTGATTTATAGACCATCTTTCTGACTTGTCCTTATGGGTGCTCAGCTAGGAAGTTATTTTCAGTTCTTATCTATTGGTGAATATCAGCATAGAGTTGTCCATGGGACATAGATGGGAACAGCAGGTATCTTATCATGCTCTGAGTAAAACATGGTCATTAGAAACTAATTCAATCCTGATAGATGACTTGGCTATGAAAGTTTAAAAGAAAGCCTAGGTAGGATTCTTGTGTCAAACTGAGTGGAAATGCAAAGAGCAGAACTAAAGTTCCCATCACACATTTAGAAAAGTTTTTAAATTGATTTAAAAACATTAAATTACCATAAGTTTAGCAGCACATGGTATTTCTGCATGTGAATTGCTACATTCTGAAGGAGGAACAGAGGCCATATGTGTTTTGAGTCTGCTTTTCCCCACACAACAGCAAGGGCGAGATGTGTCAGCATCGTATTGCTTGTGAACATGTGGCATCCACGGCTGCTCTCAGCACTGAGGAAGAGCTGCCTGGCAGCTCCCCTCCAGCCTCCTGAGCCTTTCAAGTTTCCAGGGGAGCCTCTCTGCAGCCTTAGAAGGTTCCCTGGCTTCAAATGAGCTAAGTAAGCTCTGTATGACAGCCCGTCGCACAAAGCAGCTGCTCCTTCCCGCTCCCCTCAAAGGCTGGCTCCCAACCCCGAATTCCAGCAGCATTCCAACCCTGTGGTGTTTACATGGAGGGAGGGCTGGGAGCACAGGGGCCAGGGTTCAGCCAGGCCCCACTCTGCCTCTTTACCACTATGGGCAGTGAGAGGGGTGGCATGGGTTTTGCACAAAATTACTTGCCTGATTACAAAATGAATTATTACGCTCAGCTTCTCGGTGGCTCGGTAGCTATTTAGAAAGCAAATAGATGGCATATTCCCCCATCCCACCCCTAAACTAGAAATGCAGCATATGGAGGTTCAAGTGACAAAGCATTCCCTGCAGCAGGGTTTGTATATCGTGGATCTGGATCTGTGTATTCACAGCTATATTTTGCATGAGATTTGGTTGCAAAGAATCTTCAAGTAGCTCTTTCTCATGCAGAATTATTAGAATATTATGGTATGTTATAGCTGGTGTCCTCAGATATTCAGTGTTAGGAGAAGCATCTAAAATGATTGCACTTCTTCCTTCTTCATTAAGCTATGTAACTTTTGATACATGGCTTATCTGAAACAGTAAAGGATAATTTATCAAATAATCTATTCCTAACCAAAGAGTCTTTAATTATGATACCTAAAGGCTCTTAGTGCTATGAAGCTTAACTGGCACTGATAAATGGAGTAAAATAATGTGATTAGCTTTAAGACTCAACAGTAAAGCATTTTATAATCATATATTTTTAACAGGAAGCCATGTTTATGAAATCCATTAGAAAGAGGAAATTAGTGAGTGATTTCCTCATTCTGACCAGTAAAAATTACTAGGAAAGCACAGAAGAAATGGAAAAAATGACGGCAAACAGCAAACTCTAATGAAATGCTGTTTCTAAATATTGCTATACCAGTGATCAATTTGTATCATGCTTAATAGCAGTCAGCATTAAAAATGCAAATAATCAATTCATGTATTTATCCATTTACAACCTATGCTTCTGAGAACATTAAAAAATGAAAGATAATTAATTTCAGACCAGAGAGTATCAAATTTTTAAAGTTTCGTCTTGTGATTTTCAAAAGAAGCTTCACTTTCCTGCATCTGCAGCATGAAGAGGGAAAGGAGCTGTGCACTGTGTACAGTGACAAGGGCTTCTTCAGCCCTAGCAGCCACAGGAGGGGCTCCTGTTTCCTTCTAACACCTCGCCCACTCCTGTTCTCCCCTTCTCCACTCCCCCAGTAAATCTGCTAGCAAGTGTAACCCTCTGAGCAGATGGGTAGTAAATACAGAGCTGGAGATTATGTCTGACAATTAAAAGAAAAGTGTCTGACTTGTCATTATGAGTTACATTAGCTAAAGACCTTACACCAGGCTTCTATCTTAAATGCACACATTTTCTAAAGATATGCATTATTTCCTAACTTTTTAAGAAAATGCAGTGTTTAGAGATGCTTACATTTCAGAGTGCCAAACCTGACACCATGTAAGGTGTTTTACAGAGCCAGAGCTCTGCCTCTCAAGGCAGGCCCCTTGCTGTAGCCCCAGGGTGGGTATTGACTCCCCAGTTCCCGACCTACATTCCAGCCCCCAGCTCACACTTTATCTGCTCCAGCAACTGGGTGTACACAAGTGCTAGGCAGTACACCTGCAAAACCAATTGGTCCCTATAAGTTTTACAAGTGTGAATTCTAACACTTGCCTGCCCCACTGTTGCTGCTCCACTGCCTGCAACATTTGCTCTTACAAATCGCGGGGAGGTTCAAGTGTAAAAGTTTGCCTTAGCACATTTATGTGCCAAAAATTCTACCTTTATGCCTTATCTCATAAGAACTCTTGGCAGTATTTCATAACGACGTATGTCACCACGTTTTAGGTTTCTGAGATGTTTTGTCTTGTTTTCTTTACTGACTTGATGCTGTTCTAATGCTATTTTCAGATGACAATGTTAGATAAATTTAAAGGCTATATGACTTGAAAGTTACATGATATAGTTTTCCTGAACTGCCATAAACAGCACTGAGCACACGAATAAGCCTTTTATGAAAGTAGAATCCATACCTGACAGTTGTCTGAAACCAGGAGCAGTTTGTTCCCAGATTTATTTTTTTAATTGGATACAGTTTGAGCAGATGCCTGGAAAGAGCTATTACAGACTAGCTGCTTAGAAGGACGCTGTGAGTCATTTGAGTGCTGCTACAAACAGAAATTTAAAAGGCTGAAGTCACACATTTAATAGACAAAATAGCAATTCTTTGCATTTCTCCCCCCCCCCCTTTTTTTTTTTAATAAACCCTAGAAAATAAACTATCATAAATTTCAGCAGTATTCAACTCCCTTTTCTGCCAAATGCCTAGCCACTGAAACCATCTGGGAAAAGTTCAGCACTACATAGCTTCCTCTGCTATAAGTGTCTCTGCACGTCTTTTTCTGGCTCGTCATTAGTGTTTCATTATTCAATCTACAATGGTAGTATCTAATTCCTCACTGCTTTGTCCCAGTCTCTGTAAGTTTCTTTGCCTCCTTCAGCCTTCTCGTACTTAATTCTGTCTCTCACTGAACATCAGCAACTACTCATTGAGAGGTTCAGCACAGACCTGCTTTTGTCCTCTTCAACTCTTTTTCTAACTCTCTTGTGCCTGTGCATGTTCTGATATCTTGACTTCCCCTTGCTGTTCACAAGTTACTGCCTCAGTTTTCTGCTCTTCACTTTCTAACAGGGTTCAAGTCACCTCGCCCTCTACCTGGACCAGTGCCCTCATTAACTATTCATCACAAGAAGTCTCCAGCTGGAGGAATGGGTTGAAATGTTGCTCCCCTTCTATCTTCTCCTTGTACTCCATAGGATTTACACTATGAACCATCATCTAAATTTAGTTGGTTGGCTATTGTTCCTTTCCTGATTATAAAGATGTTTAATTCATAATCCACCTCCATAGTAATATACCCCCATCATGGTTATCTTATTTGTAAACCTGATTAGATTTGGGAAAAAAATACATACTTTTAGAATTGAAAAATCACATGGATAAACACTCTAAAATGCTACTTATATAGTGTGTTTACTGTTGCTATAATACAGTAAATTAGAAATGTTCTGTTGCCTGTCATAGGTACTATAGGCTTGAGTTCCAAACAACAAAGGGTATTCACCTTATCTCAAAAGGCAGAGGTGTGCTGTTTGTAACCTATTCCCGGTCTCCCTTCAAAACTTCCTCCTCTGCCAATAACACAGGTTTCAAATCTTTGTACAAAAAAAGGTTTTGAAGATTTTTCTCCTGATGGCTCTTGCACACTTGGATTTCATATTTGGCCCGACCTTATCACATCAAAATTAGGGCACATTCAGGCACCATCTCAGCTGGGAGGCAGCA
Organism: Sterrhoptilus dennistouni; assembly: GCA_013397095.1. Lineage (NCBI taxonomy): Eukaryota > Metazoa > Chordata > Aves > Passeriformes > Zosteropidae > Sterrhoptilus > Sterrhoptilus dennistouni. The sequence continues at coordinate 655,911 of VWZU01013367.1, read as the reverse complement.
ACCAATAGCTGGGAGCTGATAAGAAGTAGCTTCTTAAACTACCTCCTACCTGCTCCTGAGTCTGCAAGCACTATTTCCCCATTCCTTTTTGATGTCTAGCAGCTCTAAAGAGCCAATTATTTAAGCTAATCTGTTTGCCTTTCCACTGGATCAGAAGGGACAGAAGGAAAGACTCACACCTAGACTTAACACTCCTGTGCTCTATGGGGGTGGACAACTGCCATCAGGAGCACGCCACCATTCCCAGCCAGCCTTCACCCACAGGGTTTCATTTCCATTGACACTCAGGAACAGACTGGAGAAAGCTGGTGTGCAGGTCTGGCATTGGTGTAGAATTAGGAGCTAGGATATGGCCAGAGCACATACATTCAGTGCTGGCTCAGAAACATGGAAATGCTCTCAGATCTGGGAATGCAGGTGTCACCGTAGCCTTGAAATCATCTCAGCTGAGGTGCAGGAAATTTTGGCAACACCAGGATTTCAGATGTTATTTTCTATCTCTCCCTCCAATTTTCTTCCACTTCCAAGGAGTTCCAGCTAGGCTACACCATGGAGAGCATTCCCTCTTGGTCAGGTTTGCTGCCTTCCTCCTGATTGCTATCCTCACAGATGAAGAACGGAGAGAAATAAATAGTCAGAAGAGCAGGACACAACGCTGAACGTCATTCTGGGTATAACTGGCTCTCTAAGCACCCAGGGAATAACAGGGTCGCTTGATGACCATCAACTTTTACAGCATTTAAAGTGGGTCAGAGAAGCCCTGGAATATCTGCTTCACTGACTGAAACAGTCTGAAACCCAACATATGATTATGAGAAGAAAGTCAGGGCTTGTGTGACCTTCACAGCTGAACTCTGCCAAAATGAACCAGACAGCAGGTTAAATAAAAAGAGGAGACTAGAGAAATTTAAACATAATCTTCCTCTAGGAAACAATAAGCTTACTTTATTACATTTTGTGAAGTGATCTTGCAGAACATTTCTATACTGCAGAGAGTAATATTTTATATCATAAAAACAGCTAAAAAAAGGAAAAAATGAAAAGGAACTAAGTTTGGCCTGGGGTAAACTATTACTAATGAAGCCGTGCCATTTCTTACTATGATTTTGGTCACTTTTTTTTTTTTTTTTTTTTTTTTTTTTTTTTAAAAAAAAAGGCACCGAAACGAACTGAAAACCCTCCTCAGCAAGAGACAATACATCAATCTAAAGCTGATCTACAGTCCTCTCTGATTTATTCTGTAGGGAGCAACCTTTGCCGTCCAGGGCACGGATTGCATGACCTAAAATGCCTCTTCCTTCTATTTCGGTGATGCGCAGTTATTTTAGCAACTTCGTTCCTTTTCCTCTGTCGGGTAATAGTATTAGTGGTGGATCTGCCAAGGGAAACCAGGGCTCTCAGCGAGCTGTAAAAATAGCCCTGTGCATCCAAAGGAGGCGGGCGAAGCCCCGCGGCCCGAGCTCGGAGCCNGCGTGTGCCGCTGTTTGCGCCCGGGGGCCAATGCCGCCCGGCGCCCAGCGCTCGCTGCTGTGCCTCCATTCAGTGTTCCCTCTGTTTGTTTATTCTGCAGCATTTATGGATATCCCCCTGGGTATCTGAGGAATTGCATTAAGGACTCGTCTATCTTATCACGGGAGACAAGCGCTGTACCGCCGAGGCTGTCCCCGCGGGGACAGGCGGGGGCCGG
>VWZU01013367.1:597472-654218 GCA_013397095.1 Sterrhoptilus dennistouni | reverse complement strand
GGGACAGGCGGGCAGCGCCGGGAGCTGGGCGCTTTAACTCCTTCCTTGCGGAGCAGTTCTTGGCCAGGAACGAAACGGCAGCCGTTCTATCCCATCTCGCCCATTCAGTTACTGCAGAAGGAGCACTGGAAACCAGGCAGGACTGCTTTAAAGGCAGGTGATTTAAAGGGGTGATTGCCAAAGGTGTAATCTTAGAAAATAGTGAAGGAGCGCTTCAGCCGTGGATGGATAAGAAAAGCCCTTGCTTCAGACTCTGCCACCACTCCCAAGTCTCTCTCCAGCTTTGAAAATAGACAGTCCTTCATGCTCTGATTGACTGCTGGTACAAAGCCAAAGGCAGTGAAAACTGCAAGCCTCTCTCAGCCCAATGCCATTCCCCAGACCAGAATAAAATCAAGGCTGGACCATTTCCGGTGGTAAATCTGCTTATCTCCCTTTAAGCACCTGACTTACACTTAACAGAAATATATATGTATGGGCTAGCGTGCAGACTGCGCCATCTCATCCCTACACACTGCTACTATCAGGATATGCAAGATTATGTGAGCAGTTTACATACACACGAAAACACAGCAATGCAATTACAAGCTAGAGTGTGTAATGCAAACAGATGAGCCATCAGCAAAACTGGCAGAAGGCAAATATCTGTTTTAGCTGTTGGCTCTTTTCTGAAGTACCAATAGCACAGCAGTCATCCAGCTGAAGCAATGGAAATAAGTGCGTGATCCACCTCGGTGCCTTTCTCATGTGTCACAGATTCTTCTCTATGTGAAATCGGAGGGGCCAAAGTATCCTAGGAATCCTTCTGAAGGGGCTGCCCTTGCATAACAAAAATATCTGTTTGGAGTGTGAAACAAGCTCCCTGATTCTACCTGTGAATTTCCTTTGAACATACCCAGCGTGAGAACTACTGAATTCTCTGCTACATCTTGCAGTGATTTTAAGGGCATAAAAGAAAAAGACCCTTTAAAAATATTCTAATTTACTATGTTTTTAAAGAAAAAAATGGGGCTGAAGTATCAGGAGTGAGATGCTTCCTTGTAAAACAGAGTTCATCATTTAGGGTATGATTTGCACAGAGCTAAAATAACTTGCTTGTTTACAAACACAAGTTTGTAATGTGTAAATGTATGTAAACATAAAAAACCCCCCATAGAGTTACAAATGTATTTTATTTGACAACACAAATGACAAGTAACAGAAAGCCTAATGCAGAAATCACCACTGTCATGCAATGATAGTGTGACCAAGACCCCCACAGCTCTAATGCTGGTACCTGGAGAGCACTTAACTCTGTGCAGTGTGCAGAACCTCTCCAGTGCCCAAGTCCTGTTTGGAACAAGACCCGTGGAGATGTTTATCATTGTTCCAAAATTGTGTTTTTAGACAGCATAAAACATGGCATAATAAGGGAAACTTACTCCATTTTCAGCTATTGCTGAAGGATATATCAGTTCCCCAGCCGAGTGAACGATACCCCTTATTATTGGGATAGATTGGAAAGACTGCTGATTTGCAGCCTTTTCCTGCTGCAACCTTAAGCAAACAGTTTAATTAGATCAATAATGATCAAAGTTACTTTGGGCAGAGAGGACTTTCAGTTCCTTTAATGGTGATGAATCCACTGCCTCAGAAAGGAAAAACAGAAACAAAGCAGAAAAGAGAAAGTCAGGGGATTTTTGACAGTCCTAATAATTTAAAATAGTTTTGTTGTTTGCCTTAGTTCAAAAGTCTGTGTATCGTCACAAGAGCTCTTTGATATCGGATACCAATAGGAATCTGGGTGCATCTGTCTCACTCAGCAGCTGATAATGACAGGACACGTGATTTCCTGTTACTGAAGCCCCACAGACATTTCTGGATACAGAGCTTGGCAGCTCCAGGGATCCCTTCCCATCAGCAGCCCAGTGGCCAATGCTCTCATTGCCTTCCAGCCGATATAAGGAGGATACACTGCAGCCTCGCTGAGTTGTAAACAACTTGTTTACTTCCTTCTCAGTGTAATCTGTCCTTGCTTCTATCGGCTCCTGTGGCATCAACAGAGCATTAAAACACCCCGAGCTCATAGGCTGATGTGCAGAAAACAACCCAAGGAGCCTTTCCAGGCTCTTGTTTGTAGGACACGGGAGATTATTTATACTTGTTGTTTCCAGCCAGCCAAAGCAGCCCTATTCTTGCATGTGGTTAACTTTGAAGAAAACTAGATTTTGATAGTTCTACAGTGGGAATGAAAATGTAAACAGTGTGGGCCTGATGCTGCTCCTCCTGCAAAGCTTCATTTGGGTCACACAAAAAGAGACACCTGTCTTTTTCATGTGCTGTTTACATTTGAATAGAAAAAGTGAAAGATATGTGTGATTTATAGATCTCCAAACTCTGGGGGAGCACCAATCCGTACTGTAGCAGAAGGCTGGGTTGAAGGATAAAACCCCTATGGATTTTAACCCGCATATGGAAGGAGGGGAATCAGAAAACATTTGGCAAATCTGTCCTCTCCGTAGTCCTGATCGGGACTTTGGAACAACTGCGCAAGACGCTGACCCAGAAACAACTTCCCTGGGGTTTGTGCATCGGGCAGTGAATAGCAGTGACAGGGCTCCCGGCATGAATGCGCTCACTTTGTGCTGGAGGTGCAGAGCAGCTCTTAAGCCCTCTCAGAGAGCGTGATACTGCTCCTGTTGAAATCAATGGCAAACCTCTGAGTAGATTTGGGTATTTTAAGAAGCACATATTCATGCAGCACAGTTCCAAGGCTGCCTGTAGTTCACATCACTCTGAGCCCTTCCATCTGAGACCACAACCTACCCATACAAGGGGGCACTTTTCCTGCCAGCCTCCCATCTGCAGAGCATACACCATTAATAGCAGGCAACTATTTTTTTCTTATGCTCTTCACTAGTGATGTTTAATTACATTTGAATTCTTCTGGGAAGTATCTGCTCTTAATATAAAAATATCTTGTGTTTTTCACTACCTGCGTGTTCAGTTTGGTGAAGAACTTGAAATGTAAAAGAATAAAAAACTCTTAGAGGACTTGTGTTTGAAAACAGAAACTTCTGCCACTCTCAATCACAATAGTGTTGAGACTTCTTGATATTCAGATTGAACTGGAGCTGTTGTAAGATCAAGACAATGTAATTGGCAGAGTAACTTGACCAAGATGTTAATCCAGGCAATCTCATTTAGGCATTGCCTTATCTCAGGCAGTTGCTCCTGGGAGAGGGTGGATGTTGAAGGGGAAGGTGAAGAGCATCTAATTCGCCTTAACAGAATTGCCTAAATTCTTCATCAAAATGGAGATGTGCAAATCAACAGAGAGAGTGCCAGTGCCTCTCTCTTTGCCATGTCCCTGGTATTGTCTGTGCAGGCAGCTTATGGGCTCAGGAGTGAAGTCCAGCCAGATGTTAAATATTTGGCCCTTCTGTTGATGACTTCTACTGAAGAACTTCTACTGGATGATTATTTTTATCTCTTCTCTTGAAGCTTAGCCACTCTTTTGTCAGGTATGTAACTGAATAGGAAAAACACAAAAGGCCTTTTCCTGGGGGCTAGGGAATAGGCTGTGAATTAGAATAGATGTAAATCATTGCCTCTTTTTGGTTTTCATCCTGTGTTCAAGTAAGAGGTGCAAAAGGTCGTACCTCCTGTAAATTCCAGTCACCTGGAGGGCTCCTCAGGATAAAATGGATAATAAATCTGACCACCATTCTGCTCATTATAACTGGTACTGAAACGTTGAGGTCTTCTTCAACTAAACTTATTGCCCACTGTATGGCCTAAATTCCATAGTTAACTTCTGTGTTTTACCTGAGGAAACAGGAAGTGATTATCTTCCTTTGATTTCAGTTTATATAATAAACCAGTCTATGAGCTTTGAGGCCCAGTTGGATGAGGCCTTGAGCAACCGGGTCTAGTGGGAGGTGTCCCTGCCTGTGGCAATGGGGTTTGGAACTAGATGGTCTTTGAGGTCTCTTCCAGACCCTTAACATTCTATGGTTATATAGATCTATGACTGAAAATGCAATGAGTTAACTTACTTTAAAAGAGCCAAACATAGTTGGAAAACTCTTTTCACATTACATTTTCCTCATTTTTAGTATGAACATATACTCATGAAAATACCACAGAAAGCAGTGTCAGGCTAAAGGTAGAAGAGTACAGGCAGTAACAACATTTTCAGAAAGCTCAGAGTCATATGATTTCTAAATGTATTCTGCGGCTAGTTTCTGGATAGTAAATCATTATTTAGTCAGATTGCAAATTGGGAAAAAAATATTCACCCTTTGTTGTAAATAACTTATTCCATGCTAAATCTTTAAAAGAAAGAAAACACATCTAGCTCTTAAGTTTTGTTTTTCATTGTGGTTTGGAATGATATGGTTAGAAGAGGTACATAATAAATTAATGACTGGAAATTGCAGAATAGGTCAAGGTCACTTTGTGCATAAATTGGAGGTCTAGGAGTTGTACATTTTGTGCTATCTGGTTTATACTACTTTATTGATTTTTCACTCTGAGGAAAAAGGAGAGAGAAGGTCTTTAATAGATTTTTATATCCTCAGTCTATTCTAAATCCGCCTGTGTTCTGATCTTCCTGATGTTCCCACACTTTTATAGCGATAGCAGAGTCCTGCTAAACTGCAGTGCTGTCATAACACAGTGACTCAAAAAACAATGGTGATTTTAATCTCTTAAAAAAAATTGCCAGAAAATTCAGGGAGATCTGTGGCCCACACAGCCAAGACAGGATGGACAGGGAAATCTCCTTTACCTTTGATCTGATTAAGGAGCAGAAGTCCAGTATCACCTGCTTTCTCCACCTTTTAGTATCCTTATAAAGCAAATTACAGTGCAGTGTAGAGGTTTGATTACAACACATGCATGTGGAGCTTAGCAATAATGCTGTATCATGAACTGTTTTAGACAGAATTGAAAAGTAATTCACAATGCGGTCAAGGTAGAAATGGTGAGTCAATTTCCAAAAGGACAAAAAATAGCCCTGTCACTCACCAATGCTGGATAGGAGTAAACCTTTATAGCTCTACAGCAGTCTTTGACTCTTGGAGGGGATAATTAGTATCGGGAACTCATGCAAAATGAATTCCAGCAATGAATGGTTATATGGGAATGAGAAGATACCATCTAATGAAAATCGCTAGAGAGGTTCCTAAAGGATCTAACCAATAAAGAATGAATTGCTCTATATTTAAATAATATATATATGAGAAAGTATTTTTGGTGCTAAATGGCTAGCAGGGAAGGTGTTAGTATGATTATTTGTCTGAAAGCACAGTGGCAAACCCTAGACTATGCCAAGGGTTGTATAACATTTTTACTTAGCTCATGCAAACAAGCAAATGGCTTTGTTGGTCTACAGGAAACTAATGACAACAGTTGAATGGAAAAGTACTTGTTAGTAGACCGGAAGACTTTTGAAATTCTTTAAATATATTTTAAAGAAATGAAAGTAAAGTACATAGTCTATCCTTATCCGAGGCATCTTTCAAGCATTAGGTTTTTATTTCTGCCTGTTTACTATAAAATAAACCTAAGTTCTCTGACTGTTCTTAAATACTTTTGTTCAAGCTGGTTGAACAGTAGAATTAAACTCTTCTTAAACTGAAGGTAAGGGAAGCTTGCAAGACCGTTTTCGACCTCTATTAACAGTGCACCAAAACCATTGTAGTGCTGAGACCAAAAAACACATGCTCCAATACTGGAGTTCTGGAAATAGCTGAGTGTGGGAGACAGCACCAGCTCCTCAGCCATGCCATTGTCACAACACAAGATGGAGGCTGAAGGAGGGGACTGGGGATGAGCTGGATCACACAGAACTCTAGCAATGTTAGTGAGAGCTGCCACTGCTGCAACTGCTGCCAGTGTTCCTCCTGGAAGTGGGAAATGGGGTTACCTGGCTCAGCATCCCCACTGCTACTTGCAATACATGGTATCACGAAAGGAACAAATATCTGTGCATGGTCCAACAATCAAATTTTGTCTGTCCCAAACTCTCTGTGAAGAAAGTTCATGCAAGAGACTGGGTTGCAGTCCTTTCTGCAGTGTGCATTCTGGTGTGATACATGGCTTTGGGTGAAAGCCAGTACTTCTATCTCCTATGAGGCACATAAATTCCTAGTNTGTTCTTTTTTTTTTTTTTTTTTTTTTTTTTCTTATGAACAGAGAAACTGGTCAGTCATACAGTGTCATCCACAGACATCTGCATAGTTTCCAAAAGCTATACAGATATACTGGCAGAGAGAGTACTGTGTTTCAGATATGCAGACTGTCCTTCAGTCCCACTAGTGATGGTTGAAGGAACTCCATCTAACAGATTCACTGGAGGTTTATAGGCTATGCTGACTTCCTCAGGTAAAATAGAAACAAGATTTTTCAGTTCCTGGAGACAAATACAAACACAGAACTAATAACTAAATATCTTTGGCTAATGGCTCCCCATCCTACACAATACTATTCTTTCAATGTGTTTACTAGTGATGAAAAAACTATCTACCCCCTTCTGCAGACAAATTTCCTTCAACAAAATGCCTCCAAAGCTATTTATTCTTGCTCTAAACCTTGTCCTGAAGACTGCTTATGCATTTTGCATTTTCAGTCCACTGCTAAAATGTATATATTATGTCAGGCTCTATCAAGTGAATGTCTTGAGATCTAACCATGCTTCTTCCACTTGCTCTGTCCCTTTCTCAAGAACACTGAATCCCTTTCAGTAAGAGTGGTGGAGCATTTGTGTACCCCAGTCTCATTCACTGCTTCGTGGTTAGGACATGTCCATAAGGAAATGAAGTCACAAAATTCCTTTCTTCCAGTCTGAATGCTCTGGCCATAGAGCTATAGGAGGCACAACCATATCTTTCTAATGAGATCAGCTGCTGTTCCTTCTGCCAAAGACATTTCACATGGCAAGGGTACTATGATTTAAGCCTCTCTGGTGACATAGGTGGGGGGCTGTGAACTTCAGGCAGGCTTGGGCCAGTTCTGGACAAAAGATACTCCATTCAGCTGAGCCAATACTTTGGGAAAGTCATAGCAACCAAATTGCAGACACAACAGCTGGCAAAAGGAGCAAGTGCTAAGGTAGCAGCCTGCAGAAATCTCTTAGCCCCAAGAGAGTAAACTCTGACTAAACAACAGCTTACATCTACGACTGATAAATGCATCTGCCCCAGCAAATTATAACCTCTCCAAAACAAGGGCTGCAAAGAGACATGCACTCCCACTAGTGCAAGCATGCCCTTTTGTAGAGCAGATTGCAGCATTCTTCCTACCTGGTGTTAGCCCTGGATTGTCTCCTGTGTGCTCTTCTTCTAATGCTCAGTGGGAGTCAGAGGAAAACGTGAACCCAGCCTAGAGTTTATTTGTGAGAAAACTAAGTTGAGTTTCTCCAAAAGGGAGAACACGGTGGGACTGGCATTTATACAGTGTGAGGATCAGGCACTAGCGGATGAAGTGAGCAGCCAAATTATCTGATAACATAGACAATTTCACTTTAGGATATTTTTTTATTTGTTATGGCAGGACCATGAGCATTAGAGATCCTCAGTGCTTACATATACAGGTTCAACAGAAAGCAGAATAGTCTTTTCTGGACTAAATTTTTTTGAAGTTGTCTAAGAGCGATATTTTACCTACATACTTTCTGGCTTCTCTTTTCTGCTGGGAAGGGTCAAAGTAGTCAAGATTACTTCGAGAGCAAAATTATTTCAGCCATTGATTTTTGGCTGATAAACAGAAGGACTACAAAAATTTCATGGAGGAAAAATGTCTTTGATAACAAATTTGGTTTAAGACTGATGTGACAAACCAGCATTTTTTGAATTTGTCCAAGGCTTCATCCTCTCCAGAGTTAAACCTAATAGCTCTCACATCATGATTGTTTTATTTGGAGGAATAGTCTAATCCTAGTTTAATTTACACTAAGGTTGGGTGTGTAGATTTCAAAAGTTGTAAATGACACCTAGTACAATTAACTTTTTTTTTTAGATAGGAGTATTACCACTGGATTATTTTTTTTTAATCTCTTCAGACTGGACATGTTTTTAAAGCATAGTAGGAATTTGGCAAACTGCTGATTCTACCTACATATTGCTTAGATGTAACTAGACTGCACAATTTGATTCTGATGCAAAACTACCTCAAGAAAAAGCACTTGAGGTATGGTGTTCTCCTATACAGATAAGGGATTTCACCAGAGCTAATTTTGGGTGGGAACACCAAAAAGTAACAGTATGTTTTCATGTGAAACACCGACAAGGTGTAGCTCTGGGCTGAAATATGCCAGTCTAAGTCTGGAATTGTGCAATTACCTGTTTTTCTTTTTTCATTGGTTAAAAAAATTTTGTTTCCACCGTCTGATTTTTCTAATGAAACATGAGATGACTAAGTCAAATCTTCATGTTTTGATCAGCCTATAAAATCACTCATATAATTGTGTAGTGAAAATTTTAGCTACATCCTTATACTGGAGTGTTTATTTGTATCAGAGTGTTAGTTCCTGTAACTCCAGATGGAGAAAAAAAAGAGGTCCACTAAGTACAAAGGATGGTTCTAAGGCCTTAATTCAAAACTGAGCCAACAGCTAAGTTTTTAACTTTCATGTACAATAAAAGCACTAGAAATATGAAAGCTTGTTTTTTCTGCATTCTTCATCTTCTCTCTCATATTACCATGCTATTTTTGTAATAGATACTGTAACTATAGCAACATTCTTTAATGGATAAATAGCACATTAGCAACTGGGCTGATATGTTTTTTGCAAAAACAAGCTCAAGTAGAACAGTTTGTCATTTTACCTTACCCTTATATGAATATATATGCATGTGTTATAGTGGCAGAATTCCAGACTCAAAGTCATTTTATGTCATTTTATGGCCATAATAAGTACATTTTATTTTTTTCAGGGTTTACAGCTTTATTTCTGTAACATCAATAAAGAGTGCATGCTGTGTCGTGGGAGAGGAAAAAATTGCTTTATTTATTGAGTCTTCATTTACAGAATGTTTTTGTCCTATATTTTGTCCTATTTGAAAGTCACTTTTTTACAAGCTTAAATAAATATGAACCAGTTTTACATGCACATTTTTATTAGCTACTTAAATATCACAGATAACAAGTGTTAAAATATTTACTTTCTGCAGATTATGCAAACTAAGTGGCTGGGTTTGTTGCCATTGAAGATAATGGGAGTTTTGCCACAGCCACCAGTGGGAACAAGATCTGGCCTTCAGGAAGTCAAAAATGTAATCAAAGTAAATACATGTTCTTCTTTTTCAAATAAAACTGTGATTAAGCTATGGTTGTTTCTGTGCTGATAGGAGTCTTCAAAGTAAGTCAAAGCAGCAATTTTTCAAGGGATTGGTGATACTATAATCATTTGAGGTGCAAATATGCAGCAAGTTTCAAATGCTAAATAGATTGAGACTGCCACAGCAAGAGATTTCACTAAACAGGCACAGAACCGCAGTCTCAGATCCACCTGCTTCTGATTCTAAAAGAAGGAGAATATGACTTTTCAGGAAAGTGTGATCTGCCATAGTATTATATTGCATTTTCCTTGGGGAGGCACAGGTTGCTAGGGGTTTACTCTCTGTCGCATCACCTATAATTAGCTTTTTGAAGTTTTCTTACTAGGCAATGGTGCCTCTGGAAATCATGGTATGGTGATACATAAAATAATGGGTAAGCCCATCCCTAATGTCCTGAGTTGGACAGTGAAATGCATAAATAATATTTTGCCAAAAATTTTAAAAATACATTTTTATTTGCACTTAACTTCATCATCAGTGAAAATAGCATGTCAGATACTGAATCTAACACACACTTCACCATTCTCAAGTGGAGGTATTTCCAGTCATTACATGGGAAAACATGCCTGTGGACTTTTAGCAGTTATAAATATCAAAAGCTTTGTTTTCAGTTAAGGAGGTGTGATTTGGTTATAATGGAAACCTCTTTTTTAATGTATAGTACCCCACAGTTGTCAATGTGTTTATGAGCATCAAGTCACCATGGAAGATGAATGAACCTTCCCTGAAAGTGCCCATGTTTTATTAGGTTTGCTATGATAAATTGTTTCTCAGATTCTTTTGCAGACATGTTACATATATGAGTTACAACATGAGTAAATATGAGCTGATTTCTGTAACTTTAGGCTGTACATCAAAACCTCTAATTAGGAAACGCAGTGCTAATAGCTTCTAACTCATTCCAGGAGGGAAGGAGCAGGGAGTGGCTAGGTGAGGAACACAGGCCAGGCAAGAAATGAGAAGTGGCATGGAGTTGGGCTGAGTCAGTATATTCCCACAGCAAATTAAAACAGATACTCCCTTTTCTCTCAGGGAGGTTCTGAGTCACAAAGAACCTACTCACCTATTTCATCTATTGTGTATCATATTGCTTGGAGGAGGTTGAAAAGAAAAGAGGAAGACGAGAGATAATTTGGAAGAGAGGAACCATATCAAAATATTTCCTCTACAAGTTTAACATCTAACCCGTCTCTTTGTACTACTTAATTTTCTTAGTTTTTTTACAAGATGTGAAGAAAATGTCTCTACCCCAGACAAAACCAGCACAAGATGGAGGATTTCAACACCACTCCAACAATACAGAATAACAGAGGGGCTAAGATCTTCCCCCTTTTTTGTGCTTACATTCATAAGGTTAGAAAGAACTCTAAGGAAGTATCCAGTCACTATTCCCAGTCCCAGCTCTGGGAAAGCATCCAGTTATTATTCCCAGTCCCTTGGTAGGAAAAATAATATGTGCAGATGTGGTGGAGTAATGGAGCCTTTCCTAGGCTCCTGCCCAGCTTCCAGGCCTTCTGGGGTATTTTCCATAGAGGTATTCCTTGAGTAGTCTCTTCCCCAGCCTTTATCTTTTCAGTGGGCTCTTCCTTCCCATGTGCACAACCTCTCCTTGCTGCATTGCCCCAGTTTCCTGGGGCCCATCCCTACAGTCTGTCTAGGTCCCCCCGGATTGTCAGTCCTACCATTGGTCTCCCCAGTTTCATGCCATCTGCAGACTCAACAAGGGTACCCTTTTGGCACTTCCTTCAGGTCATTCATAATGATGCCAAGCAGCACAGATCCAAGGATAGACCCCTGCAGTACCTATCTTGTTGCATCCTCCAGGCAGAGCATGACTCATTGGTTGTGACCCTCTGAGCCAGGCCTGTACTTGTGTGGGTTTTCCTGATAGCAGAGTCGTGTCAGTGCTGGGTCAGACAAGCTGCAGAGGCACCCTGCATGAGGGAACATCAGCATGGATCCAGGATGGAGGAGGAGACCCCTGAGTCAATAAGCCATTCAGTTCTGTCAGCTTAACCATCTGAACCTGCCCTTATGCAGCACAACTCTGTGTTACACTGACACAGACGTTTGGCTTCTGAGCATCAGTTGGCTGACTTTTCAGAAAGACATTCCATCTTACCTCCCTGCTGAAGGTGATGAAGGCCAGCCCTTAGCTGGGGTAAATAATCTAAGATGATCATATGAATTGGAGCAACTCACTCCACACAGGTCAAAGAGCCCAAATGAAGCAGGAGATGTAATCTGAAACATCATGAAAAGCAAAAATCAGAGAGTTTCCAAGTATCATTTGATATCCAGGGAAGCCAACAATGTTTTAAGATATCAACCACAAAAAAGGAAAAATCTTTATATGTAAATGGGTACATAAGCTTCTATATATGCACATATAGATGCATATAAATTTGTGTGCATGTGTTTATCATATACATTATTTAGTAGGATTATTTTGTTAGGTTCGTTTGGTTTGCCAAGCATTTTGATACTCTTCTTTCTGCGAAGCTTTTATTATGATTACATATGTAGGGTAATAATGGTTAGTGAGGCTTAAAGATTATGGAAAATGAAAGATTTTAAAGACTAAGAAAGCATCATAATGGTGTTTTAAACTACTGTTATCACAGGAAATTTAAGCTGATCTCTTTGTTTTCATTAACCAAGAGCAAAAATACAGTGTCCTATAAAATGTGAAATAAAAAAATAAAGGAGAGAACACAGCTGGAAAATCTGCATGACGGAAAATCATGAATAGCAGAGTGTGAGGGGGTGGGGAGAAACAGGAAAATTATGATTGTTTTCCAGACTAGTATACCACTAAAATAATACAAATTAGAACTAAGGAGAATCTTCACATGAACATGATTTTTTCATGATGATAAAATTATCTTTCCCTTGTTGAAAAAGTGATGTGCTTTTTCAAGAAATGTGATACTAGGGTGGTTACTAGCCATTCCTAGTCCCCTTCAATATGCAGATATATACATTGATTATTCGTGCTGGTTTTACTAGCAGTGACGTGCATAAAGCCCCATACATCACCTTGCTATGCTATCCTGAAACATTTGTTTTTATTACTCACACACAAGATTATTCAGTGGGTTATTTATCCTGCTCTTGTCAGTGTTGTCCTCATTTATAGAGATTTTTAAATCTGGTAAAATGGATCCGTTAGTTCAAAGAACCACATGTGCAATGTTTGTCTTCATAAACTGTTTGAAGAACAGTTACAAAAGGCATGAAAAAAGAGAAGGGCACTCAGGGACAGTCAGCCAGGGAACCTTGCATACACTCAGTGAATTTATGCACACATTGGTTTAACAGAATTATGAATATTCTCTAAAAATAATAAACAACACTTTTATAATTTTATAAAACAACTTGGGGAAAAAGACTGATTTGCTGCTGATATTTTTAATCATTCATTTTGGTGTCTTGAAATATTGCCTTGTGTGGTCTAATTATTTTTTTTTTCTTTTCTTCTTTATTTGTATTTTTATTCTCTCATTTTCTCTCTTCTTTCTTCCTCCCTTTTTCCCTCTCTTTTTTCAGGACTGCCAAGCAAAGCCAGTATACATCACACTAATTGCCACGCAGCCTCCGCAGTTTCCCTGAGTTTGCTCCCCATCCCTGCCATAGCTTGGTACTCCCGGCAGCCTGGTGCTCCATGAATAGCTTGGCCTATGGGGACCTTTCTGTCTGGGACAGTACCATTCTGCCCAGACAGGGAGAGACAAGGCTTTTTGTTCTTTAGGGAAAAAAAAAAAAAAAAAAAAAAAAAAAAAAAAAAAAAAAAAAAAAAAAGACAGATCTTGCTCCAGCCCTTCGCTTAGTGTTCCTCCTCTGGAATTCTAATTCCAGCTGCATGCTCCAAAGGGGCTCATGGCAGTGATTATTCCAGGCATAAATCATCATTCAGTAGCTTTGTATTCACACACCAGTTCTTCAGGGATTTATTTTTTTTTTATTCTCATATTTTATACTGTACTATTTGCTTGCAAATCAAAATCTAAGACAGCAATTGTGAGGGCATATCAGAATTAGTAAACATTTTGTTTTAAAATAATTGTTGATTTGAGAAGTACCTTTGAGATATTATGTGTAGCACAGCTGTCAGTAGTAGCAATTATTTAGGTATTGAATGAATGAGTTTGGTTTTTATCTATAAGGGCATTTTATCCATGCTTCCCTTTCTCAAGGAGCATTCCCATCATCAGTTTTACAGCTATATTGTGACCAGCTTTATGAGAACAAGTTTGTTTTAGAAGAGGCTTAAAAATAATTCTCAAAATGGGTCCCCTAACTTCTGAAAGGCAAAACCCAAGGCCTAGAACTCATTGCTTTGCCTAATAAAATGTCATCAGACAGCATTCCTGAAACTCAGCTTCCTTGCAGGGCTGGATCTGGATGTCTCAGATCAGAATCTTCATAGTTATTATTTCTTAGGCACCTATGCTTCCTTTCATCTATAAAGGATGGACACCATGAGCTTCATCATGTGGAGGTTTTGCTTAAACAGAATGTTAAATCTTCAAATTTTTTGCTACTAAAGACTATTTTCTTGAATTAAAATCTGTCATCTCTATAATGAACATACATATATCTTTGATGTACTGCATGGTCTTCATTTACCTATAATCCAATATCCATAAAACTAAAAATAAAAGCCTGTGCTAAGCACTTCTGCCAACTGCATTTCATAGATTAAAATGCTAAGGGCAGGTAATTCTTGTGTTGTTCCTTAATAAAATTAAGAATATCACTGGACATTGAATAATTCACTTCTATGTATGTTTATATTTTGTAATAGAATAGGGTTTTTTTTCCTCAATAGCAATGCAACGTACCACACATATGATAGAGAAATGTGCCCGATAAACCTAGTTAACTCACTGTAAGGTAAGAACAACTGCAGGGAGGCAAATATATTTCTCATCCTCACAGGGAAAATATTTTTAATCCTATTAAACTGAGGTAGACATTCATAGAGAAGGTAGCAGATGTATTCTACCCTGTCCCTCTCTTCTCCCAGTTACCACTGCCCACTTTGGGGTCTGCAGTCTGAGGGGAGGGGAGCAGGGGAGCTGTCCCACAGATCATGCCCCGTGTCCCTCCTCTTCAGGACTGCACCTAGCTCTGTACTAAAGTGCAGTCCCTTTAGTTACAGACACTCTCTGCTTCCCTATTGACTGGTCAAGATCTTTTATTAGAGCCAAAGCAACACATGCAAGCTGCCAGGCTTTCAAAACATCAACTCTGTTTACCTGATGGGCCAGCCAAAACTGGAGGTCAGTGAAGGTAAAGTGTATGAAAAAGTGGAGGGTTTTGGCCTTGAATGACACACCAGAGGTCATAGAGGTGGCCTGTGGCAGGACAAGCATGAGCTTAGGACATAGCTCTCCACATAGCTTTGGACATAGATCTCCACAGTTTGGGACTCCCTAATTACCAGGGCATCCTGCTTCCTATAGGGATAGTAAGTTTATTTTATGCAAAAGTCTGATGACTGTTTGCACCAAAGAGAATTGTCTGCAGCAGTGCCTCATTTCAGTCTGTCCTTTATTCACTCCTTCTCACTCCAGATGCCATTATGCCTTTGACTGGTTTTTGCAACCTGTGTACAGGAAACTATGACCCTTGGGAGTGTGACCTGGGGACAGAGGGCCCATGCCCAAGGGGATCCTCTGGCTAGTCTACAGTCACTCACCTGGCTTATGCACTGGTTTGTCTGTGCATCAGGAAAAAAAGCTTCACAGAGCAAAAAAACTTCAGTCTAGTTTTATTTCTAGTGTAACAATGTGTGTGCAAAAATTAAATACTGCCTGAGAAAAGGCAGCATTGGGAATACAACCACTGATCTGAGGGTACAGCATCTGACATCTGCCGCTGACAGCACAAGAATTCACTGGTTGATAATATTAGTTTACATGGCTATTTAATTTTTCATTTGACAGAAAATTATAATGACCTTCTCAGGTAGTAGCTACCCTGTTGTAGCAGGACACTTATGTTTCCAGGTGCTTATTACAGTTCCTTAAAGATTCTTAGGAGCTATTGAGTTAACAATAGCTTTCAAGATTCCAAAGTAGATATTGAAGTATAATAATACTTGAGAATTGCAGACATCATTATTTTAGCTGTTTTTCAATATAGAGAAATTCCAGGAAGAAAAAAACCAACC
This sequence comes from Sterrhoptilus dennistouni, assembly GCA_013397095.1. NCBI lineage: Eukaryota > Metazoa > Chordata > Aves > Passeriformes > Zosteropidae > Sterrhoptilus > Sterrhoptilus dennistouni. The sequence continues at coordinate 638,717 of VWZU01013367.1, read as the reverse complement.
AAGTGTGCTCTTCTAACACTTCAGTCCATTCCACATGCTCTGCCTAGATCATTATTTGCACTTTAAAGATGGACATGGGCCCAAACTTGTGATGCAGTGTAGTGGGTTGCTGCTGGCTGGATGCCAGACACCCACCAAAGCCACTCTCTCAGTCACCTCTGCAGCTGGACAGGGGAGAGAAAATATAAGTAAGTGTTCCCAAGTTGAGATAAGGACTGGAAGAAATCACTCACCAAATACCATCACAGGCTAAATAGGCTAGAATTAGAGATAATAAGTGAATTTATTATGATCAAGATCTGAGCAGGATAATGACAGGTAAAATAAAACATTAAAAGCACCTTCCACCCCTCCTCCCCTCCGTTTTTGCCAGCTCTATCTCCTCCCCCAGTGGCACAAGGAGACTGGGAATGGGGGTTATGGTCAGTTCCTCACCCAAGGCTTCTCCCACTGCTCAGGGACAGGAGTCCTTCCCCTGCTCCACTATGGGGTCAATCCCATGGGAGACAGTTCTCCATGAACTTCTCTAATGTGAGTCCACCCCATGAGCAACAGCTCTCTGCAAACTCCTTCAGCATGAGTCCATTCCACAAGCAAAAGTCCTCCCCAAACTGCTGCAGTGTGGGTCACTCTTCCATGGGGTGCAGCCCTCCAAGGACAGGTTGCTTGAGCAAGGCCTCCTTTCTCCTTGGGCCTCTGATGCATTCACAGCCTCCACTCAGGCATCCACCTCCTTTGGTGGGGGTCTCCTCCATGGGCTGCAGGTGGATCTCTGAATCCCCCTGGACCTCCATGGGCTGAAGGCACACCTGCCTCCATGGTCTCCCCACAAACTGTGGGGGAGTTCCGCTCCAGCACCTGGAGCACCTCCACCCCATTCTTCTCCATTGACCTTGGTGTCTGCAGAGTTGTTCCTCTCTGCCTGCTTTTCTCTGGCCACAATTACATCTGTGCAATAATTTGTAATTTTCATTCTTATTTAATCTATTCTCACAGAGGTGTTATTGCCATTTCTAACTGGCCCAGCCTCAGCCAGCAGCATGTCTGTCTTTGGTGCTGCCAGAGAAGCATGGAAGAAGCTTCTGGCAGCATGTCACAGATGCCACCCCTGTAGCTCCCACCCAGTCTCCAAAGCTGGCCATGCAAACCTAGTACACAGTGATAGTCTTTGGTGGCAAATCCAACCAGGTTTTGAGGCAATGTTCAGGTCACCTCAGCTCAGGAATCTCAGAACTTAGTTACCTTTGAGCATGAACGTACTTGGCACGTGGGCCAGAAGGAGCTTCCTTTTCTGGTCCTACTCCATGCTCCTCCTGCTTTTGGGAGCTGATTTCAGTGTTGGCTAATGCAGGTCTCTGGCAGTGCATCTAGAAGCCCAGTGAACTCATATCAGTTTTATAGCCCTGCAGAGTATTAACAATAATTGTGACATGGTGACTGTCTGTGATATTTCTGTTTTTCTATTACACAAAGAGACAAAACATGAGAAAAAAAGAAGTAATTGCTGCTGTGCTTGACTGTCTCTCCCACCAACTGCTGGCTCCATCACACTCACTGTGTGTCTACAGCAGACTGCATCAGACACTATTGCCAGCTGTGAGGTGAAGTCCTCACCCACTCTATGCCACAGGTCTATTAATGACATTCCCAGTGAACAGAGTGGCTTATTTTTCCCATGTCTGCACTCAAAGAGAGTGATGCAGTGTGCAGAAAGTGAAACTTAGGACAGACAGGTAGGATTGAGTTCAGCAGCTCGCCATGGGAAGAGAGTGAAAAAAATAAAGCTTAGAAAAGAAAGCATGTTCACTACTACATACCCAGTGATACTTCAAAAATATAAAGTTGATAATAGCATCAGGAAGAAAAAGGGTGCTGTTACCCACATCTATCCCCTTGTAAAACTAGACTTGGAGTTGATTCTTTCAACTTGAGTTTCATGAAGACAGTCAGTGGCAGGATGCTGAACATGATCCCCATAGACATAAATAAAAACAGCTGAAGCAGCTGAGTTAGGGAGAGCTCTTGGCTGATTTGGTGAGAGAATAACAAAATGGCTGAGGGTAGAAGGGACCTCTGGAAGTCATTTGATACAACTCCCTGCTCAAACAGGGCCCCCTAGAGCCCAGTATCATCTCCAAGCAGATTTTGATTATCTCCAAGGATGGATACTCCACAACCTCTTAGGACAGCCAGGTAGCTCGGTCACCCTTGCAGTGAAAAATAGTTTCCTACAACAGTTGTGCAAGTTCCTGCGTGAACATCATCCACTTGAGTTTTGGAGTACTCTACACACACCATAGTGATCTATAAATACTACGTAATAGGCCCCTCCCATTTCCTTATTTCCCTATTTCCTTATTGTGTTTCCACAACAAACCCAGGCACCTTCACTTTAATTTTGAAGCTGCCTACGATGAATTCCATCTTCCTGCTTTACTTTTGTGCCTCTGGAAAAACCTCTAGAAAAACCTCGAGAAAATCCCCCTCTTCCCTTTCTCTATTCAATAAGAGATCTTCCACCAAGCCGACAAAGTATCTAGTTGTTTTTTTGTTTGGTTGGGGTTTTTTTGGTGGTTTTTTTTGTTTGTTTGTTTGTTTGTTTTGTTTTTTGGGGGGAGGAGGGAAACTGGCTGGTTGGTTGGTTTTGGGTTTTGGGTTTTTTTAGGGGGTGGCGGGGTTTGGTTTGTTGTTTGGGTTTTTTGGTTTTTTTTCATTTCCTGTCCTATCCTGCTGCTGTTGGAGAAAACAGCACTTTCAAAATAGTTCATGTTTAATGAATATCCCACAGATCTTTAAGAGCAAATGAAAGAGAATCACATCCTTTGAGGAAAAGTCCTGGATGCTGTTTTCTCCTCTTTTTCTTTTCCTTCTACTGGCTCAAGACAAATGTACCAATGAAGATGATGGTAACAATAAAAACAAGAATAATAAAAATAACCTACCTTCTCTTTATGAAATGAAGAGTATTCTTTTTTTTTTTTTTTTTTCTTCAAATTGCTGTCTTTAATGCTTTCTCTGGTCAGGTCTTACAGTAACATACTGTTGGAACAAGTGTAAAGTTGGATTTCAAAAGAAGACAGAAGTATGATTAATTTCACAGGTAGCTTTAGGAAGTTTTCTCAGGTTGCTAAACTTGAATCAAACTTTTCCAATGAAAGCTGTTAGAAATTCTAAACAAGGAAAATTCTGCATGTTGTACAAACTGAATAGCTGTTTTAGCTCTAACAACTGCAAGTTTCTTTCAGGATTGTGAAATTTTATCATCTTTCTTTTAAAAGGAAAAATAAATAACCATGACCTGTAGGTAAGATGTGAGGTCAAAGCAATTCTGGGTCAACTCTTTTGAAGTCAATGTCCAATTTCAATTTTGATTTAAATTATGAGTTTAAAAATCAGCTTACACCATCTAAAAATGGATATTTTATGAGTCTGTTTGTAAACTATCCCTGAGTGATGAATTCTCACACCAAACTGCAGTCCAGAACTGATGATTGTTTTGCATTCAAAAGTCCTATCTATTGGAGCAGAGGTACTCATGCCTATAAGCTTTGCTGTCAACTACATCACTCTGTCATAATGTCTAATGAAAATAATGAACTAGCACAAAGTAACTGATTAGTTCTACTGTGTCCTGCAAAGTGTTCTTTGATGGCCACTGACCAGCTTCAGTGCAAGGGATGCAAAGGTCTCTTCCCCACAGTAATAAGTTCACTCAATCACTCTGCATGGCAATTTGAAGACTTTAGTATTGAATTCTGACTACGATTTGCTGACATTTCCCACTCCTCTGGAATCACATAGTGTCACAACAGTGTTTTCTTTCAGCAAATAAAAATGCCTGTTATATACCTGCTTCCAGCTGAAGTTATCCACTATTTAAAAATTAATTATGGGAAGGTACATAAGAGCTCAAGCAGTGTTCCAATCACATGTTCTCAAAGGAGAATCCACCTTTGTATTTATTGCTGCAAAATAAACTCCCAAAGCTAGACATTTCAACTGCAATTGTCAAAATACATGCAATAAATAATGGGGAAAAGAGCAAATTGCAACAAAGCCCAGAACAACACCCCTACTTACCCAGTAATTCCATAAAGGTGTTGCTAAACACATTCATTGCTGTAACCTTCTTGCTAGAAATTAGAGCCTAATCACTAATAGCTGCATAATTATTTTGTTTTGATAAACACATTACTGAGTTGGTACAATATGAGAAATTGTCATTCTTGATTTATAGTTTCAGACAAGGAGAGAACTTTCAAACATCAGTTTTTCTTGTGAACAGCAAAAAGTTAAAGCCAAAGAAGCCATGGATATGATGGATTGCTTTAAGACCCAGACAGTTTTTCATTAAAAACAGAGAAATCTCTCTTTTCTCTTACCCCAAGGAAATTTACATATTAAAAATCTGCAGAAATTAGGTTTATATTTATTCTTTATAGCTATGAGGTGGATGAGAGGGCAGTTATTGTGCAGCATTGACGTGAGACTCAGAACTGCAGACTGCAGACCTTTACAATAGAATTAGACTTTCGTGTTGCATAATGAGATTCATTATAATTGACATGCATAATTCCAATCATGTTCTGTGTTGATTCAGCCTTTTGTTGTCAAGACAGCCTGTTATTACATACTGAACTAACCTTACTCATATACAATGATTAAAACAAAACGTTTTCAGAGGTTGTTGGTTTGGCTTTTTTGTTTTTTTAGATGAATGCAAGGTACCCCTTCCATCCTCATGCCCACCTCCCCTGCAGCCTTTTCTCAGCAAAGCCAGAAAATCCAGTGTCTGGCACAGAACAGTCTTTTCTCAGTGTGAAAAATTATTCTCAAAAGGTGATCCCCTGAGAGTTTGATGAATGTTATCCCTACATTATAGTGTAAGGAAAACCACTATAATAAATATATAAATTAATAAAGGAAGATATGGGTCTGCAGTATTCCCAGAGTGGAGAAGCATGGCAATTAGTAAAGACTATCAAGGCTTTTAATGTTCATAAAGTGTCAATCAAGGTCACTAAGGGGTACTAATTCACAAAAATAGGCAAAATCAGAAGGCTTGACCTTTTCAGCTGCTCTGCTTTATTTTTTTTTTTCCTTTCTTTTCTGAGAAGAAATGAGGGAAATCTGGATACACAATAGCACAGATTTTTGCTACTGACTTATTCAAAACAATATTGGTGGTTTTACACTAGTTTTTCTTTCACAGGTTCTCACCAGTAGAACTGGGAAAAATTCATACTAGATTTACAAAGGCAACTAGGATGCCTGAACAGGTGGTTCTCAAAATGGCCCAGGCTGAGGTTAGAAGGCACCTCTGGAGCTCACCTTTCTAACCCAGTGCTCAAGCAGGACCACGAAGACCCCATTGCTGAGGACCATGTCCAGAGGTATTTTGAATATTTCTAAGCTCAGAGACTTCATAATCTCCCTGGGCAACCTGTGCCATACTTGGTCATCCTCACAGTGAAAAAGTTGTTTCCAAGTGTTCAGCAGGAACCTCCTGAGTTTTAGGTGGAGCCCATTGCTTCTAGTCCTGTCCCATATTTTAGTAGCTACCAAGACACTCAGAAAACACTCATTTACATTTATAAACCAACGGAGGGAGCATTCATCTGGCCAAAGACATCTGTGATGGAAACACCAACGTCTGAGTTAGTCATCACCCTTCACAGCTAATAAAGAAAGATAGGTATTTCTAAGGACCCATTAATCTCATTTTTAAAAGGTATGTCTTAAATAAGTCAAATTAATCACATCTGCAGCACATCCATTTACTCCACTGACTGTCAGAGAAGTCTAAGTTGACTTCTTATAGGTGAAGACATCTGTATGGGGGCAGTCTCTGGTGCACTTTCAAGACTACATATACACTTACAAGGTAATGGGGACATGTGAACAACTAAGACTGTTCAAATATAGCCATAAGGAGCCTATTTTTTCCTACTCTTCGGCAGGATACAGAAATTAGATGTTCCTTCATTTGTCCCATTTCCCATATATGCAGACTGCTATGGTCACAGCAGAACACACACCTTGGAACAACAGTCTGTTCCAAAGCATGAATGTCCCCATAATTGTTACTGTGCCTGTCACTTCGGAGACACTAATGAAAGGAAACCAGGCTAGAAGCAGAAGGTCATATCCCAGTACTTTCTTTTCCCACAAACCCATTTAAATAATTTCCTTTCACTTGGCAACAATTGAAAATTAGCTTGAAGGGAAATGCCAGTGTAACACAAAGTTCAATCAACAGCTCTGGCAACTCTGGAGAGACACACCAGAGAGATTTCAACAAGGTCCATATTGACTGTTTCTACAAAATTAAAATGCAGCTGCCAGTAAGGCATTCTGTTTGATTGCCAATTAAGCAAATTAATCACCCACTACCTCCCCTTGCACTGGGTATTCTATCAAGAAATAGCATCCACATCTGAAGGAATGGCTCTGAGGAGGCAGATCAGGAGGAGGGCTTTCAGCTCAAAACCAAGGTAAGAATGAGGCCTTGAGAGGAGGAGAAGGTTAAAGCCAAGGCAGTTAGGAGGGGGCTAAGTCTCCATAAACCTCTAGCAAAAGGTAGAGGATTGTATTTGCTACTGGCTAGTTCAATTTAATGGAGACAGACAGCCCTCTGCACAGCCCTGGAGCTGCTGTAGCTACTTCTCAATAGCTGCTAAAAGAGCAACCCCAAGGCTATTTGTAAGAGCTGGGGACTTGCTTTGAACGGCAAATTCAAATGGAAAGTCTGAGCCTAGAATAATGTCATTGTCCATCACATGTTGATTGTTCTGACTGAATAATCTGAATGTGCAGTTTAGCCAGTGAGTTTGGGGAGAAATTAAAGACTGATGCTCAAATAAATTAATCCTGAAAACAGGGTGATGGTCAAGACTATAATGAAATATTTCTTCATCCTGGCTAACTACCAGCTTACTCTTTGCCTTTCTATTTTACTCTTATTTTTTTAAAAAAGGGGTCACTTGGGGGATACTGTGGCTTTCTGCAGTGGCTTTGCTCCGGTTTCAGAATCTCACCTTTCATGAGAGAAGCTGCTTGATGAGCTCTGGGATTGTCAAGTCTCAGCACCCTCTGCATGGGATCCTCACTTTTGATTAAAACCTTTTACTGGCACTTTCTTCAGAGCTGGGACATTTATAACTCTTCTTCCAGTTATGGATTTCAAAGCCTATGAAATTACATTGCAGCTTTCCTTTAGTCAAGAAGCCAAATGAAATGGAACAGAACCAGCAGACAGGATTTATAGGACTTACATCCTTCTAGAGCAGAAGAAAGTAGGCAGTATTTACAATGTCATTGACAGTAGGCAATGGTATCCCCCATCTGGGCTGAGATTTAGTACAAATTCAGGCAGACTTAGCACTGAAGAGCCCACTATAGTCAGTGAAGATCCGGAGCTTGATCTAGCTGCTGTTTGTAATTCATAAATTATTTGAACCATCCTTATGGTAAGATAAGGGCTCACTGGCCTTCTGAAGTGGCAGCTGAAGGCTAGGAGAAATGCATTAGGGCATCTCATGTGGCACAGGGTGTCTATATTTAGGCAGGTGACTTCCACTTCAGATTGTCATTGACCATAGTCTGAGACAGTGACTGGTGGAAAAACACAATATATGTTGCAGGATCCTAAAGGAAAGGATATAGTATTAAGTTAAACTCAGATTTAGGGCATCTCTTAATTTTTTTTTGTTTGTTTGGGTTTTTTGTGTGTTTTTTTGTTGTTGTTGTTGAGACTTTTTTGAAAAACATTTCTCTTTGAGATCATTTCTGTGCCAAAGCTCATAAAACCAGCCAGTGGGTACTAAAGATAATATAGTGTGAAGAGGGCAAGTACCACTAAATAGTCAGTATTACAGTAGCTCCTAGCAGAGAACACATCAATTTTTATCACCTGGCTTCCAATCATTCCCCAAAATTCAAGATGTCCTGTCCCTTTCTGGCTCTGTAAGACCATTCAAAAAGTCTGGAAAACCTGTGTGGCCAGCTCTATCTGAAAAATGCCTCAGATATAAATAATTTTCTCAAGAGCACATGTACTGCTGTTGCAAAGATCTTTGGAAGCCTGGAAGAAAACAAATAGCAGGACAAAAAATAAAAATAACTGCAAACTTATAGTCAATACCAAAAAAAAGGAAAAAAATATTTTCATGAGGTTGACAGTACACTGTTGAAAAAACTATGCCATCCAATGATTATATACCACAGAAAACCCAGTAATTTGTGGAACCCTACAGCTGCCGAAGGTATGTTTGCAACAAGGAAACAAGGTGCTCCTCTTCTAGTTTTGTCTGTGTAGCAAAGAAGACTGCTTCAGATAGGAACTTTGCTTTCACAAAACAGCACCACATACTTCTGAATCAGACTATATAGAACTTATATAATTTAGGATATATAAAATTTTTTCCCCTTAAGCTTTCTTGTACATACATGTGTGTATGAATGGGACACACAACTTTTTATGGTTACTTGCTTTAAAAAAACTGTAAACTTTTTTCCAAAAAATACAAATCAATTAGAGGATGGCATGTGTAAGAAACAGTAAAGAGATTAAATTGCTAAGATAAGTTGATCTTCAGTAAACTAGCCATACCCCAGGGATGCTCAGATTTGTAACCTGAAATGCTACAAACAGACAGTTCAAACACCTCTGAAGGTCTATAAAAAAAGAAATATGTTTTATTAGATTTCTTAAAAGAAATATATTTTATTAGAAAATAGAGAAATACTTGGGGGGAAAAAAAGAGGACATCAGGAGAGAAGAAAGAAGAAATTATGCAGATTTTTTGTTATAACTACCTGAGGTACTCTGACATCCTAAGGTGAATATTACATCATACCTATTTATAAAACTATTATACTTGCCAACTAATATTATTTAGGGTCTCTATTAGCAAACAGCTGCAAGCATTAACATCTATATTTTCATTAGATTAACAAATCAAGGTTTTAGACACCTCTGTTCATCCATTTCTCGGTTTCAACTCTGAATAAAATGTTCAATTTGTCATCTCAAATCCATTCCTATGTTATATTTTTGCTTTAATACAGATCTTGTAATTCGGTTTGCTTCCTCATTCTAATTAAATCTTCTCAAATGTTAGAGAAGAGTTTCAGCTAATGTGAAAGCCTGCTAGTAGATTAATAGTAGAAAAGTGTGAACAAACGCCTTGACTGATGGAAGTTATCTTCTGCTATGATATATATCTGCATGCATACATGTTCTCTACTGACAACATTTCCTCCTTTACTTCCTGTGCTATCCTATAAATCAATTGCAGTTCTTCAGCAGCAGTTTAAGTTAGGCTCATTAGCTGAATTGTACATATAATCACGCATATACAATATATCTTTTAAAACCATTCTTGCTTCCAGTATACTAGTGAAATCTTATGCTATGCAATCCCCTGTTCTGGCAGTATAAATGCTGTGAGTGAAATAGGGAAAATGCCCTGACATAGAGAACTATTGAAAAAAATATTGCGGGCTTGTGTATTTCTTTTCTTTTTGGTTTTGAGTAAATATCAGACCTTTCCACTGGGACAGCTTACATCAGTGAATGAGTCCTGCACCAAATGTTTGTTTGAGTAGTCCTTTACACTGGCTTGGCAGTGCAGTGACATCTTCTAGTGGAAGTACATCTACATTCACTTTAAGACCTCTGTGTTGTTAGAGGAGACAATTCAGAATCTTGCTTTCAGTGAACGCCTCAGTTCTGTGGGGTTATGGGTACCCTTAAAAGGTGCTAGTGGAAACTGAGACTGTAGAGTACCTTACAGGTTTTGCCTTCATTTAAAAATATGCTATTTATGAAGATGTAGTTTGGGAACCCAGAAGTTTCTGACTGACAAATAGCTTTCTATAAGAGGTAGTGTGCATGACTTAGAATCTTCAAACCAAAAACGTCCGTCTGTGAACACATGAAACCATATATACACAAAAAAAGGTACTATACATCCCTCCCCTGCCGAAGACACAAATGGAATTTAAGGCCTTAGGATTGTCCTTTCCCTTTAGAATGACTTTCTAAAATATGAACAGCATTCATTGCTGCTTGATGATAGTAGTGATCTTTTAATAGTTTCCATGGAAAGAATTCTGAGATCATAAACAGTGACAAAGTGAGTTTGTTAGTTACCAAACATACACGTTCCAAAGGTACATGACATTTAATTCTAATCTATTCTTAGAAATCATAGGAAAATTAAGACAAATTAACTTCTTCCAGCAGAAGCACTTACATTGCATTTCCAAATACAATTACAGAGAACTTCTAATTGACTATTATTAGAAATCAAGTCATTTCTGTTGCACACTCAAGGCTTTTCTCCAAAACAGGATATTTAAAAGGCAGCATTTATGACAGACTCAGTGAACTGAGTCTCTGAGTCAGAGGACCTAAATTCCTTTAAGCCCCTGTGCCTAATATTTTTTGTTAAATGACACAAGGCTGATACTCATTCAGCACCTTACTTGGGCTTTCTGATTCCACTTTGTATTATGGTACAATGTCTTCACATACAGAGGCTAGAAAGCATAGCATTAGCTCTGGGACGATCATATTTCATGTAAAGAGATATTCACCATTTACCATTTATTGCAGGGTCTCTGATCCCTATATTGTGACCTTGTAGAGCAGTCTGCTCCCAGAGAGCACCTGGAGCAAAAGAACTGCTTTCATTTTAGAGGAAACTTCAGCACAAGCAAGAACAATTTTTTTTTCACACACCTGTCATTATAGGTGGTAGGAACATATTGAATACAAGTGTAATTCTCCCCCTTCCTGTCACTGTGGAGTTCTCCAGCTATTTCTCAAAAAATGATCACATCTCCCAAGTTCCTGTCAGTAGCATCTGATAAAGGCTGACAGCAACAGCTCAGCTGATCCAGTGCTTTGCTTTAGAACACAAAGCAAATATCATTTGTACCTGAAGAAACAGCCCTTTATTTTTACATGCCCTTTCTTTACATCCACATACAAGTGTCCCCAACTTCGCTGTTTGTACACTTAGAAGTTTTTCCAGTTTAACTTTACTGTTTGGAGACATAGTGATAGAGCTGTGCTTCATTGGCATGACTATTTACTGAAGTACTCTTATAGAGAAGCAATGACACCAGGAAAACTTCCTTTAGCAAAGTGCCTCCCATTTGGAGGGGACTGTTAAACCTACCCCTGCAGAAGAATCCTTTTGCCTCTGTGAACAACTTCCTCTGGGAGTGGGAGAGGAAGGTAATGGTTAGGGGAGTTATGCCATGCAGACCTTAAGAAATACAGACAAGCCTGCTGTGGCATTCTTTCTGTATGGAAGGTAGTTATTTTCACATTGATAGGCTATTGTATGGCTAAATAAAGATACGGAAAGGTGTGAGATAATGACCCACTCATAAACCATGCGAAAAAGGTCATATAAATATCTAGGGAGCAGGAACTATCATGGAGAGGAATGCTTATTTGATAAAAGCTGAAAATAGCTTTTATGGAGACAAAGATGCATTGGATATACATATATTTTAGTAACTGTATATAACCTGCAGCCTCTATATAACATGAAAAATCTCTGAAAATCCAGAAAAAACAGTACAAGTTCCGAACTACAAAGAATAAGTTTAAGAGGGATGGCACATTCCCCATGAATTCTTAAACTGGGCACAGTGGGAAAAAACTAGCAAATTTTACATTAGGATATAGTGGCAGAGAACTAAGAGACACTAAGTAAGGTCAGAACAGTTGAAGACCTCTGGCACATTTTCTTTGTTCCACCTATATGTGGAACCCTGTATGTGGCATATGGAAACATACCACGTATCCTCCCCCTGGTGCCCAGGAATACCATATATATTTCTCCCTACACACTGAGAAAATCCCACCTGTGCTGCTGAATCCAAGCACTGCTGCTTCAGGCTCATGTCCTACTTCAAACAGTATTTAGTGGCAGCAACTTCAAAGTGGTAGCACTCTGTTAATAAAGAAATGGGGATATCTTCATTCCAAGAGATGTTTCCTCCTAGTTTTTGCCAGATAGAGTCTGATTTCTGCAGATTAGTGTTTTGGTGTAGTCATATTTGCATAAGAGACAATGAAGACAGATTTCATTGAATTTCAGTTAACAAAATGATAGCTATTGTAGTACATCGTAAAATGTTTTACAGTAGGAGGACAGACTAGGAGTGCAGAATGCTTTACTGTCTGCATTAATAAACACATTGTATTTAATTTAATAAACACATGTTTAATTTCCAAAACAGAAATTATAAATCAGCTGTTTGAATTAACTGCTGGATTTTTCCAAGAGTGGGATTATTTCTGATCTGTAGACGCCTCTTTTACTACAATGAAGTTCTTGATACATTCAAATGAGCTTCAAGTGCACAGTGGAAGAGCTCCTAAAGGGAAAGAAGGTTGGGGGTTTTAAAGCTGTAGAAGTCCTACAACGTTTGGCTGGTAGCTTGTTTTATAAATAGTGCAGTAAACCCTGATGCTCACTCTTCTCTGAAACATCTATAATTAAAGGGTAATGGGCCAGATCGTGAATGCTTTATTCAAAGTGAGACTGCTCATTGTACAAAGTACTCTCCAGGGTGAGTAAGTGCATCATAATTTGGGCTGCTGTTGTCAGAGTTTAGTAATAGACTGCTATATAAATAGGTCCTTGGAAAGTACCAAAGCGTTCAAGCCATTGTAATTGCATTAATACAGCTGACAATAATCAGCGGGGAATATTCCGGCATCTTCTGGTAAATTCTGATTGTATCTACACAAAGGCAACCCTTGTAAGTCTGTGTTCCACTGAGAAATGTGCATGGCTTGCATTAATGTTTTGACTCAGAAGTAGCTGTGCAGAATCACAAAAGCCACTTATGTTGCTGAGAAGCCTGAGATTCCCAAGCCTTAATTTATTGACATCCTTCTGAAGAAGATGGGGGATAGTGACTTCTACAGCTCTTGTTTTTGTCATACTTCTTCATTGCAAGTATGTTTACTGGGCATGATATTCTCAATGAGATAGAAAGTTGCCTTACAGAATTTCCTTTATTTCTATTAAATCTGTGAGATTTGGTCTACGCAGAACCTTAAAATTATCTCCATGTAATCTTGAGAATTTGACAAAGCTCTTTATCTCAAATTGTTCTATCTCTTCTATCTTCATTTCCTCATTAAGCAAAAAAAGAATGTTGATACTGTCTTTGCACTTTGCAAATAATTTCAGTATTTCAAGTTTGTTGCAATAAATAGTAGAACTTCTTAATGAACACTTAACTTTTAAAAGCTAATGATAGCTAATCTTTTTTAAATTCCTAATAAAATGACAATCCATTAGATATATTCATGCTATTTCTCAGGCTTCCTCTGGCTTTGAATTATATGCCCTGAAGCCTCATTTGGTTGAAAGCCTCTCAGATCCATTGGTCTCACTGGCACATATTGTGCTACTCTTTTTTTTTTTGGCCTTTAATGTAAATGGGATGCCACAGCACAGTTGCCCTAAATCATCACGGTAGTTTTGATTGAATGATTTACAAGTAGCTTAAGCCCATCCTCTGCCATACCTGTAAGATGATGGATGATGTGGCAGCAGATGCATATAGTCACTGAACATCCTCCAAATCTACCTTTAACTAAGTCTACTTAAGCTAATACAAGAATTATCTTCATATTGCAGTAAAATAACTGTATGTATTTGCTTGTCCCAGTTTCGTAAGTATTCTTAAAAATAATTTACACAAATACTCTGCTCAGTAATGAGTTTATAATCCCTCTTCCCTTCTGTGACTCTTTTCCTTAATTATGTTGTGCATCTGCCTCCACATTGCAATCTGTTTCCTTCTTCCTTGGCTAATGTAAAAAGTTTTCCTGTTATAAACATATCCCTTCCATTTTTATGAATATTTCCTTCACTTCTCTGCTCCCAATTTCTCTTTCTGTCAGTCCATCAGGTGCTATGTTTTCTGTTTCCCAGTGCTAATATCTTGAATGTTTGTTCTTTTGGCTGAACTGTCCATGTCACCAAGTTTGAGAGGTCTAGTCCCCAGACCCCAGGCTAGCTGAAATAAACAAGCTCAGTTCTCTGCCAGGTAATATTTGCTCATCCAGGCAGAGTAGCCATACCTACACTATATGGCTCATCCCTCAATCCTCTTTTGTCCCCCTGGCCTGTGATGCAGTTGTTATCTTTTGCTATTAAGAGATAGGAGGTTCTTTTCAAACTCAATAAATTACTGCAAGGATTGTATTGTAGACCACAGGAACTGTGTTTATATAATGAAAATCCAAGAGTACATGCTCTGTCTTTGGGAGAGATGAAAGCACGTGAGGAAACACAAAGCCCAGTGGTGTCAGAAAATGATGTAAAGCAAGGCAAGCAAGCCTGTGATAGTTTTGTCCACAATCTTTCGAGGAGGTCTTGGACATCAGTGGAGCTGAAGACCAGGTATTGTTGTGTGCAGCTTGCTGGAGCCATTGGAAGCAAAATACAGGGGAAAAAAACTTCTTTGTGGAAATCAGTGGTCCAATACTTGCATTCATTTCCGTATATTTTTTAGCAACATAAATGCACCTAAACAACCAAAATCTTCATGTCCTGCTTTCACAATTGTGTAATTTCAATAGCTTCAAATGAGGTACTCCTCATTTGAAATCACAGAAATCACATGAGAATAAAACATAGAGGTTTCAGTCATCAGAGTTTCTTTAATATTTATAGTTTATTTTAACAGTAATAATTGTCTGATTGTCACCCACCCCGTAGCCAGATTTGGAGCAAAAAAACTCAGCAAACCACGACATTTCTTGTATGTACTGTATAAGATGGAAGACTTACTTGTTCTTAATGAAATTTTGGATGGTCAAGTGTGACCAAAATCTGAATTCCACTTCTGTCAGTAGCACTGACAATTTTTTTTTTCTTTTAAGAAATGTTTTCTGATATCTCACCTCTGGTTTTTTTAATACTATACAGCAGAGCACCCCCATGACTCATGTGTCAACAAAGTACATTTAGCACACCTAAAAATTACCAAATTGCCTCCAGGTCCATTCTAACACTGAGTTGTTCACAGAAATTTTTTGGATTAGTATTAGTTGGCTTACGCAATAACACTGCCAAGGGCTGTTTAAGTGACTTACAGTATAAATTGCATTTTAATGTCTGTCAAAATTTGCTGATTTTTCTTTATTTTTGTATAGATAATAGTCATTGTGGACTGGATAAGTGAGATATATCTGAATTACATTTACAATTAAAAAAATTAGAATCACAAATGTAAGACTTAAAATCCATAAAAGTTATGTATTATACACAGAATGGATGAATAGTACTACCTCTGGAGTCTGAATACCATATTTTATAGACTATCTCTTGGCTCCCCATTAGTTCAAGTAATAAGTAATGTGAAGGAATTGCTTCCTAATAAAGATAAACCTAATCAGTTTGTCTTCCATAATGAAAGAGAAACATTCATGCTGCTTGTATTTAGATTTTCATAATTATTTATATTCTAATCCCACATCACAAAGCACTTTTAAATTCCAGAATTTGTCTTTTTGTAAAGGTGTATTTTCTAGGCCAGTTGTCTCCTTGAAGGTCATTCCACTTCCCTTTACCTCCCAAGAAAGAAAAAGAATTTGTGTGTAATGCAGGTAATAACAAAGTGTTGACTATTCTAAATAAACAATTAAAGGCTTTCGAGCATTGTGAATTCAATTTTTTCATACTGAAGTCTTTTGATGAGTAGATCTTTTGAATGTTATAAGAAAGTGGTTAAGTAGATTCTGAAAATAGCCTACCTGGCATGCAGAGGAGAATCTGTATTTGGTCCCATTCAGTTACATTTGTCCCGTACAGTTAGTTACAAATGCCTTTTCTGTGGCATTTCCAGACTCTTGACTGCACAAAATTTTATTCTTCTCATCCACCTAACGGAGCCTTCTTGGGATTCCAAGGTCTAATATGTTACACAACTAATCAGTGTCTTCAGTGTGCTAATTAAGTGCTCTGCTATGAATCACAGAATCACAGAATTATTTAGGTTGGAAAAGACTTCTGAGATCTTTGAGTCCAACCTTTGATCCATGCCTACACTGCCAACTAGACCACAGCACTAAGTGCCATGCCCAGTCATTTCTTCAACACCTCCAGAGATGGGGACCAGACCACTTCCCTGGGAAGCTCATTGCAATGTCCAACATTCACCAGTTTTGTTGTCCATCTCTGGACATACTCCAGCAGCTCAAAGTCTTTTTTGTAGTGAGGGGTCCAAAATGGAAAATGGTATTCGAAATGCAACCTAACCAGTGCCAAGTACAGGGGGATGGCTGCTGTCCTTGTCCCGCTGGTCACACTATTGCTGATACAGCCCAGGATGCCACTGGCCTTTTTGGCCACCCGGGCACACCCTGGCTCATGTTCAGCTGCTGTCACCAGCACCCCCAGGTCCTTTTTCCTCTATGGCCCTTTCCAGCCACTCTGCCCACTCTCTGTATCACTGCCTGGGTTGTGACCCAAGGGTAGGATCTGGCACTTTGCATTATCAAACCTCATATTGCTGGCCTCCACCCATTTATCCAGCCTGTCCATATCCCTCTGCAGAACCTTCCTGCCCTGCAGCAGACCCAGTCAGCTTACTGTCATCTGAGAACTCATTGATGGTGCATTCAATTCCCTCATACAGATCATCAATAGAGATTTTAAACAGGACTGAATACAAACATGTATTTGGCATACAACATAGAATCATGACATGTAACTACATCATTTGATAGAGAGGAATTGTAGAACGTGTGATACATTTTAGAGAGGAACAGTGGCATTTTCATCTGTTGTATAAAATACTGCTGGGTGGCTTGTGAAATGAAGAATACCTAAGCTTGTCTCCCTTCCTACCTTCCTTCCTTCCTTCCTTCCTTCCTTCCTTCCTTCCTTCCTTCCTTCCTTCCTTCCTTCCTTCCTTCCTTCCTTCCTTCCTTCCTTCCTTCCTTCCTTCCTTCCTTCCTTCCTTCCTTCCTTCCTTCCTTCCTTCCTTCCTTCTGTAGACTTGAAATCTCTAAAGATGAAACTTACAATCATAGAATCATAGAATTTGGGTTTGGGTTGGAAGGGACCTCAAAGATCATCTCATTCCGACACCCCTGCCATGGATGGGGATACCCTTTAGCAGACCAAGTTGCTCAGATCTCCATCCAACCTGGCCTTGAACACTTCCAGGGGTGGAGCATGCACAACTTCCTGAGGCAACTTGTTAGAATGCCTCACCATTTTCACAGTCAACATTTTTTTTCTAATATCTAATCTATACCTACTCTCTTTCAGTTTGAAGCCATTCCTCCTTGTCCTGACACCACATGCTCTTGTAGATTGTCTCTCTCCATCTTTCTTGCAGGCTCCCTTCTGTAATAACCAATAGGAGACAGTGGATGAATCATCAGTGTAGAAAGTCCCGTGTTTGATTTTCTTCCAGGCACAGTTTTTAAGCTAGCCATGTAAGCCTGTGCAAACACAAAGTAAATTTGGAAAATTTTTATGTGGATTACATGTTAATTACCATCTCCACTAACAAAAGCTCATTTTTGTCTGTTTTGAAAGATGAGTTGATATTGGATTACTTAAAACATCCTACATTCAGTGAAGCAAATCTATTCCAAAAATAAAAATAGCTTGGAGAAAATCTTGCCCAATTTTCAGGCTTGCTAAAATTTCAATAAGCTTGGTTCATGCTTTGACTAGCTGGCAAACATAGGTTATGAATTAGTAGGAGGACATGTGTATGTACTTTCAATGATAATGAGAACAGCTGAGAAACTCTTCCATTGTGAATCTGTGAATGAACGAATTTAGAAATTCAAAGCCCCAGCAGTAGCTATCGTAGCTATCTCAGTTATTCTGGTCATTAAGGTATTAAAAATTTTAGCAAACCAGATTCTGCTCTTATTATATCACTTTTATTCTATTACCTTGTTACATTGTTTGAAACTAGTCAGAGATGCATGAGAGAAAAGATAAAAAATTTACTGGAGAAGATGAAAAAAAGGTATAGAAAAAGGTCTATTTTTTTACAGTTAGGTTGAGATGGAGACTGAATTAGCACAAAAATCAATTCCTCTTAAAGTGGAAAATAGTTCCCTATTGTCTGCAGATCAAAACCAAACTGGAGCAGGGAGGAAGTCAGAACTATTACTACAAATAACAAATTTCCAATCAGGGTTTTTCTTGGGGTTTGGCAATTTTCTCTTTGGTTTTGGGTTTGGGTTTGTGGGCTTTTGTTGGGGTTTTTCTTCCTTTGTTTTTGTGGGGTTTTTTTTGTGCTTGTTGTTTTTTGGTTGGTTTGGTGTTTTTGGTTGGTTGAGTAGGGGTTTTTTTTGTTTCTTTGGTGTTTTGGGTTCTTTTGGTTTGGTTTTTTTGGGAGATTTTTGTGGGTTTTTTGTTTTATTTTGTTTGTGGTTTTTTTGGGAGGGGTTGGATATTTTTATTTGTCATATTTGGGTTTTTTTTAAGGAGAGAGTGATAAATTTGTCAATCTGTTCATTATGCTACAGTACTTAAAAACAAACAAAATGTGAAGAAAACCTTTAAACTAAACTGATTTTTTCCTCAACATCTAGGACACACTCCTTTCTCCTTTTTATGGTTGTTTTTTTGTTTGTTTGTTTGTTTTTTTCCAGGACCTAATTTCATGAGCCACTTTTATATCTCAGTGTGATTATATATGAATGAAGTCTCTGTCACATTAAAAGGACAAGGTCAATACAGATGAAAAATAGACACAACAATAATCTTTTCAGAAAGGAATAATGGCATTTATATTCATAATGGTAAATTTTAATCAAATAACATAAAAAGACCCAGGAACACAAAGGCTAGATAGCTACTTGAAAGCTCCTTACTCAGTTATTCTTGGTAATAATAATGACAGCATTCATCATATGTTTTTAAATGTCAGAATGAAACAAGTTCATACAGCCATCTTCAGAGGAA
The DNA here is from genome assembly GCA_013397095.1 of Sterrhoptilus dennistouni. Taxonomy (NCBI): domain Eukaryota; kingdom Metazoa; phylum Chordata; class Aves; order Passeriformes; family Zosteropidae; genus Sterrhoptilus; species Sterrhoptilus dennistouni. The sequence continues at coordinate 619,731 of VWZU01013367.1, read as the reverse complement.
AAAAAATGTAAAAGAAATGGACGGTTTCATTTGAGGCCCTTAAATACTGAGAAGCTAGGAGGGTAGTGCAGGGGGAAAGGAAAGGTACAAAGGCCTTTGGAAAGAGATGAGCCAGAGAATAGGAATTCATTGTCATGAAAAGTGTTCTTAGTGGCACTTGGAGTGAAAGTCTGACATCCTCTGAAATATACTGCTTTGCAATGGTGAAATCCTGTTACATCCATGGGATGTCACTGGGTTTTTAGGTGCCTGACTGGTGAAAATTGAAAGCAAATCTTAACTGTTATGTAGCAGACTGCAGTTTTAAACATTTGCTTTCACTGGGACTAGTGTTCTTTCCCATAATATTTATAGTGACCAGAAGTGTTTCAGTGAGAGCTGAGCTTTTACTATTGTTTTGGTTTTAGCTGCCAGGAAAAAACTGACCTCTTAAAGTCTTCAGCAAGTCTGGCTTGTGTTTAGATGGATGATCAACTACATTTCAATTTCAGTGAAAATAGCTTTATACAGAAATAGGTTGAGGGAAGCATCCTGGACATGCAGGAAAGGAAGGACTTAATAGTTCCTTTTTCCTCCTATTACATGGTCAGCATAAAAAGGGGTATTGAGATTGGTACTTGCCTTCAAGAGAGGAAAGATCGCTTCCCCTGTGAGTGCCTCATGAGAAAAATGGTGTGGGGAGGGAGTGCGATAGAAAAAGCAGTTACACTTTTGCTTCTGCTCTTTTGCTTCTATGCCTGGTTTACTGAGGAGGGGAGAGTATGCCACATTCATTAGGAGGTTCTAGAAAATAAATGCCCAGCACTTAGGGGAAATCTGAATTGGTACTGTTCTTCCCTCATGAACAACATCTCCTGCGGATCCCTCAAGGACAGTGTCCATTCCACACCTTCTAACCAGGTGGCATCTTCCTGAAAGGCAGATCAGTTTGTTGTGAAGTGCTAAATGCATAAAACAGTACAATTTTATAGAACCCTGGGCAAAAGACTTAATTTGTATTTCTTTATGAGTGCTGTCTAGTAATTTACTGTGAGAGACACAAGTCTCTGTGCATGAAACAAATCAAAATTGGCAAAATCTTTCAGAGGACCTCAAGAAGAAAAATAAATATAACCTATCAATATGTTTTCTAAGACTGATATGTAAGCAAATGTTAGGAGAAAAGAAAGGAAGAGTATTCTCTTCAAACATGAATAGGAATATTAAACCAATACACTGACAGAATGCTATTAGTGTTCTGGAGTGTCTAATCAGTGCCCCAGTGTAGAGTCCCAGCCACAGCTAAAACATCTTTGATGTAGTGTGGTAGCTCATTATCACATTTTTGTGGATAAGGTAAACTTGAATGTAAGACAGTGCAGTAAATATATTCTTGCCCACAAATGTGCAGTGTCAAGAACACAGGAAAAACTATGTTCAAAACTTCATTTCAACTAGTTTCACAAATTGTTTCATGAAGAATTAAAACAGATTCTTCATGCAGGAAAATTTACTTTCAAACAATTCTCTCAATTCTCTTAAGACATTTGAAGCTGAAATGGTGCTACAGGTCTCCAGAGTTAAAATCTAAGCTCTGGGTTCAGATTAAGCAAAGAAGGAAATAATAAAAAAAATTTCACCAAAACCTATGGTTTGTTTTGTTGCAACTTTAAACTTAATGAATAGTCACACCTAATTATTTTCTATTTTGAAAAAAAAAAGGAAAGAAAAGAAAAATCTAAACTTGACTGTTTACCAAGGCCATATGATTTGTTGACAAGCTTTAGTCTCCAGTCAAGTTTTATGGCTATAAATTTTACCCCAAATTTATAAAATAAAAAAAAAAAATTATATAATGTTAGGTTTTGACACAACCTTTTGCTATGGCATTCACAGCCACAATAAATGACCATTGCAATTTTGGTGTACAATATCATAACAGCATCATCTACATCCCATCAAACTCAGTGGGAGTCTCTCCACTAACTTGAATAAAAGCTGAATCAGACATGCAAAGAAGATGGCAGACAATCTTGGAAAACATAACTCAGAGCTGAGATCAAGGAGCCAAAGATCTATATAGATGGAAAAATGTTTTATTTATTCTTTCCCCTTCTCACCCTCCAACAGGTCATCGGTAAACTAAGCATGAAAATTTGATGTATGTTTGAGGACTCATGTTTTTATACATGGTGAATAAATCATCCCAGGTCTCTGCCTTTACTCAGAAATATTTACCAGGATTTCATAGGTGAGAATTCATTTCATTCCAAAAAATGGCATCAAAGGATTCCTTTTTTCCTCTAAAGCATATAGAAATTATGGAGAAAGGGTAAAACTGAAAGAATCAACACAATGCTTCTGCAGTATAGCTTCTCTTTGAAATCCATGTTGAGGCTTAGAATCACAGAATCTCAGAATCATAGAATATCCTGAGTTGGAAGTGACTTCCAAGAGTCACACCCTGCACCTGAATGCATTGTCCAAATGCTTCATGAGCTCTGTCAGATTTGGTCCTGTGACCACTTCCCTGGGGAGCCTGTTCCAGTGCCCAATCACCTTCTGGGTGAAGAACCTTCTTCTGATATCCAACCTATACTTCTCCTTACACAATTTCAGGCCATTCGTTCAAGTCGTGTCACTGGTCACCATGGGGAAGAGATTGGTGTCTGCCCCTCAGATTCCCCTTGTGGGTAAGTCTGGGGGTGCAGTGAGGTCTCCCCTCAGTCTCCTCCAGGCTGAACAGACCAAGTGACCTCAGACATTCCTTCTATGGCTTCCCCTCAAGGCCCTTCACCATCCTCGTGGCCCTCCTTTGGATGGTCTCTAACAGCTTTCTTTCTAATAGTCTTTCGTATATTGTGGCAACCGAAACTGTCCCCAGCACTGGAGGTGTGGCCGCCCCAGTGCAAAGCAGAGGGGATAATCCCCTCTCTTGCCTCGCTGGCCATGCTGGGCCTGATGCCCCCAGGACAGGGTTGGCCCTCCTGGCTGCCAGGGCACTGCTGGCTCATGTTCAACTTGCCATCGACCAGGACCCCCAGATCCCTTTCCTGTCACTGCTTTCCAGCCTCTCATTCCGCAGTCTGTACATGCATCCAGGGTAGTCCCATCCCAGGTGAAAAATCCAGACCTTTCCCTTGTTGAACTTCATACAGTTGGTGATTGCCCAGCCCCCAGATCTGTCAAGGTCTCTCTGCAGGGTCTCTCTGTGTTCCAGGGAGTAGACAGCTTCTCCCAATTTTGTATCATCTGAAAACTTACTTAGCATCCCTTCTGGTCCTGTGTCCAAGTCATTTATGAAGATGTTGAAGAGCACAGGGCCTAGGATGGAGCCCGGTGGAACCCCTCTAATGATAAGTCTGATGAACCCAAGTCACAGTAACCCTTTGTGCCTGATCCATGAGCCAGTTGTTCACCCATCACACGATGTATTTATCCAGCTCGCTGGACAGTTTTTCCAGAAGGATACTGTGAGAGGCAGTATCAAAAGCTTTACTGAAATCAAAAAAGGTTGTATCAGCTGGCTTCCCTTGATCAAGTAGGTGGGGTATCCTCTCATAAAAGGAAATTAAGTTTAACAGGACTTTCCTCTCATGAAAGGACCAATGACTGGATTGTCAATCTGGTGTTTTTTCAATACCTCCCAGAATAATCTTCTCCATAACCTTACGAGGCACTGAAGTGACACTGACAGGCCTATTGTCATGTCAGATCATAAAACCCCACTGCCTGATGTGAAGGACACCTGTTCTCATATAAACAGTGAAGAGGCCCAGAGCTGCAAGTAGGTCGAATAGTTTATTTCCATGCATCCAAATTTCTGTTGGAAATCTGCAAAGCTAATGTTGCCCATCACTGAAACTTCAAAACTGTGTTGATTAGTAAAAATCACAGAGAGAGTTAGTTCCTTCTTCTTCTAACATTTATATCCCAAACTGCATAAGCACAGTGGCTACTTAATTGATGCCCTGGGGTAAAAGCATCACTTCCTTGTTAGATTGATGAGGAACTTCAAAGCACTTTTAAAAGCCTATACATTCTATACGATCTTCACACCAAATCCAATAATGGAATATGTTTACTACCTTTTGCAGTTTGGTTCTTACAGTTAGGTTTAATATCATATCCTATCAGTGTCATCAAATACCAGTTGCTTTGCTACTATTGGCTTATGTTTTTGTCAGAGCAGTCGGACATTCTGTTGCTGTATTTGATTTTGAAAGTGGTGTTGTTCAAGCTTTGTGGTTAAGAAAACCTCCTGGGATAAAATTTGTATCATAAAGCTGCTGCCATTTAAAGGGTCATACAATGACTGTAACCACATGGATTTCTTTCTGAATAATAGGTTTCCCATCAAATTCACACTACCTGCAGATGAGGTTGTGCAAACGGAAGGTAATGGAATGCATGTAGTGGGTGAGAATTTAAGATAGGCATAATGAAAGCCAAATGTATTTCGTACCTGACTTCAGAGAATCCAAGAATGTTTGTATTGGAGCAAGCTTTGAAGATCATTTGTTTCAGCCACCCCACCATGAGCAGGCATATCTTTCACCAGGTTAGGTTGTTCAAAGCCCTCTCCATTTCAGCACAAGGAAATACCATGCAGTCTTAAGCTGTGCCAAGTGAAATATAGGTTGGATATAAGGAAAAAGTTTTTTATGGAAAGAGTGATAAAATACTGGAATGGTCTGCCCAGGAAGGTGGTGGAATCTCCATCCCTGGATGTGTTTAAAGAAAGACTGGATGTGGCACTTGGTGCCATGGTTTAGTTAAGGTGTTAGGGCTGAGTTGGACTCAATGATCTTGGAGGTTTCTTCCAACCTAGTGATTCTCTGTGTGATTCTGTGTGTGTGATTATATCAGGTTCTAACCCTTAGGCTGGAAAAAAAAAAATCTGATTTCCAGCTCTTAAAGTATCTAACCAGGTCACTGATCATGTAGTTTTATTTGCCAAAGAAATTGATTGAGAAATACAACTGGGGGGAAGGGTGCCACAGAAGACTCCATAAAATATCTAAAACAAAAAAGGTCATTCTAGGAGAAAAGCTGTTTAAAGATTTTTTCACAAAATGAATATTTTCCTTTTTTTAAAATAAAATATGCACTCCTTTTTGCTGATTATATAATTTTATCTGCATTTGGAGGTAATAATTTTAAAAGATTTCCACTAATCAAACTTTTTATGACCAGATGAAAGGTGTGTGTTTCTGTTCTATGAAAAAGCATCTAGCTGCTGTCCAAAAGCTACATATCTATTAAAATCAACCAATAGCATGTGCTTTGGTAGATATAGTATCCTGGGAATAACTCCAGGAATGCAGAGGTTCATTCTCCCCTTTTTTCTTTCTTTGGAGCAATTTACTTATTTACTCGTAAGAATCTCATAGGAGTGTAAATTCCTGTACCATCACCTTGCTTCCACCATTACTTTTCTTCAATCTGATGCATGCCTAATAAAATATTAATTTAGTTTGTGCCTAGGCTAAAAAATACAATAGGCACATGACAGTGGTCTGTGTAATAAACCTAAAGTTCCTGTTCTTATGCCAGGAAGAGTTCAGATGCAGCAGTTCTCAGGGTTGTCTTCCAACAACTGGTGAAGAATTATCTTTCCCGTCTTTGTCGTGAATGCTGTCCACTGTTGTTATGGTATTGGACTGTTATTGGTATTGGATTGTTTTCAAATTAAAAAAAAAAAAAGAGGAAAAAAAGTACATGGCATCTTAATCCAGTATAAACTAAATTATCGTATTTATTGTTTACTGAGATTACAATTAGCTATCAACATTCCCATGATTCATATTAAGATGCAATGTCTTTATGCTTGACTGATTTCCAGTTGTGTTCAACAACCAAAGCTCCTCCTGAAGATAACAGAAGCTAAGAGTTCTCTGTACTCCTAGAAATATCAAGATACCTTTTCTGAAAGTCTCAAGGCGCATTTAACTGCCTCTTTTCAAAATGCAAATGCTATGCCTAGCAACTACAAGATCTTACCCAGTTGGAAAGAACTGCGTTTTTACTAATCAATACCTTTGATTATCCTTTCCCACACTCGTCTTGTGGGAAAAACAGCACTAGAATTTGAAAATTCTTTGTTTTTGTTCCTGAACTGAGATTACTAGGAAACACCTTTTTAGAGAAGAAAACTGTGGGCTTAAGAACTTGATTAGAAGGCAATTCTGAATCAAGGTACAGATTCCTTCATTTCCATTTCTTGATCCAATTCTGCAGGTAGGCATCCACTCAGAACTAAATCAGAATTTGCCAATTTATTTGTTATAAATTCCATCCGTACTCAAAACTCCCTCAAATTTCAGAATACGTTTTAGGTCCATTTTCATCATGGGTTCAGTATGTGAACCAAAACTAGGGCATAACTTTTTCTCAGTCTGATCACTCCCAGTCCCTCTAACTTTTGTCGTCTCATATTTCCTACAGCTGCATTCCTATGCTTAGGAGACAGTGTGATCTGCTGGCACAGACCACAAGGTGCATGTCCACTCTTGCAGGTCCAGCAAGATATGGCCTCCACCACCCCAGGGCTCACTGCACCAGTGAGGCAGTAACACTTCATAGGTACTCCTTCCTCTGGGCTGGGCTCAAGTAGGTGCCAATCTTCAGCTCCCTTGGTAGGACATGATGCTGCCTGAGGGTCTGAACCTCATTCCTTCATGGTTCTGATTCTACCAGAGTCTTTGAGAAGCAGCTCATTCTCACCTCCCTCAGCTCTTTGCTTATTGTTGTGTTGACTTGTTCCATCAGGTAGAGCTTTATGTGTACTCTTGGAAAAAGGAGGGCATTTTAATCTGCCCATACCGAACAAGACAGCACGTAACTATGAACTTTTCTATACTTATGTCTGAAGGAAGTACTATAGGAGGCTGCGAAACAGCCATGGAATTTGGCCATATGTTCATTCATATAATTTTTGTCCCAGACTCAAATTTATTTCTTGCAGAAATGAAACCAGTAGCTGCAGACAGCACCCATGAACTTACTCCAACAGTTCGTTCCAGGAAGTGTAGAAAATTAAATCAAGTTATAACTGCAAAGGGCATTTAAAGTAGCAATATTTAATAATCTAATTAAACAGCTCCAAACTACAATTTTGCCATGATTAACAGATCCTACTTCTGCAAAAGTATACTGGACTATGCGGAAAAATCCTCAGCTTTACATCAACTATCAATATTCTTACTAGCATTTTTTATCACACTTGTATTCTGTTCATACAAACCACTACCACCACCATCACAAGTCTATTCTGAATGTTTAGTAAGGCACTCAGCAGAGAAGATTTCTTTAGGAGTGAAAAGCTTGTTAATATAAGCTAATACTGTTTTTAAGGAAGACAGACATGTGTAATCTCCAATGACATGACTGTGTCATGGAACAAATTAAGTAAATGAATGTATTCAAATTTGCCCCAGAAGAAGATGCCAGCTTTTGTTTAGCCAGAGGAGGAATGTGCCAATCAGTCCCTCCAGGCCAGTAGTGAACTCTTTACCATAATCATTGAGCAATTGTTCACCTTAGTAATCCTATTACTGTATAATCATTTACTACACCCACATTTGGACTACAGCAATGGTCTTCTTCAAAAAATTGTTTATGGGTGTGAGCGGGATTTTCACGCTCTGGCACTTTGACATCTGTATTTCATGTATGGGGAAGGGATCCTTCCTGTTAAGCAGCCTACACACATATTAGTGCCCATGTATGCAATGCCTGTGGATGGGTCAATCACAATTGCCTTTAAAGTACAGTCATCATCTATTTTATGAAACTGTCTTTCTCATGGATCATAAGACATCAAATAATTTTCTTAAAAAGCTACTGTAGAGTAGAAAGCCTCAGTATTTCCTACCACCTACATTTTTCACATTCCTGGATGACTGTCACAAATCTTGTGGGCAAAATATATCAGTGAGTATATATTTAAATTTATCTAAACAAACAAACAAACAAACAAAATATATACATTTAAATAGACAGTAACAGAATGGACTGATCCTGTTTAAACCTGTATATTGCCAATATGTGCTAGAAAGACACAGAGATGAAATACATCTGAAGGACAAAGGATGAAATACAGGGTGAACCTGATATACTTTTGTGTGGATTATCTGCACCTGGAAATGTTTTCCATCTGGAAATATTTCAATTATTCATTTATTTATGAAACTTCCTGCCTACACAGTTCTGTTTTACACATGCATATGTGTGTGCCTATATGCAGAGCAGTAAGGAGATGTTTTTGTATCAGGTCTGCACCCAGTGCTTTGTTTGTGATATGGCCAGCTCAGATGCTTTCCTCCTCCAGTCTCAGTGTGGGCGTCCTCACTGCTGGGCTCATTTTCAGATACTCCTCCACTACTTCCCTTCCCACAGCCTCTCATGATCCAGCTGAGCATTGTCATGACTGTGGCTGTGTGAGTCTGGGTACAAAACAGAGACGTGGAGCTTCACATGCTGACAGTAAGAGGGTAGCTTAGCTGGTGGTTGGGAATTGTGCTAGACCTCTGCAAGGGAGTGGCCTTTTTCCACACAGATTTGGCAACACTCCAGTTTCACCTGGGGAGTAATTGTAGCATGGATAAAAATGTTAATGGCTGTCCTTGGAAAAAATTCCTTGCATTTGGTTTCATACTGTCCTTTCAGAAATTGTAAGTTCTTGAAACAGAAAATGAAGAAACTGTGATAAAAACAATAGACACAGAAAGGATTGTTTTTGAAGTTATACTGAGTACATAATGGTACTCAGCAGTACTATTATTATTACAAGTTGCTCAAAGTTTCCACTCACAATCACTTTTTACAGAATGCAATGTCCTGGACATTTCAAAACATATTTTGGTCAGACTTGATATACAAGGCACCTATAATCCCAGCACAGCACTTTTAACATATCTTATCTACTTATACACAAAAATTTCTTGACTCCAAGATGCTTTGTAAAGCAAAACACTCTTCTCATCAAGGGGGACCTGACATAAACAGGTACAGAGAAAATATAGGCGTTGTGGGGTTTTTTTCTGCTTTTATATTGACAGGTTTGTTTACTAATGATGAAGAGTAGTTCACAGGGAGTTGCAGAAAATGCTGTGAAAGGTTTGAGATCTTAAAGGCACTACTCAATATAATCAGATGGTTAGTGTGTTGGAGGAGCTGCACCCTCCTACCAAGAAACAAGCAGCACCAGATCATTAGTCTGCCTGAAGGAGGTGTGTGGAAAGCATAAGGTAAAGTGGCTTGATTTTTGGCTGGTGGGAGGTTTGGGGTGGATTGCAGAATGAAGTAGATGAGACACATGAAGCTTTAGAAACCCACTCCATAGATGGAGATGGCAAGCCACATATTAATTGCCTGCCCACACAGCACTGGTGGCAAAGCAGAAACGTGGGTGCTGCAAGTGGGGGTGGCTGCAAATACCGAAGGATGAAAGATCTTCCCCAGCCTGTGCACACTGGCAAGCAGGGGTTGAAACTGACATGGTTTTGAGGACAGGTGAAAAGAATAGATTGCAGTTAACATACTCTTAAATCCTGAAGTCATCCAATGAAATGAAACTTTGTGCCTTGATACACCAGTGTGGATTTAACCAAAAAATACATGGTGAGGGGTAGCAAACTGGATATCCAATAACGAGACACTCTTCATCTTTGCTTTATATACCATAGATGATGCAGAAGCATTCTGTATTTCTACAGTCCTTTGTCATGAAATTTACATCTAAAAATACCATCAACATCTCAGCAAGAGGTACAGGAATTGAAGAACTTTAACAGGATCTCTGGATTTTAATCTATGAATGTTTATTTTTGAGTGGCATAAGATAAAAGAAGAAGTTGAAGAAAACAATACTGCAATCAGTGGCACTTCAACCATTGCATTAAGTTTTGGAGACATGGCCAAGACCCAGACATCTCTAAAGGTTTCATTTAAAGAATCATCTGCGCATTCAGTTTCTCTAAGATTGTACAAATACTTGCATTCTGCTTCTTATCCCTTTGAGGTCTTGTGAATATCAACATTATAAAGGAATAGATTTTTTTTCCCTGCAGCATTATTTTTGAGGTGGCAGAAGGGCAACTTTAAGGGCACTCTTTCATCCACCACTGTCATTGCTTCTGTTGTTTACAACTGCCATAATGATGAATCTAAAACCTTTATATTTTACATCTCTGGAATTTTAGTTATCAACAATCTGACCTATTTTTTACAAAGTCCTTTGAACCTTGTCTATTTTCCACTGTAAAAAAATTGAAGTACTTAATAATAATTTCTCATCATCATCCAAAAAAATCTCTATTGTGGTAGTTTAAAAACCCTTCTGATTTACACATAGGGAATGGAAATACAAGAAGACTAAATGTTTTTGGGTTTTTTTTAACTTTGAGGGGTACAAATGGTTTACTTAATTTTGCAAAAAGCACAAATAACAAAATTTAGCAGTGATCTGAGCTGGTTATGTTGATCATGATTTCTTCAGAGTGTGACAGCTAGAGCTGCAGACTACACCAACTATCCTTGGTATCTTACATCCACGAAATAACAGACTTTCTAGAAAGCTGATCCTCTTTGTATTCAATGCTATTTCACTGATGGCGTTAGTATCTCCCATTTTGCTGAAGGCTCTTCTGGGCATTCAGTGCCCTCGAGGGCTGAAGGAAATTTCTCATATTTTTTTCTGCTGATATTTGGGGCCTCATCCAAGTCCACTGGATCACACCCCAATCCACACTTCTGTGTATTCTTATAAAAAGCTTTTATCTGTTAATTGCTGCCACATCTGTCTCTCTTTATAATTTATTGTAATAGTTGTTGAGTCCCTAATAAAATAAAGCACATATTGTATTTGTTTCTTTTTTTAATTCAGCTTTAATGACTTACATATTAACAATATCTTTTTCTTTAGGGATTTTTTTTTTCATTTCTACAAAAACCCATCTTTCTGGAACAGCACATGAAAAATCATCCCACCTTGGTATTGTACACCCACTTATGCATTTTAAATATTAAAATCTTAATCCATAATGACATCCTCCTGCTTTTGGCCATCTTGATAATGTCTGTTCCCTTTGGCTCTGTTAGACTGCTTCCTTTTTTTAGCTATAATTTTTTATTATGACATTTACCTAGTGAGATTAGCCTCAGGGCTTTACTTTTGGGCACTTCAAAAATCTCTTTTTTTTTTTTCTTTTTAACTACCCTAAAATAGATCGTGTTCTGCTAGTTGCAGAGGTATTCTCACTTCTGTCATTACCAGAAAGAGGCATTTTAAAACTCTTTCACTATTTACAATCTACAGTTGGAACTTCAGTCAGAAGGATGAAAACTCTTCTCTGGAGTCAAATGTTCTTGGCACCAAAAGCTAAATCAATTCATTTTTAGACCCTTGTCTTTTAGCAGATACTTATTCCTATGGCATTCTTCTTGTGAAGCCTCTTGGAAATGTGCCCAGGATTATTTTTGTTTATTTGTTCCAAATTCCACTCCACTTGTACTAACACATAATTTAAATCCCTGCTTTCTGGCAGTGAGGGGGTTTGTTATAATGTTAGAGAAATACGTTAAAGGGATATTTTTATTTCATCCCATCCTTTGAATTTCTGGTCTGCACCTGTAGTTTGAAGAGATACTGTCTGCAATTCGTGCCAACTTGACCAAGACAGACAATGTTTTACCTCTGTTGAAGATTAAGTCAGAGAGACTGGAGGAGGGTAGGTTTCCCCTCTCCCTTGATACAGAAAAGCTCCAAAGCACAAGGAGAGCTCAAGCTGTGCAGTGCCCACTTTTCTTAAGATGTATACAATGGTTGGGATGTTTCTCTTTGAAATCAAAGCTTGGTTGTATAGCTGATCTAATTCAAGTTGGCATTCATAAAAGTTTCTTCAAGATGGGTTTGCAGGCCACATGTAAGAACTCAGGCAGTCTGTGCCTTCCACTCCCTCACTTGTTTATGCCAGTTTATGCCTTGGATTACCTCTGGGCAAATTAGTGCCAAGCCACTCTGTAAACAAACACAGCTATTACAAGCACTTGCACAAAGAAATGAACACAACATTTTGCTTGAATGGTGGCAAACTGCAAATGTGCCTTCAGATCTGGGATTAAGTAGTGCCACAGATGAGGGTGCTGTGCCGTGTGTGGCAGAGCTTCCCCTGGGGCCTCCCTCAGCTGCAGCATCCCCATTAATCCCAGCTGCCTTGAGGGGCACAGGAAAGGATTCATTAAAGTTTTAGAACCAACATCTTGATGCAATTTTGAGCTACCAGCAGGAGCCAGAGAAAGGGGCAGAGCTCTGGTGTGGTGTTCTGTCTACCATCTAATCCTTTTAGGAGGCAAGTTGCTGCAGGCTGAACCAGTTACTGCTTTCATGTGGCTTTCCACTTCATCTCACATAAAAAACAATTATATTGAGGTTTGATTCTTCACCTGACCTTACCTGACACCTCTCTTGCATCTACCCTTTTTGATGATGAGACATCTGTTATTCAGATGCTTCACTGCATTATTATTACTAGACTAGGTAGACATATCCCACTCCCCCCATCACAAATAATGGTAAAAGTACAAGACACTAAGTCCATCAGACGAAAAATGTGGGTTTTATTCCTAAGATTAGGTTCTTCTTGATGGATCACACAAATAATGTATTAGGCTTCCATAAGGTCCTTTAGCAAGGGCTGTCCTCCTGCTAATCTAAGTCATCACACAGAAGGACCCTACCAGTATCCCCGAGGTGCAGAAAGGGTCTGAGGGTTACAGTTTATCCCATGCAGGTTCCTGATCTGCTGATTTAATTAAAGTGATGGTGATACTTGGTGACAATCTTTCAATTTACAAAAATTTATCAGATCTCTTTATCATTATCTGTCTTATCTTGTGCCTCTACGAGAGACTTACACCTACTTCTTCGTGTTTTATTGACCTAAAGAAATGCGTAGGCACTTTCTCACTAGTGGCAATGAATTCTGGCCCTTCTCCTAATGTGTTCCAGGAAGTATGCATTCCTCACTGTCAGAAATCTTCAATGAGCATGATTCCTGCCACCTTCACTCAAAGAGGAAGCATTAGGTAGAAATGTTTGTCTTTGTGTAAGGAAGAAATATTTTTTCCATCAGCAAGAACACCTTGTTCTCCTGGAAAGTTCAACATGTTAAGGAAACTCAGTCCTTTTAAGGGTCTGGATTATACATAATATTATTAGACTGCTAAAGAATGGGCCTAGATAGCATTATTAGCATTTTCCTCTGCTAAGTGGAACAAAATACATAAAATGAGTTTAGCCGTGCCTTGGTTTGGTATAAAACATGATAAAGGACAAAGTGTTTATCTTTATGAATAACTGTTTATTGGATCACTTCCCTATTATTTTCACTTTTAGTTTAGTATTAAAAGATTTTAATTTACTTGAAGAGTCTTGCAAAAGCTATGACATTTACATAACCTCCTGCCTAAAAATGCAGAATAGGGGGAAAGGGTTTTTTTTATTTAAACCATGACCTGGTAACAATATATATGCCTCAGGTAAGACTCATGAACCACCAAAATCATCTACCTGGAGAACCTTTATTCTTATTATTCAATGGGTAATTACCAGGATTCCTTGTAATGACAATCTTAGAGAAGCATGAAGCCTTATTTTATATGTTGTCTTAGAAATTAGATGCTACCTAAAACTGAGGTGAAATTTCATAAATTATGTGTAAGCATAGAAAGGTTTAATGGGTGCTGAGAATGACAGCCCTTTGATTTTTAGAGTATAGCTCTTTGATTTTCTGAGTACATTCTCTTTTTTTCATTGCTCATGGCTCATCTTTGGCTAAAACAATTATTTGGTTTAGAGCTGTGGAATGGGTAACCTTGATACCTTGATCCTGAACTGTTTCACTTCAAAGGCTGTAGCTGTTTCTAGTTTTTTTGTTGCTTAAGAGATGTGCTTCTATTTTTGTTGGGTTTTTTGGAGTTTTTTTGTTGTTTTTTCTTCCATTGACCTAGCCCTGAATAAGCAGATTCTGTAAGTCGCTTTCTTTGTTGTCAAAAATTGGTCTCCATTTATTTGGGCAATAGTTTCACAGAATACCACTGTTTTTCTTAGGCAATCCTGAAACTTATTCAATATATACCTATCACTCTGGTTGTGCTGGTTTTTGTACTTAGAATGGATGCATGTTCTATCTGTAGAGAAGGATACAAGATGTCTCTAGGGAAAATAGGATTTTTCCATGGATGAGATAGGTCAGACTGTGAGCAGCAGTGTGGATAATTTTTTTCTATTTTGTTTACCCTTTTGGACTGTCTCCCATAAGCCTGGAGTAAAGGATATATGCAGGGCCAGGAGCTGGACTCGATGATCCTTGTGTGAGCCTTCTAGCTCAATATATTCTGTGATTCTGTGATATGTAGATGAAAAATTAACATAATTATCACTTCCTCATGAAATGGTGCATAACTGTGTCCTGCAAAGAGAAGGACATCCAACTCCCCTGACTGGGATGCCTCACTCTTACTTCCTTGACAAGCGTCTCATGATATGTACCTCAACCAGGACATGTCAGTTTAATTCAGTGGAGGCGCCTTCAACAAAAGCAACAAAAGGCTAAGGATAATCTCCATTCTTTACTGGATGGAAACAGTGGGGAAGAAAAGGCTGAGGTACTTAACGCCTTCTTTGCCTCTGTCTTTAATAGTAAGAAAAGTTGTGCTCCAATACTTGGGCCCCTGAGCTGTAAGACAGAAACAGAGAGCAGAATGAAGCCCCATAATACAAGTGGAAATAGTCAGCAACCTGCTCCATCACTCAGACCCACAGAGGTCTGTGGGGATGGATGGGATCCAACCCAGGGTACTGAGGGAGATGGCAAAAGAGCTCACCAAACCACTTTCCTCCATTTACTGTCAGTCCTGGTCAAGTGAGGAGGTCCCAGTCCACTGGAAGTCAGAAAATGTGGTGCCCATCTGCAGGAATGGCAGGAAAGAGGATTCAGGGAACTATGGCACTTTTAGCCTGACCTCAGTGCTGATGACCAAAGAAGAAAACAAAGCTGGTGAAGGCTCTGGAGCACAAGTCCTGTCAGAAGCAGCTGAGGGAGCTGTGGCTGTTCAGCCTGGAGAACAGGAGGCTCAGGAGGGACTCTATCACTCTCTACAGACACCTGAAGGAGGTTGTAACCACGTAGGGGTCAGCCTTTTCTCACAAGTAAGAAGAGCACAAGAGGAAATGCCCTCAATTCACACTAGGGGAGGTTTAGACTGGATATTAGAAATTTTTTTTTTTTAATTGTAAGGGATGTCAAACATTGGAACAGGCTAATCAGGGAAGTGCTGGACTTGCTATTCCTAGAGGTAGTTAAAAGGACATGATTTAGGGCTGGACTTGGCAATGCTGAGTTAACTGTTGGACTTGACCTTAAAGGTCTTTTCCAACCTAAATAATTCTAGGATTCTATGATTCAAGCTACATCCAGAGGAATTGTAGTGGTGTGGTTTTGGTTTTATCAGTTTTATGTATGTATTTGTTCCTTGTATTAAGTTCATTTTTATAAGTTATAATGGTTTGCCCCATGTCACCCATGTTCCACCCTTATTGGTTTCACCATAACCCCAGTTATGTGTCAGTCATAAGTTATCCAGCCCCTGGGTCTTGTCTGTCACTTTGGGTCTGTCCCAAAAGCCTGGAAAGTTCCAGTAAGGACCCCAAGTGATTGGACAAGACTTCAGCTGTCTCCCCACCCGAGTTATTAATTTGTTACTATGTATGTCGTTTATCCAGAGAGCCATGCCCCGTTGGCCCCTGATTTGTCTCCAGTTAAACCCATCCCTGAGTTCCTCCCCCCAATAAAAGGTGTTGCATTGGGGGGTTTCCCGCTTTTTTTTCCCTCGCTTTTCCCCTGCTGCTTCTGCTGAGGGGTGTCTGCTGGGGCAGATACCCTGATGAATAAAGCCAGCAGTTAACTCTGAGCAGCCTCCTCTTTTTTCCTGCTGTCATTGCTTCACTCCTTCCGGCAAGCAAGAACTCACAGGGGTCAGTGAGGTTCATCCTGCTACTGAGCTGTGCCCTCATACTGTCGAGGTGTCAGGGCTGGCTGAGGCAGAGACAAGACACCTCTACAAGGAATATCTTATTCATCTAATACAAATTTGCGTTTACTTTGGAAGGTATCTTACACTAGCTTCCACCTTTGACTTTTGGTTTAATTAATCAGTTAAATAAGAACGCCTTTGTATCTCTGCTACAAGCGTTGTGAATTTTGGCACTTTCTTTAGGCAGTTTCACCAGTTCAACTAAACTAAGTACCTCCAGATTTGGTTCCCCCAAGAAAGACTCCTAAGAAACTAGTATTTCTTTACTTTCAGTTTAAGCTTTAAAAATAGTATTCTCAAAAGAAAACAGAACAAATACACAAGCAAAGAAAGAGCCCCAAACAAACAAAAAACCCTGAAACAAAACAAACAAAAAGAAATCCCCCCACATTTCCTTCTGGAAAAAGCAATTATTTATTGCGGCATCACTAACAATGGAGAAAGCACTGTCCAGGGTACAAAAAAATCCCTCAGTTTGCTTACAATTAACACAGACAAATAATTTCCAAAGGTTTTTCAGCTTTTATGCACAGTTGACTCTTGTTCTCTTGTGTTTTTTACTGTTTCAATTTAACTATGGTATGCTAATTAGTGACTCCTGGGTGTATCAAGTTTTAGAAGAATGAATAGAAGATACCAGTAGAGCATGTGAAGTGTTTCAGGGCCAGGGGGAGGGGAGGTAGATTATGATATAAGACACAAAAAAGGAGTCTAGTGAAAGAAAAGACACAGAAAGGTGTTAGTAGGCTGAAAGAGATAAGGGAAGAGTGATTGGAAGTGAAGAAATAGCACATTTGCCTCTGAAAGAAAAACAGAACCCTACAGCTGTATTTGATCATTCAGATTGGAACTTGTTATCCTTGAGCTGTGACTCTGTCAGGTGAGATCATACTGTAAAATGTACAAACACAGAAGCTTTGTTTTATTTCTATAAGATGCTCTTTAAAGATAGTAGTCGCAATTCAGAAATCAAGTAATCACAAGTAATTATTATAAAATAAATGAATCAAATATCTATATTTTGTGCAAGCTAAAGAGGCATAAAAATTTCAGGAATATCAGCTTGATTTCACTATATTCTTTGATTAGCTGTCAAAATAACAGGAAAGAAATCATTGCTGATGTATTTAAGGATCACATTGCATAGAAGTTGTATTTCTAAGATATGTTCTTCATCAAAAAGGTGGGGGGAAATTTTATATGATCAGTTCAAATGCAATACCATGTAGAAAGTAAAATGTTTTCTTAGCTTGGTTTAAAAATCACTGCTACAACTTAATAATAAAATATCATAACAAATCTCATATTAGAGAGATTAGAAGTCAGATTTCAGACTTAGCTGCTCCTCAAATTGTTTTATATAAAGCCACACGGTCATGTTTTAAAAATAGTTTTTTTCCACTAGGAATTCTTCCACCATGACTCTGACTTTTAATATCTCTCTAACAATACAGGAGGACCACCTTTTAAGCTCCTATACTCACTTGATTAACCTGTTGCAGGTAAGAAAGAAACATGAGTTGAAAGGGAGCGAATTTCATAGGGGGGTGCAGGGCACAGGACAGGATGATGGTGCATCTTTACACAGGTATCCTTGCTTCTATGAGAACAGACTCGCTCCACATGCAATTTAACAGCCTGCACAGCCTGCCCACAGCCTGCAAGTCCCTGCTTTCTCATTGAAATAAGTGCATATTGGAAACATATTTGAATACTGTATCAGAAAGGACATCCTATCTCCATAGATGTGTAGTAGTACAAAGACAGAGGTAATAGATTGCTTGGAAAATACCTGTAAAACAAACTATGAAGTGAAAATAACAAATAATACTGCCTAAAGTCCTGTCTCTCTAATACCATCTAACTTACCCTGCAATTGGTGATGCCTCTTTTATAGAAATATAGATTTTGGAGTATATTAAAATATAAACATCTGGCTCTATCCTGTGACAAACTAGCCATGCTGATCTGATTTAGCAAAGCACTCTCATGCATTCCTAGGCTTCACCGAGTTTTCTTTTGTGCTTAAGTTGCACTCTTCAACACTCGTTTGATTTGTGCCAGAGCTCTCAGCACCTACAAGAGCAAACCTTGAGTGAACTTAAAAGTAGTTCTTCCTATATCTGTTAGAATACAGAACAATAGCCAGTTTTGAAATTTTCATACTGACTTGAATATATTTCAAGTAAAGGTATGAAAATAGAGATGTCATCTACCATTTGGAAACACAGAATTCATGGCTTGCTGATCTTTCCTTCCTAAATATTCTCCCTGCTCATTTTGTGGAAGATGTAGGTGAAAACTCTGACTTGTCATCTCTTAAGCAGTCTTGTGCTAACCAGATCACAGGCCCCTTCCCACTCTTATGTCTGGCTTTGCTCCCAGTGAAAACAATGGCAAAAGGAATGATGAGGATAATGGAGTTGGCATTTTTGCCAGGATATACCAAGAAGACGTACGAGACTCCAGAACTATTTAAGGACTCTTGATTTCCATTTTTTAGTAAGTCAACATAATTTTTGTCATTGACTTAATACCAGTTGAGAATTCACTCTGTTACATTTGTATGTGACTAAGCATGAAATACTACTTTAAACTTTAGTTAACTTTAAAAATTGCAGAGCTGAAGTAAATTTGTTTTTTCCTGTTATGAAATGTGAAATAATTAGTAAGCTCATAGGGAAAATGACGCATTTACAGAAAACCCTGAATGAAAATATCCGACTAGACTAGTAGGATAGAGAAGACAGGGGAAGCAGGCAGAACCTCAAAATGTTAACCAGCTGTTCAAGGTTATAGCAGGACGTATGGTGGCAGGGCTGGACCTGGAAGCACAGGGAGGATGCCCATCTAAGGACAGAGAAGAGGAGGAAGGTGGAGGGAGGACAACACAGCCATCTGTCAGACTCAAGCTGTGGTGGGAACTCCTCAGTGGGTAAAAATGTTCCCCTCCACCTCCTCCTGCCCCTCCCTCCCCCCAGTCAGTCCCAGGGCTTGCTCAACTCTGTGGGCAGTTCCCCCTCAGGCCCAAGTGCAGAGTCACCATTTTGGGTTGAGCTCAAGGACTGGGCATGCTGAGGGCTGCAGTAACCTGAAGGAACATGACTCTGACTGTGAAGTCCACAGAGAGATGGAACTATCTATAATTTTCACACTGACTTGAAGTGACAAAGAATAATGCTAGAAGTGCTGTGAAAGATGTGGACTGGTTTTTAAGGATACCTCACAGACATTTTCAGTATAATGCCTAGAAATTTTTGCAGTCACTTCCCAGTTAATCCAGAGCACCATTGATGAAGTTAGTGTATTCACACTAATGTAACAGTAAAATTTGGTTCCCTGTGGACACATCTCCCATCCATTCATCTTGTTTGCTACTGCTCCACCCCATCTCCCCTGAAATGATGGATTTTCATTAAATTGAAAACATCTCTCCTCATGGTGTCATCACAAGCACCATAATGTGCGTGTGTTGTATTGCCAAGCATTGCTTAGCAACGGAACCCTGTGTCCTGCCAACTTTCTTTTCACGCTGTCAGTCTGAATTTAACTGAACTTGCTGTGTTGTGTTTCAGAGGACTGGCTACATGTCAGTAACGTGACTGATGAATGCTGCAAATATACAAACAAAAACTGGCACTGACCCCCTGGATTCAATAAATAGAGAGTGTGAATTTCAAGAAGTCACTTTAGATTCACGTTATTGAACGGCAAATTGTTTACAATCATGATAATTCATCTTGATAAATCCTCATAAACCACTAACCAATTGGAAAGTATAATTAGACACTTTCAGTTTTGAAATTACATTCAATAGGACCCTATGGCTCAGCCCTCTACATCTACCACTGAACATCAAGAACCACTACATCTACATCAAGAACCACTGTTGTACTCAAAATCACCAGTCGTTTATCACTTAGTTAAATAAAGTATTAAAAATGTTGAAGGTTGCATTTGCAAAATCACTGACTCACTTAAAATATTGTCCTTAAATAAGTTATATGGAGTTGAAATGAATGGCTCTGGAGAATTGGATTGTGTTCTCATGCCACCATGAGCAGAAGTCTTCTCCAGGCAATGCTCAGAACACTGTAAAATTGGATGGAGATGCAGATAACCTGGAGGACACCAGCTTTTGCAAAACTGAGTTCACTGCTTCAGTCTAGTTGAACAGCTCCAGGTCTAGCTCACTACCTTTCAAATTCAATATATTTGAGAAGCCCAAGCTGCTCTTAGTTTAAAATCATATGGTGGAATCTTCTGCTGATAAATTGACCTGGTTCAATTTATTCTTAGCCAAATTTCATTAGCTGGAGATCTGAAAGATTTGATTTGATTGTGAAAGATTTTATCAGAGACATCAAATTAGCATTTATATATTTCCATTTTGACACAATTCAGATTTTTTAATTGACTTGATGGAAAATGCCTCTCCAATTGTTTTTAGAAGAAAAAAATAGAGGTATTATTATACCTCTTATTATACATGTGTACTTTGCTTGTTGGTTTCTTTATTTTTCCAATTCTTTGCTACAAAAGTTTGGACTATATTCACTGAATTTCATTAGATTTCTATTCAAAAGTGACTTCAGTTCAAAGCTTACTTATAGCTTCTCTTATGCTGCCACCTCATTCTAGTTGCTCTCACAGTTCTAATCATGTAGGGTTTTGGTAGAAAGATTATCTAGACCCTTGAATGCTCTAAATTGCTTAATGTATGTAGCTAGGCTTCTAGGTCACCTCACACTTTAAGCAAGGGAGAAAACCTATTTAATGCAAAGAGTGTTGGGAATGCTCTGTGGAACATCCATCACTCACAATGCTTGTAGACATTGCATTACATTGCATTTCTGAGGTGCCTACCACTCTTTCCAGATTGATTGCAATTGGCTACTTCATTCAGTATTTATTTGGAAGGTACTTAGAGGTAGTGTAATCAGTTAAGTTCTACATCCTTAGGAAATCAGATCAGACATTTAATAAATCTAGATATGGACCTGAAGACAACCCCCATATCCTGGGCTTAAACATTTCCAGAACTTGGTAAAATCTGGATTTGCTTCTGACATTCACAGCCAGCTCACAGCTTTATAATAAGCCGAAACAAAAACTTAGAGTTTGAATATTTCCTAATTTGGGAACATTTTTGCTGATGCCAAATGTGTGACTCAGACGTTTTCTAGCTTATTCTAGGAGTGGAGAATGTTATCATTTCTTTTATATGGCCATGTGATGTCCAGAGAGAAGCACAGAGACACTGCTTTTCCTGTAATTGATACATACAGAAATACTTTAAAGCCCAAAAGTAGTATAAATGGAATGTAAAGAACTTGATCAATATCCTTAAATGTTACTTACTACTGCTGACCTAAGCATATGCCAGCAGGCTAAGAAACCATTTGCTAATCTGTCAAAAGCTGAATTAAAGAAACAGTTTGATTTCATGATAAGCACTCATAAAATTAAAAAAAAAAAAAAGGAAAAAGGAAAAAAAAGAAAAACTTGTCTGAATATTTCAGCCTTTCTCTGCTACAAATGTATCAGACAAATAATGACCTATGTCAACAGTCTCTTACACACATACATGCAAATATTCCTCCCTTTTTCACTCTTTACTAATTTGAATTTAAGCTGGGACCCCTATACACCTACACTGCAGTGATGGAAGCGCTATCTCAGATAGCTGCAATATACTAGTTTTTGCACCTGTATCTATCTTCTTGCCATACCATTGAGCTTCAAGTAAGCTAATTTACTCCATTTTTCAATGACAAACATAAGCTTAGGCTCCTGAAATAAGACTGACTGGAATTTAAAACCTCTGTCAAAACCTCAGGAACCCAACCTGGAACAGTGGGGCTGCAGTTTGGGTCATAGACTCAGCAGATATCTGGGGACAGACATCTGTACACACATCAGACCTTCATAAAAAATTACAGAATCACAGAGTCAAAGAAATCATAGTATCATAGAACCATGGAATGGCAGGGGTTGGAAGGGACCTTAAAGATTATTTAGTTCCAATCCCACGACCAGGGACAGGGACCCTTTCCACGTACTCCCTACGTGGCCCTGAAAGACATTTTCTCTTCAATGTTCTGCCTGATCCTACATTTATCAAGGTACTCCTTTGTCTTGCCACTACTCACTCATCAGGTGGGAGAGGGGAGGGGAGGGGA
>VWZU01013367.1:570794-597412 GCA_013397095.1 Sterrhoptilus dennistouni | reverse complement strand
TCCTTTGCTCCATCCTTTGGCTCCATCTTTTGGTTCCATCCTTTCCTCCATCCTTTAGCTCCATCCTTTGGCTCCATCCTTTGGCTCCAGCTTTGGTTTCATCCTTTGGTTCCTTCCTTTGCTCCATCCTTTGGCTCCATCCTTTGGCTCCAGCTTTGGTTTCATCCTTTGGTTCCTTCCTTTGCTCCATCCTTTGGCTCCATCCTTTAGTTCCACCCTTTGGTTCCACTCTTTGGTTCCATCCTCCATCCTCCTCCCTTCTTATCTTCACCAAGGCTGTTTCTGGGTCAAATGCAACAGATATTCCCAAACCAGCAGCAGGTGAGTCAAAAAGGGTTCTGCACATCAGGAATGTTCACATTTCCTCCTGAAAGACCTGGAGGAGAGGAGAGGAGAGGAGAGGAGAGGAGAGGAGAGGCTTAAGCTTGAGTTTTGAAAGGAACTCTATGGATATGGTCCTCTGATCTTTGTACACAGGTAGAAAACATTGAAAAGGCAATATTCCAACTTATTTCTGACCTACTGGGAGGTGCTGTCACAGATTTCTAAGCGTAGGTTGCCCTCAGCTCCACAAATTCTCCCTGAAATGTTCTTCACGGCTTAGAAAATGCTTTTTTTAAATCCAGAAGTTAAAAGTCATTAAATCTTTATTATGTCTTTCCCTGAAATTCTTTTCCTTGCCTGAAAAGCTATTGCCCTTATAAGAATTTTTATGGACCCATGACGCATCCATCTGTGTGACAAATGGGAGTGAATAATTTTGTTTTTAAAGCACAAACTTGTTGGTACAGAAAGTCTCCTTTACTGTCCCACTTTCATTATCTGAGCCTGTAGGATGGCAGTGGCTGGATATACATTGAGGATTTTTGTTCTGCTGAATGGGAATAAACCAACAATTTTCTGTCTAAAAACACTATTCATATTTGATGCTGGTCATCTTCTAATGAATGGCATTCAGATATATGCATAAAATATCTTACTCGCAAGTCAATAGTACCAATCACTCCTAAACACTGGGTGGACGTGAATAGCTCAAATAGTCATCATACACACCGTCAACTGTGTAAGTTTATAAAAGAAAACCACAAAATGTGATCACGTAAGAGCATTTTGCCTTGACTGGCTTTATACAATCCAGAGGAGAGGCACTGCTTAAACACTTCTTCATAGCCAAGTATTTTACTAAGTGTTTAAAATGAAGTTGTTGGGGAGAAAAAAATACTACTACTTAAGAATGTCAGGATAATCTGTTTTGGTGTTTGTAGACTTTGACACACAGTTATATTAAAGCACACATTTACCTGAAACATGGATGATAGCCAACCTTTTAAGGGAATACATTGTTAAGTAATTGTTTTTTATGGTAAATAAATTTAGAGGACTGCAACAGCTCCTTTAGCAACTCTTAGAGAAGTTAGTAGCTTTGCAAACTTTCCTCCAGTGATTGAACTGCTTCAGCAATCTTGTTCATATGATAATGTTTCTCAGTCCTGCTTTATCTGATCCTAAGTCAATCCTGATGGCTATAGCATTTATGTATTTTCCATGCCTTTTCTCTTTATCATGTCCTTTATCTGCTGATGGAAGTACAGTGGTCACTTAAATCTGTTACCTGTTCAAAGCACTTTTCCAGAACAATTTATCTCTACTCTGAAATGCCCAAACCCCCATGTGTAACCATAGGCAGAAGCCCCTGATTCAGAGCATAGTGCTATCATTATGCAGCAGAGAAAGGAACCTGTCTCAGATGAGACAAATTATGTAAGTCTACTGACTCAGAAAAAATATTTTACAACTGGCTTTTTGCCTTTTCATTCTTGTGAACAAGAGATACATTTTTTTATTAGTTTTGAGGTCAAATGAAATTAAACCAAACTGTAGAAAAGGAAATGTTTCTACTGGACATCTCAAAATAAAAATAAGATTTCAACAAGCTCTTGTAGTATCCCTATGGATGGCATCACATGGATGCTGTTCTGTAGCTTTTTATAGCATGAAGCATAGGAGTTATGGAATATGTATGCTTTTAGTAGCCCATTGCCAGGAAGAAGCACTGTACAGTAGAGCTTGGAATAAACCCAAATAAAATTTCATCAAGAAGTCACACATAAAAAAAATAAAAAATTATGTCATTACTCTCTCCAAAATTATCAATTATCACATATTGATTCATAGTATAAATGCAATTTTCTACATTCACATATAAGTTCAACATAAATGTCTAGGGTGCAAGTTTATCATTTTACCAACTGGTCTCTTTTGGACTGGTATAATAAACCTGACCTCACAGAAATGTGATTCTTTTCAGTTGAAATTTCTGAAAAAAATTGAGCTTTTTATTTTTTAATTTGAATGCAAGAGCAATTTTACCTAGTGTAATAAAATCTAAAGTAAACATAAGACCACTCCAGTGCTGAGCTATTGAACCTGTTCTATACACAAACTATTAAATAAATTAAAGGCATCTGAAGAAATCAGTATAAGGAAAAACCCACTCTATTTTAAAAATATTTTCAAATGTAGTAACTTCTAAATCCACTGAATCACCTCATCTCTTCATTGCTTTCTCTAAGTCTCGTATTTTAACTGCTTATGTTTTTGTATGAGCTCAGATCATTTTTCTTTAAGACAATGACTGGTGCTGATTTCTGACCTCACTGACATCGGAATAGCTCAGTTTTCCTCAAGTTACTTTTGATCCACAGAGCTCATCCTTTAATATATGCTAGAAAGCACTCACGAAACTGCACTGATAGAATGACTGTTTTCATAATCATGTTCTTTTTTTTTTAAAGTAACATTAGGGTTTTTCTTAACCTGTACTCTCCTATACTTCAGCTCAGATCATGCATTTAGGGCCAGTTTATAAATGTCTGATCAGTGACAGATTGGTACTGGCACATATCAATACTGCCTGAAAAGGACATGGTAGCAGAAGCTTCCACAATGATTCTGCATTCTGCTCATTGTCAGGAGCTCAGCACCACCCTGAACACCAGTCATAATCCCAGTCAGTAACAAACCCTCCATAAAGATGGAGATCAAACAAGGAGCGACATCCCTCCTTGAGAAAAAGGGCATTCTTCTCTGGATAGGCAACACCAGCAACACTGAATGACAAAAATTAACTCAGCAGGGATGAAGCACAGGATGATGGTGTCGCAGGAAGGAGAGTCAGAGAGCTGCGTCAGCGTCTTTATGTAGGTGTCGTAGGTGTTGTTACAGAGAGAGAAGTGAGGTCAGAGATGGCTGTGTCGTAGCTGAGGATGACTAAGATGAGTAGGGGAGGAGCTCCCCATTGCAGATGGCTCAGCAGAGAATAAGGACAGCAAGTTTTGATGTTTCTGTGGGGTGCTGCATCTTCTGCGGAAGAAAGAACCTAGCAACTCCTGGCAGAAGTCTCTAGGAAATGAATGGAGGGAGGTGTCTTTGGTGTGTGGGAGGTTATGTGAGGAGCTGTGGGGGAACAAGGAGAAAGGAGTCTGAGGCAAGCAACGTGAGTCACAGCACCCACCATGAAGAACGTGAAAAGGCAGTAAGCAAGCCTAAGACTACACATGAATATTCACAGAGAGGAGGTGGGAGAAAGAAGCTGAATGACTAAACTACAAGTGTAAGATTTGCCAAATGCAGTGTGCTGTGCCTCAGCCTGAGAATTTTATTTTTTCTCATAAGTTTCAACACCCAGTATCTTAATCTGCCAGCTACTTCACAGCTGCACGACATTCTCAGAAGGGCTGTCTGGAGCATGCCCATGGAAGCATTTCCCCATTTTACTCAGTGCAGAGCTCCTTTTGAGTGTTCTCCAACATTATTCCCATCTGGTGTGTCTGAGAACAGGCTTACTTACAACAGACATGCAGTGGTTGGATGACAAAATGGTCATGTGAGAAAATACATCCCTTTTGGTAACATGGTCAGTGGACTGTGATTACCGGATGTGTCCCCTCTCACCTGGCAAGAGGCCCTTAGTGGGCCAAACAGTTTTGAGGATCAAAAGTGGTTTTTATTAAAGTTTTGGGGGCTTTTACTGTCCTGCTGCTTATTAATCATCTCAACCAGATGGATGGAAGGTGAAAGCTGTTACAATCTGAATGTTACTGTTGGAGAGGGTTTTGTGAAATGAGCTGGGGCACTTAGCCAAGCTCCAAGTGAAAATGTGTCAGCAGTGCAATTGACACCTGAGCTGTTAATCTCAGTTGCCAGTGATTGCAGTGTATTTTGCATCATGGTGTTCTTTCTGCTGTAAAGAACTTTCTGCTGCACAGAAGATCTGTGTACAGAAATACATAGTTTTCACTGGCTTTATTCAAAATCAGAATTTAAATAATAAACATCTCTATAGGAATTTCATTTGTTGCAATGTGTAGAACAGAAACTCAAAGGACCATTTGTTTTTACCAGCAAGTAGAGAGAACCATGCCTCCATATTGGGTAACTTTGCTGAAGCATGCAATCATTATTCTTAAATCACTTATTTTAAAACTGGTACAAAAATCTTTAACAGAATTAGGTTTAATGCTACAGTCCCAAAATCAAGCCGCTGAATGCTTTTCTTTGTACAGGAGTCAGATGTACTCCACTGAGTTTATTGCGTGAATTGTTACTTAGAGCAGGAATGTGTCACAAGTAATTCGACAGATACCATCCAGCACCTAAACCATGATGTACTGACTAATCAGGCCAAATCTTTCTGGACAGACTAATTTTGTACAATTATTTCAAAATTTTCAGAAAGAAAAAATAATATGTTTGGGACCAAAACCTGATGAGTTGTTAGAACACAAAATTCTGTTCATTATGCTAACATATTTCTGTGGGATTGTATATAATATGTTCTATGTTGACATAATTTTAGCCAATTTTTAAAGTATATTAGCTTGTCCAGTAATAATTTAAGGATTATCTCAAAACTATTAGGTGTTCATATTTATTTCATCTTATTTGTCAAGATTGGTTGAACTTACAAGCCTAATCAGTAAATTAAAATCACATATCTGTAACAAATGTAACTGGTATACAATGGAAATGTTATAATCAAGGCAGCCAGCAGTATATCACTCCTTTATTGATATCTTTCTATTAATAGCTCTGTTAACAGCTCCAGCTGTCAGAAATATTGAGGTTTCCATAACGTGAATCCATTTGCAGATTTTGCAGCATTTATCTCAAATGCCATTCAGTTGGGTCAAGGCTACAGGCAATGGGTCCCATACCTCTTCTCCCCTTTTCATTCTGACTCTACTTTGTGCATCCTTGACTGCCCTCATACAAGGGCTTCCGTCACATGGAAGCCAGAGTGTTGGAGAGGGCTGATATGCACTCAAATCTTACTGTGACACAAATTTGGGATGCAGCCAAAGTGACCCCAGAGCTGGGACTCATTTACAATTTCTCAGTACAGGCACAGTCATTGTTAGTTTTCCCTTTGATTCTTTGGTTTAATCTTATTTTTCTCATTCTTCCACAGGTTTCCTGCTTCATTAAGACATTTTCCCAAATTGTTTCTGGCATATTCATTGTCCCTTGTGGTAATCTACTCTAACACTTTATTTTTTCAACTGTTTGGACTTGATTGTATGTTGCCATTTGATACAAGAGGAGATATAGATGGGTTCTTTCTCCTATATGTGTGAGTTTAATAGTTGTTCATTCATGTGGATTCCTCTGAGAGTCACTCTGCTTTTTCAAGGGTAAATCACACTCTGCATAACGATCATAGCTGTCTATTTAGAGAATTTCTGCATGATTGAAAAATGTGTGCATTTCTGAGTTCTCAGTCCTGCCATTCAGCTCCTCACCCTTCTTTGTCTCCCCTCCAATGGTCCTTCCTCTCCTGGAGCCATCCCCTTTTTTCACCTTACATTGCAGAACTTTCAAAATTCTTCTCAGAAGAGGAAATCTGGGAGTTGAGAATGTATTGCTCTGTACCATGTACAAAATACAACTGGTTCATTCACCAGGGGAACTAATTTGGAATGAGTTTTGTACCAGGATGGATCTTAGAATAGCATTATTTTTCCAGTAGAAATCTCACAAGTGCATTTTACAGTAAAATCTTAGCCACTCTGTTTAGGTTCACCACAAATTTTAGTTAGGTTCCTTTTCATTTTCAGTGAAAACTGTGTCAATGTGATTTTCACATTCTCCAAGAAATGTATTGCAGGAATATGCAAGGTAGAAGTTAGGCAATATAATACCCAGTGTAATTTGCAAGGCACAAACACTGCAATTACATACACACACACCCCATACAGACATACACACATTCACACAGAGACAATAATTATGACTCCATAAACTCTGGGCTGAGAATAGTTGACACAGAAGGAAATGAGACATAAAAAGTTCTCTGGTAGTATTCCAGTACTGCAAAGATAGCTACTGCTGTCTCCTCTCTGAATCTCCAAAAGATACCTGCATTTTTCCAGATTATTTTAGTAAGTAGCACTAGCACACGCCTTGTTGGATTGCTGTTAGGCATTAGCTTTGTCACAGAGGTTATTCTCCCATATCAGGGCTTGTTGAGGAAGTCTCTTGCCTGGTTTCATCAGAACTCCCTCCACAACTCCAGCTCTTCGAGGAAGACACTATTTACAGATGTGTGGTCACAGGCCCTCAGACCCCACTGAAAGAAATTATACACAGCAGTAAACCACTAGTAACAGTGATATTGTGAAAGCTAACTCAAGAGTGCAATGTGAAGACATAAGGAATATAAGATGGATGTCAGGTAGATAAGACCCTGCCATCTTCAGAGTATTTCAAGATTGAGAAAATATGAAGACACTCCTGAACACTCAAATAAAGATATTATGTTTGCTAACAAAAAAAAACCCAATACAGATAAAAATAAATTGTAATTTTCAGTCCATTCAAACAACAGAGTCAGTCTTAGTCTAATACCTGTAAAATAGGTTTTGCATATCAAGATCATATTGGACAAGGAATTAGGCAACCTGGTTTACTGGAAGGTGTCCCTGCCAATGGGAAGTTGGAACTGGGTGATCTTTAAGGTCCCTTCCAACCCAAACCATTCTATAGTCTATGAGTTTACAAACGTGAGACGTTTTAAAAATTAAAAAATAAGAAAACAGGAAAATTTTGTGGAATTTCTAAAGACTTTTGGAAAACATTACTGGATGACTCAGGTCAGAGAAAAATCTTCTCTCCCAAGGATTAAGAGAAAGATGTTTTCATTAAAAGAAAGAACAAATAAAAAGAAATATGAAAATGAACTGCCAGGACATGAAAAAAAAAATAAAAAGGGTGAATGAGATCTTGACTATTTCATTCCTTTCCTCCTTCCTCCAATAGCATTTTACATACAGAGCAGGGAAATTGTCTGGCTAGAGCAAAATGGTTTCCAATAAGACCCTTGGGACCACCTTAGGTCCCTCCAGACCTCATTGCTGACAATGTTTTACCATCCTGATGTTCAAGTAGCCTAATGGGGAAATATGTTTGTTCACTGCAGCTCTGTACCATTTCTTGGTGGCAAGTTATTGAGTTAAATCTCCCATATCCTTTAATTTAAACTCTTATTGTTTGCAGTTCTCACTGTTCTAAATGTTCTAAATGTTCTCAGTGTTTGCAGCTTTGGCACTGCTTGTACCAATTGCACCACAGGGACAATAAAGTCATGTTTTCTGAAATTACAAGGCACTTTTATTTTTGCCTATCAGCCAAAGTCCTGCTGTAGTATCCACAAACCACACAGAGCAGATATCTACCTGATGGCAAACCCTTCACTCCTGCAAACCCAGGTGCTGAAATAATCTGTGCCTTTCAATCCACAACATTCAGAATTTGTGACAGCACCAGGTAAAATGCCTGCTATAGACCTATACCTCTTCTACAGCCAAAAATATCTTCAGATCACAGCAAAAACCCAAAAATTCCCACTCTTCCTCAAAACAGGTGTAAAATACATTCTTCATGCTGAGTCCTGGCAGCAAAAACAGCATTCAGGATGTCTTGATAGCTTCTATTCCCCTGCTTGCAGATTTTTGGCATACTTTTCTTCCCTTATTCTCACAGCTGTTGTGTAGAAAACAAACAGTAGTCATTTGAAAATAGCATTATTCAGCTACCTCAAGGCTAAGGTCTGCCAGCTACTTCTAAATTTCTCAAAGGTACACTTCAGTCTCATTCCACCTCTCCCTAGACTGCAGAAAGAAATTATTTCCTAGAAAAGCATCCTCAGTACAAAGTTCTTCACCTACAGTTATAGATGGCAAGAAGGGTTTCCCAGATAAAGTATAAAAAAATTATGACAACAATTATGTTCACATCCTTAGCCACACAAAACAAATAATTTTGTTCTCACTGGATTCCTAGAAAGTCTGCTATCCTATTATTAGGAAGTTTTCTTGTGCATCCAGTGTTCACATTAGTAAGTCTATCTATCTGGTCATTCAGAACAAAAGGGAATAAACCTTTTATTCCACACTGTGGAAAACAGAAATTAAGTCCTTGCATTTCCTTTCACACAGTGAAAAACACTAGTCATGCAAAACCATCAAGAATTCCCTGAGGACATGTAGACCTCAGAACCTTTTTAATAATGCTGCACATGATCATCTGAACAGGCCCTTGATTACTATTGTGGGCTACAAGCTTCCGTGTGGAGAATTAGTCTCTTAATGGTGGAGATGCTACTACCAGGTAAAAAAGTTGAGAATGCACAGAGCTAACTAATGATTGTTGATTGTTTAGGGATATTAAATGTAAATAAATAAATAAATAAATAAATAAACTTGCTGCAGAAATTAACCACGAGCATGTGGAAGAACAATTATGCAACTTTCTAAACAGTATTTCCGTCCTCTTTTTTGCTAATTTCCCCTAATTTCTAATAGACCGTATACCTTGGAAGCAATTCCACAGGATTGAGAGTGAGAAGTATATAATATATCTACTCCTAATTCTGAAATCATACTTTGGAAGAATTCGTAATATGAGGAAGCAGTGACCTAAACTGAACAAGAGCCAAGTACTTCTCTAAAACAACTGATTCATGACAGTTTGTTCAAAATTTTTACTTTTAAGAATCTCAGTAAGACAGAAATCTTTGTGCTGTCAATTTCGAGAACAGAATTTGAATTATATTTGAATTAATTAATCTACATAATTTCCAGATAATACCCACAGTGCATCTGATTTTTTACTTCTTTGGAACTTGTATAGACTTCTAGAATTAGATTTGGTGGTCTAAACACAAACATCTGGTGGCACTTGAGATGTCCAAGGTAGTTCTGCCTAGCCTTCTGTATGGTCTGCTAGATAAGATTGAGATGGGAAGTACCTAGGCCCTGTAGCTTCCATCCCCAAATGGAATATATCCTATGTTAGGACCTTGCCAGACTGCCAGGTTTAAAAAAAAGAAGGTACAGAACACAAAAAAAAGTCATATATTTTTATTTAGTCTTCTATTTGTAATTTAAATATAAATAGCTACATAAGAAAATGGGGTGGACAAGAAACACATTCAGAGTCTGTATTGTATCTAATTTTTATGAAAAACACTAATACCCATCCTGCTTACCATTAAATAAAGAGCTGATAAGAGCAGAAGTTATTATGCCAGTAGGGTATCATCAAGCTGAAAGGCTATTTCTGGTGCTACTAAAATGTCAAGAACCACCTTTGCCTCGAAAGGCCACCTGCTTTCAGTTTTAGATTGTTTTAATCCTTCTGGAACATGCCAGCATGGTACTCCAAGGGAATAAAACATTTGCTTCATTTCTGCATAAAGGTGAGATTGAAACCATTTGTTTTTAAACCTCATGCTGTCATTTATAATTAATGGTATGACCCTGACTACAGAGCTTGAAAGGAGTATATAAATTTTCAACTGCAGTTCTTGTTTTTTCGTTTGGCAACTAGCCAGTTTCTTAAGCTTTTATCTTTGAATATAAAAGGTTATTTCTAGAGATTGAGTGCTTAATTTATTTTCAGTACTTTTCTTATTTTCATCTGCTAGGAACATCAGTGGATAGACTTTGCTATTTCAACCTGTTTGTTAAGTTAGTGTCCCCCAAATCAGACTAGGGAGATCAGTTTTCTTTCAAGAAGAATACATACCAGCAGCTCTTCTGCCATCTTAGATTTTTTCTTTTAAATAGTTGGTCTGGCAAAGAATTGCCGTTTTCCCGGAAACGTAAAGGGCCATTTCTTTCGTGGTAGATGTACTAGCACACCAAAACAATAGCCTTGTCACTCTGAAAGTCACAGATCTAAAGGAAATTAAGGCTCTGTACATACCGTAAATATGAGCTATGCAATTAAAGTAACACTTGGTGGTTGGAAGGAATTGCCCTGTAATTAGATTATTGTAATGTGTGTTTGAACATGCTGAACTGAGCTGAAAAAAAATACACATAGGGCACAAGCCTATGCTCCTGGAAATCACTGGAAGTTTAGCTACCCGCTTCCCTGGAAGGCAGAATTGATCCTTATTTTTTAAGTTTTGTTTACAAACATTATATTGTCCACAAAATATTGCATATATATCTCAACATCAGCATTCTCTCCAATGGAACAGGATTCCTCAATACTCCCAGATGGTAAGCTATTAACACAAGAAACTATTTTTTCCTGTATGGCTCATTCCTCTCTCTCCATAAATATAGATGTCACAAAGGGGAAAGACACGGATTTGTGTTTTTAGAGCTGCATTGTTGTTCCCTGTGCCCAGCTGGTAGATCTGTGATTTAAAAGAACAGGAATGAGTTCAAATCACAATTGCCTGACTGAAGCAACAGCATATACAGTCAGGATCACATTGCCCTGAACACAGCATTTTCCCCCAACTCACAAACAATGGCACCACCAGCTACAACCACTGGGATACAAGACAAAAATTATGGGCAAAATTAGTATCTTATATTCATTTTCTTTTGGAGGACTCCATTAAAATTTTAAGGTACAATTAATTTGTAAGGAATATAATAAAATTACTGAAGACACCAGAAATTACTTTATTTTACACATGGAAAAAACACATGGGAGATGAGTGTTTTGAACTAGACACCTGTATTAAACCCTTAGAACTGTAAATTAAGGCAAAATGCTGAGGCCTTTGTGAAAGTGAAAGACCTGTTTGTCTTTAGACTCATCTTGCATGTAAAAAGGTGAAACAGACTGCAGAGAGGAAGGAAAAGTTTTGGTTTTTCATCTCTAAGCATGCTAATCACTACATTTATACAAGACGCCACACAGATCACAATGAGATAGCAGAAATTCTTCCACAGAGAGATTTTGCCATGTTGGCTTTGCTTCTTAAAGGCCTTCCAAACCAGCAATTTCCCTTTTTGTTCTGGAAACATAGAACAATGGGATAACGGTTTCCTTCCATAAAGAAGGATGTAATTGCTGTCATGTCTTCACCAGCAAGGAAGGTCTTCTACCTGTTTCAATCAGAATTCAGTTGAGAATCATGAGCCTTCATAGATGTATTCCAGGAAATATATGACACAAGTAGAAGCTTTTAAAATTAATTTCATGAGAGGGGAAAAACTATATCCTCATTTATTAAAATAAAGATACAGTGAGGGTCATCTTAAATGTCATGCTCAGGTCTTTTCAAATGCTCTTAATTTGACAGAAATAAATTAATGTAAATCTCTAATTTTCACATAGCCCAAGGGCCTTCCAATTCACTACTTAACTTGGGAAAAAAAAATTGCTATTATTATCTTGGTTGCCTTAGGGGGAAAAAAGTAAAAGGGAGGTAATTAGTTATTATACATGTGTGCATGTCATTAGATGTTTAGTGTGATATGTAAACTCTGCCTGCTAATTCCATTGGGGAACAAAACAGTATTCAAAGATAAACATGTAGGGACAGAAGTCACACTTTTTTTTTGTTTCTCTCTTAGAGACCAAAGTTTCAATGTCTTTTGAAAGTAAAGACTCCATATATTTCCCTAGAGTTTTATTCATATTACCCCAAAATATCACTTTTATCAGTAGAGTCATATTTTCACAGGTTTATTAGCTATTTGATAAGGGACTCATATCTTCCTATGATTAGTATGACAAAAAGATAGAAAAAAATCAAATGTGTTGTCCTATGAAACAGAAAACAAATTATGTGGAATTTATTTTATCTCTCTTCTGTGGAAACCCAACAACTAAGTAGTGGAAGTCAAGCATGAATATGATCCAAACAATAGCATTGTTCAGTTACTTACACAGTCAGTTAAATCCAAAAGTTGAGAGAGGGCTCTTTTCAATTCTATAGTGGGGCAAAAAATCATGTAAGGGTGAAACTTTCATTTGAAGAAAAAGAAAGAAAATATAACGTGTTACCAACATCTATTTGCATTTCAAAACACTAGGATTTAGATGTCTGTTTATTAAACCAGTGTCACACATTCATTTTGAGAAGTCCTTACAACACATTCATTATTTTAACTCACAGAAATCACTTAATGATTTCCCAGGTCTGTACAAGTTGTTGTAGAGAAGAACATCTAATCAATGAAACTACTTCATTTTGCCAAGTATTTGGTAGTCAACCTTGAAAACAAAGTGTTTAGTTTGATGCTCTCTTTGTAAGATGTCTTCTGATGAGTTCGTTCTCAAATCAGGGCATACTTTGGTGTTCAAGGTTAACTTTCTCTTCACTTTCAGTTCATTGGCTTTGCTAGTTGTTAGTGCTCATAAAATCCTTTCTTTTCAACACAGGAAAGGGAGTTATACACAACGTTATCCTAACAGAAGTCCTGTCTTACTTTCCAAGGACTGATGCTCTTGCTTTCTAAGCAATGGGAGCCTTTTGCAGGCTTAAACATTCCAGATTCAAGCTCAGGGTCATTCTATTCAGAATATCCCCAGCTTGCTCATTCTCTTCTCAGGATGATATTTTCTTGCTTTGTCTGCAGTTGTGAAGGGGGAACAAACAGGCAAGACAGAAAGTCGTATCTTAAGGAGAAGGGCTAGAATGGGACAATGAGGGAAGACAAAGAGATAGGGGAGAAGAGATGGAGAAACAAAGCAAATAGCCTAAATTTAAAGTAATAAGAGTGTTTCTCATTGGGCTAGCTGTATATTGACTTACCACTGTCAACTAAACAAGCAGCTTGCAAAATATCTCTATAATCCTCCTAAAAATAATTAAATCTCTTGAATTTACTTCTGACACAGCCTAGTTATATCTCCTCTTTTTCTTTTATTTTCTCTCTTTTTTTTTTTTTTCTAATTAGGCTGGAGGATGGGGTTTAAGAAAGCAGATTGTAATCACTCCACAGATTAATTTTCTTAAGATCAAGTCTTTTCTTAGCAGAATGAAATATAGTGATCAGATCTCATCACAGTCTCTATCCCTATCACAGGGAATAATCTCATTATATTCCGTACCCAATTTCCTTTCATGACAGCTTATGCTGCTTGGTATAATTCTGTGGAAGGACCAGACCTATGTCTGTATTAGATTTGTAAGTGTCCTATAGAAGAAATAGCTACAGATTTATAGCATCTTGAAGTAGGTATTATGATTTTAAAGATTAAAAAATGTATCACATTTATTTGCAGTTTCCCATATATCACAGTAATGCAACTTCTATCACTTCATGTAAGTCCATTTTGATTAACATCAATACAAATTAAATGAAAATCAGACCAACACTTGTAGATATGTGGGATTTCAGCTGTATCGGTCATTTTACTGCCATGCTCAAACATGTTTTCACACACAGCACATTGTACATTTATCTTTGAAGATCTCTGCACTTTATGAAGACTAATGGATGATACTTCACAACAAGTGTATCAAGTAAGGATTACTGCTACTGTTATTTTTCATCTATTGAAGGTTACAGGAGATTTGGGTTTATTGATTGATATGATATACGGCTCTTTGTGTTGAGCTCAAACACACTGGGTGCCTTTGTTGCCAGTTGATGTGGTTTAAGGGACAGCAAGAAGGCATTCTGTATTTTCATTTCTCTTTTCTATATTTAAACAAGAAACATTGGTGACATTCTCCTTTACTATGCACATGACGATACCACAGAAATAATAAGAATGGTTTTTTAATGTCTTTCTTTTATATGTAATTTCTACCAAACCTCCCATGATATCTGCATTCTTCCTCTGTTTTTCTGTTACCTCCCACACAGTATCCACAGCATCTGAACATGCCTTAGCAGCAGCACATGGCCGTACCCCTCTCTGACTACCAAAAATATCATTCACATAAGAGTTACAGTTCTTGTCAGCCTGAAAACATGAAGAAATAGAAATTTTTTAGCCCAGCTCCTCTATGGATTTTGTAGAAGTTTGACAATGAGGCATAAGTTTAGTAATGTATCTGTATTAAATGGACACTGACAGAAGTGCAAGACCAAGGCTTACAGTAATGGTAGTTGTGGAATCATCATCTGTCAGCTGTGAGCACAATTCCCAGTTTCCTCTTAAGCACAATGATTTCAGCTGGCCCAATGCACATGTCAAAGCCAGCAGCTTTTGAAAATGTGACACTACTTCCTTCACAGCTCTTTCCTTTGCAAATGAATAGGTTCAGCATGTCATAAAAAGCTATTGCTTCCACCAGGGAAGGGATGACAAGTCAGCTCAGGTTATATCAAAGCTTTAGCACAAGCGTTAGCCTGACCCTCTGCTCAGAGTCATCTTAAGGCATCAGCCAACTACCGAGGCCACACACTGTGACTGATAATGCAACACATGCAAGGTATGATTGGACTTCATGTGGCAATTTCTTGCAATGGAGAGCAGCTATGGAGAGTGACTTTTCATACCTGCATGAAGTTTGTAACAAATCCAGCACACTATGCATTTGAAAATGCAAAACCAGCACAGAAATGAATAGGAGAGATCTCTCCATTCAGGATCAAGTTTCTTCTTTAAACTCAGTGTTGTATTGACCACAGCTGGCACTAAAGCTCCACACAGCCACTTGTTTGCTCCTCCTTTTTCCCAGTGGGATGAAGAAGAGAACTGGAAAAACAAAAGCAGGAAAACTTGTGGGCTGAGATGAAGAAATAAATGGAGAAAAGAGGGGTAGAAAAAAGTGATGCAAAGGAATTGCTCACTGTCTTCTTCAAACAGATCAATGCTCAGCCAGCTCTGAGCAGTGACTACATGCAACACCAACCACTCTCCTGTCCTCTATTTTATGGCTGAGCACAAGGTTTTATAGCACAGGGTATCCCTTTGGTCAATTCAGGTCAACTGTCCTGGCTATCTTCCCAGTTTGTGCACATCCCCAGCTCCCTGCCAGGGCAGAATAGGAAAAAGTTGAGTTTTGATGCCATTCAAGTACTGCTCAGCAACAGCTAAAATGCTGGTGTGTTAGTAGTTTGGGATTTACTCACAAATCCCAGACACAGCACCATTTGGGCTGCTGTGAGGAAAACTAGCTCCATCTCAGACGGACCCAGCACATTAGACTATTGACAAAAAAAATCATGTGTGCAATAAATTATCGATAACAAAGAAAGATAATAATCTGAAATGTTGTCATTCTTGCCCAAGGTAATATAGGCCACCTACCTAATCACCATCTGCACTAGATCTCAAACTAGTAATAATTGTTCCGTAATAATACTAGCACCCAGCTAAACTGTTGATCCTCTCTTAATTTTCTGCCATGTTTCCCTTGAACTTTCATTGTCTTTTGAGAAAAAACCTAAAAAGCTCTTCATCCTTGTTTCAGTGGATATATCAGTCCCACTATTACAATGATGCTAGAAAAAATTGAATGCTAAGAGGAATGTGTAGTAAGCCAAACCCCATTTACTTCAGTAAAATTTTTCTCACTCTAATGCACTGCTGTCAGTCAGACATTACCCTGGCCTTACATAGTTAGCTTTTCTGGAGTTTTATAAGATAAGAAATTGCTCACTGGTAATCAGGAATCCAATTTTTTTTTTAAGAAAAGAGGGAATAAATATACTACTTCTGATAACAAATACATAGGAGCAACACTTAGCTTCTGATAGTTTAATCACATATATTAAAATAACATCCCAGTTTAGAGAATGAAGCTTTAAATATTTTGACCATATTACAGATGTTCATTAGCATCTGCATGCAGCGGTTAGGGATGTTGGTGTAATTTACTAGATGGTAAACAATGTTCCAACAACATCTCAAATGTTGGTCCAACATTGTTTCTCAACAGCTCAAAATAATTTATCTGTATGATCCCATTGCCAATATCTGGACTTCTTAGGTTAAGGACTTCCTGAACACAGTAATGCACTTCTATCTTACAGAGAGGGTATTTGTAAGTCAAGCTTGATGTGTCATAAGAAAGAAGCACTGAAAATTTGACTTATCTTTCCAGGGTATTAGTTTGTCTTCAGATAAATAGGAAACTAAATACCATAGAATTGTAAAGTTGGTAAATTCTACCACTAAAGTAACTGAATATTTCCTGAATCCATTTAAGTTTGAATATGATTCATTAATTCTTTTCCCAAGTCCTTCCATTTGCCATTTCCCTAGTTTTGTGGGAGTTAGAGGAGAAAAAACAAATGCTGCATTTGCAGTTCTATTAACCTTTCTATGTATTCCCTCAAAAGAAGTGCCCCTTATGAATTCACCAAAGGCTCCATGACCCCAGGGAAGGATGTACCTTATTTATGGAAGCCTAGAGAATTCATTAGATAATGTCATTTTCACGAGGTCTAACTCAAATATTCTTTTTCACAAGAGGAATTCAGAGACCAGCCAAGCAGCAGAAGACTTCTAAAAGATAATTTTTTCAAGGGCAAGAGACAATCTCAGGGAGCAGTCACTGGCATAATTTATGCCAAGAACTCCATTGTTCACACAGTCAACAGCAATGGAAAGCCACGAGGCCTGAGACAGGGAACTGCTTGTTTGAAAATAGAAGTTGGCTTCTGGATAGTCACCATCATCTTTACAAAATTTAGTATGACATTCCAGGAAAGGGTGTTTATTAGTGCCTAGTGCTCCCCATACCTAGACAATGTGTCTGATGACGGTAACTTTTGTTTGACCATAGGATTGTTTCTACCACCCTAATTCAAGCCTTTACAAGGTAATAAAGGCAGTTGTCTTAAAAGTTCTGCATAATAGTGCTGTTATTACATGTTATAATTTGTACAATGCAGCTACAGTCCAAACAATGGTGCTCTGGACATGTAGCTGAGTTCTCAAAAATCTCATAAAAAAGCTTGGTATTTTGACTTTTAGATCATTTGCAAGACTAAGATGATTCTTGTGCATTATATATTGGTGAGGATCCATGTCTGAATCACTTGAGTAAGATTCTTGAAAAACCGAGTAGTCTAGTGTACTTTCTAACACTCCCGTTGACTACTATGGACTTTTTATGGCCATAAAAAATTCACCTCAGGAATCCTTATGGAAATAACTTCTTTTTGCTTTTTTTTAAGGGACACGGTTCCTTCAGTTTTTACAATATGTAAGGAATCTAATCTTATAAAGGAGTGATGGATTTTGAGTGCAATTTTCCAAATAGAATAGTTCCCAGGATATTCTATTGCAAGATGCATAATAATTTTTTTTCCAAAATTGCAGTTGCTGGAATGGAGACCTATAGAATGGCATAAGAATCTCAGCCTTCATTTAAAATAAGTGACTTCCTAGAAATCACTATTACTGAAAAATTGTGAAGCTGGAACCATTTTACTTCTCAAGACTTACAGAAACAGAAGAAAATACAAAGAATAAGGTATTCACTTGTTTAAATTTTAAGCTATTTAATTCTCCCTATTACTTTTTTTTCAAGAGTAACTCATCATTTTGAAATTGCACAGTTAGTAACCCTTATTTTCAAAACTAGAGTTTTGAATATCAGAATTTATTTAGGTACCACATTTATACACATTCAGTATCAACTTTTTTTTTTTTTTTTTTTTTTTTTAATCTGGGTTACCTTGGCAAAATTCCTCCTTTTGCTATTAATTTACATGGAAGATTTCAGTCTGAGAACACTGAAACCTTAGGACACTCCTGTGCTGTTTTGTCACTATTCATTTTTAACCTCTGAATCCTCCATCCAAGTACTTACCTATGGGAAGAGTCACAGATCAAAGGGTCATTGTACTTTGAGAAAATTGACACCCTTTGATCATTTGGCAGTTGTTTTTCTCAGGCAGTGAGGGCCATTCTACCCCTCTCCTACATTCCTCCTCACACACACGCAGCTTATTCCAAGCAGATGTTAGCTAGTGCATCTGCCACTTTGATTCTCAAATGACTTTCTGAACCATATCTGCTCTGTATAAGCTAGCCACCTGTGAGGCTTTGTTCATGTTCACTTCTTCCTACTGTATGTTTTCATCCTTCTCCATTTCCTATATCCCACACATCTCCATCTCGTCCTTTTGCTTTCCTTCTTTATCTTCCTGTCATCTGTATCTTTTCTAAACTGCTGTCTTTTTTTCCACTCCCTGTTTATTTTTATTTAAGAAAATGCTGAGCAAGAAAGCAGCTTAACATTTGGTAATTGTAGATAAGGACGGAGAGATTAGGTGATTTGCCTCAGGCCGCACAGAAATTCTGTGGCAGAAAGGTGAATTGATTTTAGGTCTGTATGACTCAACACACTCATAAAAGAAGTCTTATTTGAAGGATAGATTTTAAACATCAAATCAAAATTTGAGTCCAAATGAAAACAGCTCCAATTACAGGGCTGCTTTTATCTGCAGTTTCATCTTAGCACACGGGCTGTGTCTAGACTTCCCAGGTGGGGCATGCCTGTCTGACTCGCAGGGCTGCCTTTTCTTTCCTGCGGTCTCATTTACAGCAGGGCTGAGGCACACACCCAGCCCCACCAGCTGAGGGCTGCAATAGAGATGTACACATATAGGGTGAGTGTCAAAGCTCATGTTGTCCAAGAACGGTCTCTGAAAGTACAAAGTTCTCAAGGATTTGGTCCCTGTTAATCTAGTTATTGAAACACAACTTTTTTTCCTTTTTTTAACAAAGAAATTATTTTTTGAAATATAATCATTCGTTGGCGTTAGAGGCAAACCACCACTTTACCCACGGCTTCATAGGTATGGCTTCCAGGTAGAGAGTAGGTGTTTGCTTGTATCAAATTTCTTAATGGAGTGATAAACAAAGCTGTTTACTTATACACTTCAAACCAGAGTATAATGTTGCTTTCTGCTCTACTCCAAGCTGTAATGTCATTATCCTTGGCACAGAGCTACTAGATAATTTTGTCAGCCTCTCTGCAAAAATCAGCTCTGCAATAGTATTGAATTCTAAGGGCTAAGCCGGTGCTTTGGCCTGCCACAGGGTAATTCTGTTTTGCAGCCACCAGAGAACTTCCCTTAGAAAAACAAAAACAACACAAGTTTATGATTCACTTTCAGACTTTGTTCACCTAAATTACTTCTTTGTGCACTATGGAAGGAAAGCAAGAGACTCCAGAAACTCGCACACACAGCATGGCCTTGTTTATGCCTTTTAATTATATAATATATGCACACATAAATATGCAAGGAAGGGCAAGGTGATCTTTCAGAGAGGCTTTTTAAGTTAAATGTCTTTTACACTGAAGAAGCACAGCCTGCTGTAAATGAAGATTTAGTATCTGAATTTAGTTTTAAGCTATGCAACAGAGGGAACCTGTGCAGTATTTTGAATTTTCTTTTTTATTTTTAAATCCTGAAACCTGATCCAAACTGAAAGCATAACTACAAATGTGAGTTTTTCAGGGGAAAGAATAAGGGAATTCAAGACATTCTTTTTTTCTCAGAGCTGTCTTGTACAATGAAACTGTACAGCTTGCCAGTGTTTAAAAAAATAGTTTAAACATCTGTTTATCTTCAAATTCTTACCTAATATGTAAAGAAATCCTCAGGCTGGCATGAAGGAGTCATAGAAATCTGTATATCCTTTTTAAATTCAGATCAGTCTTTTGTTGTATTCATTCTCCCTCTGTCGTGTCTATGTTCTCTTCCCTGCTGTATGAGGTTTTAATGAGCAATATCCACTCACTCAAAGAAACTAGGTACAGGAAAGGATAATTGACAATGTAGAGAAGACTGAAATCTAGACTAGGAAATCAGAAACTTTAAACTCTACCAAATTGCAAATTCATTATGACACTTCCAGTGAAATCAAAGAAATATTGATTGGAAAAAGAAAAATAGACTTTTCTTGGCAATGTTCCAGCTAGAGATGGGTGAAATTCACACAGTTGTTTATATTATGGTAGCACCCAAAAGTTTCAAATCACAAAAGAAATTGTTTCCTATTGTCAAACACTGATTATCTGAGATGAAGTAAAGTCCTATAACATGTTAAGGATGCATTAAGAACACTTCAAGATCTTTTACAGAAATAAAATATGAGTGAAAAGAAGATGTAATTGAAGATCAGTATAAAGGAATAGTAGAAGTACAAGTACACAGTTTTCATGGAAGACTTTACAGAAGCTGAGGGCACAAAAAGCAACAGGAAACATGAGAGGCAAGGAAAAGGGCTCTGACTGGACCTTGAATAGACATCATTCCATTAATAGAGCAAGGGACAGCTAGTTTCACCCCTCATCAGAAGAAAAAAAAATTAATGAAGGGAGGATAGGAGCAGAGGGTGGAACAGAGACATAACAGGCTACCAAATATACTGAATGTACTCATGTGGACAAACCCTATTGAAATGCACTCAAGAATGCAGAAGAAATGAGGTAAAGTGATTTCTGATCATTTAGAAAAGTCCTGAAGAATTCACAAGAGACAGAAGACACCTCAAAGAAGTGAAAAAAGGGAGGAAAATAATGCATTGCTGAGGAGAAGTGAAAGGAATTTTGAGGGAAATGGGTCAGTTACATTGCTTTAACATATCTGAAATATCAAAATACATTATTAAACAGCCTATTTGTATGGACTGAAAAAATAATCAAGTGATAAACCATTTTTCAGTAATGCACTAGTATAATTTTCTTAACCTGGACAACTGACCTATTGAATAAGTGATTCAGAATTAATTAGAGAAGGCATTATATGTGATTTATCTTGTCTTGAACTTCAAACTACTCTACATGGAGAAAACTGGGAAATTTGGCTTTTATTAAATCCATGTCATAAGGTTGGTACACATAAGATTGCTTGGGAAAAACTCAGATTTTTGAGCAGTTACAAATTGTTTCCTAGATAAATAATGGTCTGGAGGGTCTAGAAATATGTGCCCTCCTCTACATGTTCTAATCTTAAGTACTTTCAATATTTTTAAAATACTGCTGTAGGCAGGTGTCTGAGTTTCTTCTGTCATCATATTTAGTGTCTAATAAAGTAGTTCTATTGTATATTCTGTCTCACCAGAAAAAACCCAAAACTTCAGCTGCTTGAAAGATTTGAAGAACAAGATCATGGACAGGCACAGAGGGTCTTTTTCCAGATACTTTCAAAGGCAGCTCTTTCTTATCACTGGTTAATGAAAACATGGGCACTTAGGAGAATGACTTTTCTAAGTATCTAAATTGCAGATGCTTAAATCGGGAAAGCTGGATTCAATCCCTTGATAATGAAATTGAATACACTTCTAGATGTCTTAGTTATTCTCAAAAGTGAGAGTTACAAAGCAGTTAGAGGAATAGAAGTTGAATGATCTAAATTAATTACCAAAATTACTTCAAACTGGTAGATGATATGCAATAAATACAAGTGTACAGATTGCTCTGAGGAAACACAACTTGATTCTGCAAATAAAAAGTAAGAAATATGTATAATTGCCATGCTGCAAGTAGAAAAAAAAAAGTGAATCATAAAGTGAATTTATTACTAGTTCAGAAAAAAACAGCCTTTATTCTGATTTTAATGACTATAAGCATTTAATAACTACTTAGACAAACATCTTTCAGGGAGTGTTTGGGTATTTGCTGCTCCGTAGGGGGATGCTAAAAGACTTGTTGAGATCATTTTGACTAAGCCTTTGATACAGTAAATACACTAGAAGAA
Source organism: Sterrhoptilus dennistouni (assembly GCA_013397095.1). Taxonomy (NCBI): domain Eukaryota; kingdom Metazoa; phylum Chordata; class Aves; order Passeriformes; family Zosteropidae; genus Sterrhoptilus; species Sterrhoptilus dennistouni. The sequence continues at coordinate 575,480 of VWZU01013367.1, read as the reverse complement.
ATAGAGGATATAAACCAAAAGCCTTATTATTCACATTTGATAGATGGAAAATCAAGCTATATAAAAGGAAAGTAACTTACACGTGTCAATGTAGAATGTCTATGGCAGTGAGCCAGCGATGGGATGCAAATCTGTTAAACCACAGTCTGGAATTTAACCACAAAACTATTTTTTCTGTAGCCCTTGTATTCAATTTAGACATATTCAAATGTCTGGATGTTTATCCAAAGCCTATCAAGAGTGATCTTTCCCCTCAGACTACATCACTTTGCACAACAGTCCTGGCTCCCCCTCCTGAGGGAAGACCTAGCAAGTCCTGTCTCTTCTCTCACATCCACCATCTCATTTTTAATGCTTGGTGCAGACTCTCACTGCCCTGCCAGGCCTGTCTCCCTCACAGGTTCCTGTGTGATCATGGAGAAATCACTTTGCATTTCGCGTGGCATCAGCCCCAGGGTGCATTTCGGGTCAGTTGGGAGCATCGAGGGGGCAGCTCAGGGCACTGGCACGGGCAGGCAGAGACCCTGGTGTTCAGAACATGCTCTGCTCATGTTACGAGAAGGCTCTGTGAGATTTAAAATCTGCTTCTGTCAGAAACTTCCCGTTCAGACAAAAGCTAACCCAGTTATGTAAGAAGGTGTTAAATGTACATGGAAAAATGATGCTTTTCCAAGAAGCCAGGCAGTGATTACATTTTCTAAATCTGCAGTCATTTTCCAGTAACAAATAAATAATCAAAGACAGCACACTCTGTGAAAAAATAATAACGTTGAACTAAAGGAAGCAATTGCCATTTCAAATCAATAAAATGTAGTTCCTTGTATTTTCATGTTAAATAAAAACAAACACTTGCCCAACGAAAGCAACAGCTAAGCTGTTTGTTTTTATATTCACTTGGATCCTCAGATCTCTTCCAGGCAGACTTGTGGATAAACAGGTTTGTTTACGAAAAATCTGCTCATTACTGCCTCAGTTCTATCTATGGCATCTTGGTTTCAGATGAAGCTGCTCTGAACACATTTGTTTGCTTAAAATTAGGGGGTGCACAGCCTAATAGACAAAACCAGAGGGCTACAGTGTCACAAGTGGGTTCTTCAGTAATTCTTTCAAACCTGTAGACTCATCTTGAGGCAATTCAACTTTAAAATCAACCCGACAATAAAAGTCAATAAACATTAAATATGTAAACCCTTTTTGTCTTTCTATTTCCTGTTGTGTTTGACATTATTCCAAATGAAGGTTGCTAACATTGTTTACACAGGGTTCCTGAGAACTGGTGAAGACTACGTCTAAATAACAAATCTGCCTCCCACCTGTTTTCAAAAAATTCATCTGTTCCAGGGCACACAACTCCTCTGCAATGCTGGCTTTCCTCTGTCTCACCTTTGTGTTTGACAGTACTTAATTTAACTATTTTAATTCGTTTTTAGGACTGCATCTGAGAATCGAGGACTGAGAACATGCTGCCTCAATGCTTCCAGGTAAATACTAAAACGTGTTTTGCATAATGATTCTGTATTTTTATTTCCATCATCTCAATAAGGAAGTTAATTGGGCGGGAGGGGAGAGACTTGGCAGACAATAGTACACAGCCATCTTCACCCAACTGACAACTGTGTTAATAGGCTTTTTTAAAAAATGTGTTACACATCACCAACTTGACATAGAACAGCTGTGTCCAGACAGAGAACACTAAAAAACACCACCTGGTAAATGATATATTCTTTATGGATAACAACTCGTCTTTGGAAGACCAGAGATGTCACGTTTTCTGCTTTGTTAAAGATTGATGGCCACCTCTTGAATGAGAATGTACTTTTAAATTGGAAAGCATCTTATTCAACTACTGAATGCCTTTATCCTCATGTACAGCATAGGCAGAATTAGAAGTCGGAGGGTGTTCTTCAGTTACTGCAGTTCTCTGCACTACCAGTACAGTTTGGGGGGATTGTTTTGGGGTATTCTTCTTCAGTGGGCTTCTTTTTGCCTCATCTGATAAGCTAACATTTCCTTTTTGCAAGTGGACTAATGCAAATTATCCTTTCTCTGTGGGGTATTGGTCATCAGTCATAGTAACAAGGGACAAAATGGTCAAAATATTGCTGAAAAGGAATGTGAAATTGATCAGAAACACAAAGAATCTGATGATTTCCAATGAATGTCCTCTCTTCATGACAGGACTCATACAGATTCAGGACAACTTGCTTTTGTAGACTGCAGTGAACGACCTCGATGCAAAAAGAGATTAAGCTGAACCCCCTTTTTATGAAACCAGCAGTCATGTGCTGACACTGAGCAGCAGCTAATGACAGCCAAATGTCCTTTGGTTGTGCAGCCTACACAAAATTCTCTTTTCTTATGCATAATATGGATCCTATTATTATTTTCCTCTTTCCTCTTGCATTCATATTTCCCCAGACTAGGGCAGCACTACCATTATTTCCCCCTTCTGCCATTGTCTGTACTGTTTCTATTGTATTGACTGCCTGGAGTGTCTTTCTTCTTCCCTTCCTCCAACATGGGCTGCAAAGCAGCACGCTGCTTGGGCTTTCTTTTCATTATTCATTTGTGAATTTGCATGCTTTGTAGTGCAAACTTTAATTGGAAAGCACTGTCCTTTTTTTAAATGGCAAGTGTGAAAGAGAATCCCTTTTCAATGTACTAGTCTCCCCTTTTTAGAGCCATGAGTGTTTTTCTAGTGACAGTGCATGGTCCAGTAAGCAGCTCATAAATGTTCTACTATTTACTTCTCATTCTGAAAATGGAGGAAGGAAATTATAATAATTAAAATAATTAGCAATTATTTTAATTAATTATCAAGTAAAATCATATTTATAAATATCCAGCTTGTAAAGGACAAGGCTGATGCCTAACTTAAGTTAGAGTCATACTATTAGCTAGTATAATGTCACAATGAAGTCACCACAGGCCTTGAAAGTGTATTTCTATGTTTGCATGTGAGAGACCATAAAAATAGAACATATTTAAGATTTAAGTTTGCAAAGACATCCATTCCAGTACTTATACTGACTTTGCATTTTCTAGTGAAATATTGTGGTCTTCTCTTAGGATGTGCTGTATTTTCGGGTCTATATTAAAAGGGCCTTTTTGTCTGTCTGCTGATTAAGAGATGTGTAGTGCATAAAGTGCATAAAGGCTCCAGGTAGCAAACACAGCCTTGCATTTCAAGGCAATCAGAAAGATTGAGATCTAATAAAAAGCAATCCAAAAGTGACTAGGCCTTATAACTTACCCGTGTTTTACTAGAAAATAGCAAAAAATAGTGTGGGAAATGTGGTTTTATGTGGAAAAGTGGGAATACTCATAGATGATGGGATAATTCTCCACCTGGAGGCAAAAGATTTTTTGACTATAAACTGAGAACAAACAAAGCAAAACTTTATTTTAACCACATGTTGATGAGGTTAAGTAAAATGACCACCTTTACCGTGCCAGGCATAATCAGATTGTTATTACAAATTAGTAAGTTCTAAAGAAACTTTTGAATCTTTGAATCAAAGTATTAGGAATCCTTGTGAAGTATATAGGGGCATCTAGGGGAAGCTGCCTGGAGATGTGACCAGTCAGGAAACTTTTGGTGCCAGATGTGGAGATACATGTACAGAATTTCACATGTGCCATGGTAGATACCTGTGTGTTGGTGTGGTATGGGTTTGGAGGAGATACAACAGTGGTCTTTGCTCCTGTGTTTGCTCCCCAGTGTGTGCTTGAGCCAAGATCAAAACAGATTCTGGCATTCATTTATTAAAAGGCCTCCAGGATCCACCCTGGGGAGGACAAGAGCCTGACCAAGGCTACACCCAAGGTGAACTAGAATGGTCACAAAAATGGCTGACCAGTAACGAAATCTTACATTTTTATAAGTTTTTGTCCATTTGCATATTGGGGCTTAATTGTCCAATTACAGCTTCAGGTTGTGAGGTCTCACCCTTCTTGTTCCTCCCTTCACTCCACCATTGTTTATGCTATTGGGCTGAAAGTTGTCCTTGGTTTTCAGCAGGAAAAGGATTTGTTTGGTGTAACCACTCTGTGAAGAGAGCTCACTAGCACTTAATATGAGGCTCGGAACTACATCCCTAGGCAGCACAGAATCTGAAAACATGAAAGCTAAAACTTAAGGAATCAATTAGATGGTTGAATAAATGGTGCAGAGTTGCTCATTCTTATTAGCTGCATGGAGGTCGAGGGCTTAGTTTTAGATGTGGGCAGGTGCAGAGGAAGCTGATGACCCAAGGCCAAGTATCTGGTTGTGGGTGAGAGAGTATAAGGCAAGATCATGGTCTGAGCCTAGGTGTGGGTACAACCTGTGCAAAGAGATGAAGCTGCCACAGTGCTCAGATACCTTGCCCCAGACACTGCTCCTGGCAGCAGCACGTTCTCCAAAAGCCATTCCCAACAACAGCCCCCATTCCACTGCCACTGCTCCTGACCTTGCTGGAATGCAGTCATGAGGCTTGCCCAGACCATGATTGGCAGGGCTATGTCAAACAATAATAGGAAATTTATCTTCCAGTTTATTAATGATAATCTGAGATCTGTGATCTCTAATCTAGTCTGCCAATACATATGTGTATAATAGTTGAGGTACATCATCTTTCAATTCTATTTCCTTTCCAAAATTTTTTTGTTTGTTTGTTTGTTTGTTTTTGGGTTTTTGTTGTTGTT